>JARVGW010000427.1:2680646-2695270 GCA_031762495.1 Anablepsoides rubrolineatus | reverse complement strand
TAGTAAATCAGTCTCAAAATAAGATCAAAAAGACATTTTGGCTGAATATAAGGTTTTAAAACTTGGTTAGATGGACAGTTTTTGCAGTGCTAATAAAAAGTTATAGAATTAGATTTTTTGTCCCCTGTTGGTGGTGCCCCCATTATGGACGGGGCCCTTAGCCTTTGCCTACCTTGCCTATGCTATGGGCCGGCCCTGCATTTGACACTAATATTCTCTACACTAATTCAGTCTAAAAAAAAAAAGAACAAATTTGCAGCGTTGCTGTGATTTGTAAATTCCTTCAATATATTACCAAATGAAAGAGAAACTCGTTTAACTTGCACAATTTCAGTTTGAAGCGGTGGAAACTTCACACTGTCTGTATTCTGTAAATAAAAATAATTGTGAAGGTTTAAAAAAAAGTTTAATTGGTTTTCCAATATGAAAAACACATTTTTTATTTATTTTTGCTGGAGGGTTTCTCCGTTTTCTTTGCGTCCTTGAAGTGAGAAATGTCAAACGTTACAGTCGGCCGTCTCTCCATCCCTGAGGACGACGGAGGCGTTGATGGACTGGAGATGAGAGCGACTGAATGACTCCAGTCAACAAAGAGCTGCTGTGGAGACACAAATCAATAGGAATAATTCCTGCGTGCCCGTGGCTTGACATTTTCATTGTGACCTTAAACTGAAAGATTGATTTAATCAAACGGGTAAATAAAAAGAAGGGGGGGAAATTATCATTTTCATCACAGGTTTTATATTTAGGCTTCGTGTGATTAAAAGGTTTTATTTGTGTTCTTAACTAATTTCACTTTCAGTCTAAATTACATACATTTTTTTTTCACAGAAGAAAGAATGGACATGGGATGAAAGTAAGATGATGGTGATGCAAGACCCCATCTACAGGTGAGAACTTTGTGGTTTTATCATATCTTAAAATTCTAACTGATAAACAGTAGTTACTTATATGCTGATATAAGCTCCCTTAAAGATATCCATTGTGGCCTGTATCTGAGCTGCACTTCAAACTGCTGGATCACATGAACCATCCATATTTGTTTTAATATACATATTGTAAATGCCATCTTTAGCAACGTTAGCAGCATTACTAGCATTAGCTGTTGCTTTTGTTGCAGGATGATGATGTCTAATGCTGCCAACGCTGCAACTGCAAGTTTGATGTCTTGTAGGAAAGCATTAGCAGTGTTAGCAGCATTAGCAGCGTTAGCAGCATTAGCAGTGTTAGCAGCATTAGCAGCGTTAGCAGCATTAGTGGTTGCTTTTGTTGCAAGATGATGACATCTAATGCTGCCAATGCTGTAACTGCAAGTTTGATGTCTTGTAGGAAAGCATTAGCAATGTTAGCAACGTTAGCAGCATTAGCAGCGGTTGCAGCATTAGCAGCGGTTGTTATTGTCTCAGGATGATGACATCATTACAAGAGCTGAGCACCAACAGCTGTGTTCCATTCCGAATTACTTAAAAGTAAACTTTAGCATTTAGGATTATATACACTGAGATTTACACATTTATATTTAGGATTACATTTTTACATTTATTATTTAACATTTAAATTTAACATTTAGTAAAATGTGTAAAATTTAAGTAACAATGGGCTAAATATCAAATCCTGGTGAAAATCTTTCCACTAACATTTTATTTTACACTTGGCATCCCATACAGGTACTACATTAAAAAAATGACGATGTTGGGGCAGTTTGAAATAAACATCATCAATCTTATGCTGTCAGACTTAGAAAATGTTTCAAATCACTCAACTACAACATTAAATTTTAGGTCAAAATCTGTAAAACTGACCAAGTTGTTCATGTTGACTAAAGTGGATTAACTGCAGCAGATATTCTGAATAGGATTTTCACAGCTAATACCTCAAGTTTTAGGTCAAGATCTGTATAATTGACTGACTTTCTGCAAACATTATTTGCTTTTTAGCAGTGACTAACACATTTTTTTTTGCATTCATGCACACAAAGAAGTGAAGCAACACAAAAAAATCTTAAAGTCCAACTTTTATTTTCTTCTTGGCATAAAAATGTAATTTTCTTACACCAAAGCTTTCTGTTCACACCTCTGCTGTTCATTTATTTATCGGGTTTTGGCCACGGTTACCGTGTTTTCCGGTTATTTGAACCTGAGACTTGAGAGCAGTTTTCCCTCCAGCGAAGAAGACTGTTCTGCCAACAGCAGCTGCAGATTTCTTTTGACTGTCACCCTGGGATTTCATCCGAATCAGAGTGATGTTTAATTTAAGTCTCACGTCAGACAGCAATGGTAGCTGAGGCTGGTTTTGATGAACTTAATTTCCTGCAAATGGTTTGGATCAAAGAACCGGACCGGACCCCACCTTTCCTGCTCCTCTGTGGAAGTGGAAGGGCTTTGGGTGTGGAGGTTTCTTGTTAGGAGTTACTGCATTTTTTTTCCCCTGGGAACTTTTGAGGAGATGAAAGCTTTATTAGGGTTTTTTTATATTTTTATTTTCCACTGCCGGTTCAAAATGGCTGCCACAAATAGGATGATGATGTCTAATTCTGCTAATGTTGCAACTGCAAGTGATGTCTTGTTGGAAAGTATTAGCATTGTTAGCAACATTGGCAACATTAGCATCGTTAGCATCATTTGCAGTATTATAGGTTTGCTTTTGTCACAGGATGATGATGTCTAATTCTGCTAATGTTGCAACTGCAAGTTTGATGTTTTGTAGGAAAGTATTAGCATTGTTAGCAGCATTAGTAACATTAGCATCATTTGCAGCCTTATTGGTTGCTTTTGTCACGAATGCTGATGAAAGCTTAATTAGGGTGTTTTTATATTTTTGTTTTCCACTGCCAGTTCAAAATGGCTGCCACAAATAGGATGATGACCTCTAATGCTGCCAACGCTGCAATTGCAAGTTTGATGTTTTGTAGGAAAGTATTAGCATTGTTAGCAGCATTAGCAGCGTTAGCAGCGTTATTGGTTGCTTTTGTCACAGGATGATGACGTCTAACGCTGCCTACGCTGCAATTGCAAGTTTGATGTTTTGTAGGAAAGCATTAGGATTGTTAGCGGCATTAGCATAAGAATGTTCCACAAGTAAGCAACCATTAAACCAGCCACAGCTTAGTCAGTTTTACAGGAATTAAGCTAAACTTTGGTGCAACAGTAGCTCAGAGACGAAGCATACTGTTGTTTTAAAACTTAGTCTTCAACTATTGTGCTCAAAATATATGTTTGCAAAATATCTCATGAAGCAGAAAACTGATTAATTTTGGAGTTGTCTGAGATATAAAAGTTGGAATAAAAGATGTGAAGTTAGCTGAAATCTTTTGTAAAAAGTGTTAGGGTTCTTTTTTTATTTGAGTTTTTTTTTCAGCTTTAGATGTCTTTGTTGGAATTATTTATACACAGAAAGGCTGAACAACAGAGAAGCTGTTCTCCCCAAAGCTTAAAACACATCTTCTGTACAGATTCAGGCCTCTAGCTCACATTCAAACTGTAAAAAAAAAAAAAAAAAAACACGATGAAGGAAAAATCGAGGTACAGTCAAGTTTTGATCAAAACAATCTGTCCCATGAGTTTAAAAAAAAACAGGAATAAAGTTGAAGTTTGGTCAAGCCGTGCTACGTATCCCACATGGAACGTTTCTCGTTTCTTTTTGCTCTTCACACGCACACTTTGACACGTATCCTCCCAGTCCGTGCAGCTCTGAAGAGCATCCAGGAGCTCCGTTGGGAGTTTTGAGCTTTTTTGGAAATGATTCTGTCAGAAAGATGGATTTACCCCCGGCTGTTTGTCTAAGCATCTCTGAGAGATTCTCTTTGGTTGGAGGTGCCCTAGCTTGTCTGGCACATCTCAGTTTTTGGATTTTTTAAAATTACAGTCACAAAGTTTCCCCCCATGAGGAGGAGGGGGGGGCAGCAGTGGGACAGGGCGAGCAGAGCAGAGTGTGATCAGTACGCCTCATCCATCAGTCGCTGCCATCTGCTGAACTGACGCTGACACTTTCTGATGACATCTTATCTTCTCCGTTCGGCTCGCTTACAGATTAATTGTCCAAACAGCTGCTTCAGCCTCTCAATTCTCCAAAGTTTTAATTTTTCGAAATGGGATTTTAACGGACAAGAGCTCAGGCTGAAATGAAAAGTCATTAAAACTTCCCACTTTGACTCTTATTTGAGTTTTTAACAGCTTTAATCAGGATGGATGAAGGGATTGTTGGAGACATATTTCTCATTATTTTTATCTTTCATTTCTTTCCATCAGTTATGTATAAAGCGTGTATGACCAACAAGCTAATGTTTATACCTTTAAATGTTGGTCATTTTGTACCACTAATGCTTATCAATAGGGACGTAACGATTCACTTAAGCCTTGATTCTGTTATATTATTTTCCTTTTTTTTTTTTGATTAACAAAATATTTGTAGCCATTTTATAACCAAACATGTTTATTTTCTTTAAAATGAGCACTTGTCCCTGTATCAAACTGTAACTGTTGTCTAATAACAGAATATAACTTATAAATAAATCAAAATGTCATAATTCCTTTTGTGACCAAAAGTTATCAAACTGAATTTACATAATTTACTGTTATTAGATATCAATGAAATCGATTCAATAATTTTTAGTAATAATTGATTATTAATCGATTCTTGATTAATTGCTACATCTTTACTTATCAACCATTTACACTTTTGATATCATTTTTTTATTCCATACATTTTTTGGTACGTAACTTGTTCTGCAATAGACCCATTTCGTAGTTAATTCATCACAAATGCGCAGCGAAGCCGAGCTCCTCTAGGTCACAGATCAATCAGGTAAACGCTGAGGTTGGTATGAAAATGTAAATGTGCAAATTCAACGAGCTCAAAAAGTACATATATAGCTTAGATATTTATGAAAATTCTCATGTACGATCCTGAAAGGAACGTTTAACATAAATCTGTTTAGAGTAAATATATCAAGGCTGTATAATGGTGTAAATTGACCTGTTTAATTTGTGCAGTTTACGATGGTGTTTACATAGAAACCTCAGCTTTTTCCCGATGAACGCTGGTCGGCTCACTTTGTGTATTTGTGATCATTTCTAACTATGAAATGGTTTATTTTTGTGCTATTTTGACTATTTATATATGAAAACATTCAGCTCTATCAGAGCATTCTGACTATGACGATTGGTGATTAAGCAATTTATACTTTTTATTATTATTTTTTTCTAACTTTTCTGCTATTAATATTTTTGTGCATGTTTCAGCTGTTTATTTTTATTTTTTTTTTTGCAATTTTAGCTGGGTTTTTTTTGTGGTTTTAGCTACTTTCAGTTAACATCAGCTTTTCATGATAATGTTAGCTTCCTACTGCTTAATTCAGCAAACATGCACTCTTTTGGTTTCTTTGTGCTGATTTCAGCTACTTTTTAAAGCCAGTTTTAGGTTAGTTTCAGCCTTCTTTGCTAATTCAAAACAAATTACAGGTACTTCTTTTCTTGTTTTTTGCTCATTTGTAACTCCTTTCGTCTACTTTTCGCTTCTTTTTGCTCAGTTTAGGTACCTTTTTTTGCACTTCTCTAAATTTTTGACCCTTTTTTCTATCTTTCTACTGATTTTTCACTGTTTTTGTTCTATTTTCAACAGAGGTTCAAATTTAACTCGCGTTAACAGTTTTGTTAATAGACCTGTTCAACTTCTTCCTCTGCTTTCAGCTAATTATTTTTCAGCATTAGGCAGTCAATGCATTTTTGCAAGAAATGCAAACTCTCTAGTTCAATTTATGTTTTGGTTGTGTTGCTCATAGTTGTAGGACAGATTTCCATTCAAATGAGGTTAACTGTTACCACCGTCATCATCAGATCCCTGCTTTACTTCTGCTCTATTCAAACAACTGAAAGAAACTTCTGAGTCAGAACAGATAAGAGTATCAGTTTGTCTCATGACATCTCAGCTCAAGTCCTCCGGTGTCCTTCACTGATAAAATCCTGATAACTATCAACCAAATTCTTATATCGATGCATTTTCTTTCAAAAGTTGACCATACGCGTCCATATCTCTGTCCTTGGATTCTCTAAGTTGTTTCGGGCTGGGAGTGAAATTATTATGCAGACTGTGCAGTTTCTTTCTGCCTCAGCTTTATGTAGAACCCCAATTTAAAACCCTGACCTCGTGTAGTCCAATTAACCACGACAGATTAGTTTGTACAAACAAATAAAAGCTTTAACATTCGTATCATTCAGCAGCGAATCCGAAAACCTCCCGTGATCCGGGGGTAAACTCCTGTGTGAGCATAAATTGTGCAAATGTAACCTTTTGGTATTAAATTTGAAATGACTTGTTTCATGAGCTGATGTGATAAATATTCATGTTTGCTTTTTTTTTCCCAAATCAGCCAGGAAAATGCACATCAAAGAGCGTGGACGGTTTGAAATTCTCCTGTGAGGTTTTTATTTTTTTTTCTCCCCAGACGCTCAGTGGCTGGACGCTGTGTGGCTGAATCATTTGGGAGGATTTGCTGAGTGCTTTGCATATTTCTTTTGTGCATTTCTTTTCATCTTCAGATGCTTTGGGGCTGGAGCTGCTGGCTCGCCGCCACTAAAGCTGTCCTTCAGCTCGTCTGCAGAATCAGCGCCGCTAGTGGGGGGGTTGATACGGTCTGCATCGCATTGATTCACATTCTTATTGAAACCTGCCAAAGGACACATTAATTACATTTTTCCCCAACATGTATGTTGCTTTTATGTGTCCATGTGTGTAAAGACAAAATGTCAACATACTAAAACTCACTTTCTGTGAGATAATGTTTCTACATCTTTAAAATTTTGGATGTGGAGGAAGGCAAAACCCTGGAAACCCACCAAAAAAGTAATATAATTAAATTTGTGGTCTATTTTTTATGGTTCATTAAGTCTTTAACCAAGCAGAGTTTGGTTTAGTAAGTCGGACCCCTTCAGGGTGGGAGTTGGACTCCACCAGATTTGCCTATTGTCACTAATTCTGTTCATAACTTACATGGACAGAGCTTCCAGGGAGTAGAGGGAGTCCGGTTCAGTTGCCTCAGGATTCCATCACTCCTGTTTGCAGATGATGTGGTTCTGTTGGCGTCATCGTGCCAAGATCTTCAGCTCTCACTGGACCGATTCACAGCTGGGATCAGGATCAGCACCTCCAAATCTAAGTCCTCATTTAGAAAAGGATGGATTGCTCTCTCTGGGGTGGGGTTTTGTCTCAAGTCAATTAGTTAAATTATATTGGGCTTTTGTTTACGAGTGAGGAAAGAATGGAGCATAAGATTGACGGACTGTTGGTGACTATGGCCACCAACTTTGGGTAGTGACTAAAAGAAGATTGCGGATACAAGTGGTCAAAGTGAGTTTTCTCTGCATGGTAGCTGGACAATTCCTTAGGGTCAGGCTGAAGTTCAGTTCTCCAGGAGACAGTCTGAGTAGAGCCGCTGCTCCTCCACATCGAGAGGAGCCAGTTGAGGTGGCTCATCTGGTAAGGATGCCTCCTGGACGTCTCCCTAGGGATGTGCTTCAACCTTGTCAGACTGAGAGGAGACCCTGGGGAAGACCAAGGACACGCTGGAGAGACTATGTCTCTTGTCTGGCCTGGGAATGTCTTTGAGTCCTCCCAGAAGAGCTGGAAAAGGTGGCAGGAGAGAGAGAGGTCTGGACCTCCCTGCAATGGCTGGAAGGGTGAACCGATGGATGGATGGATTTTTGGTTGGATGAAAAGATGGTGAAATGGTGGATAGGTGGACCAATGGATGGATGGATGGTTGGTTGGATGAAAAGATGGTGAAAGGGTGGATGGATGGATGGATGGATGGATGGATGGATGGATGGATGGATGGATGGATGGATGAGTGGACCAACCGATGGATGGATAGGTGGACTGATGGATGGATGAATGGATGGATGGGTGGACCAACCGATAGATGGGTGGGTGGACCTACCGATGGGTGGATGGGTGGATGGGTGGATGAATGGATGGATAGATGGTGAAAGGTGGATGGGTGGACCGACTGATGGATGAATGGATGGATAGATAGATGGGTGAACTGAACAATGGATGGTTGGATGAAAGGATGGATGAAACTAGAGCTATTTTTTAAAGATGATATTTAAATTTTCTCTTGCTAAGTGGAAATATGAAGCACAGATGAGATAACCTGTGCCCACAGTCCATAAATAATTATGAGTTATGAGCCAGTCATTATTATTGAGAAACTCACTAAATAAAAGTTCTTTTGGCTTAATGTGTTGCTTTAAAGAGAATTAGGTTAACTTTTTTGGTCTTTTTTTAATTACCCTTGAGGTTATTTAAGGCACCCCATAATTTAAATCTGTTACTTTTATAAATGTCGGTTTTTCTTTTTTGGTGTCGAGAGTTCAAACTTCAGAGCTGCACTAACAAGTGATTCTACGGGTGGATTTTTATTTTTTTTTTACATCATGTCTGTCAGGGTTGGAAGTTCTCCAGGTTTCTGCTGTGGTAATTGCTGTCACCCTCTTTAGAAGCCGCCCGCCCTCGCTGTCTCTGATCAATCTAGTTTTAAAAGTTCAGCTCGGCCCCTTCTTCCTCGCTTCAAACCCAGCCAGAGAGAAATCCAGCTAATTAAAGTCCAGCTGATGTTTGTGTTAATGCTAGAAACACCCTGATCATCCGATATGTAGAACAAGCCTAAAATTAAAGAATTTATAGATAAACACTTTGGCCTTTGATAACTCATTTCATGGTTAAACAAACACAAACCTAATTTTTACACAAAAATGCAACTTTATGGAGTTTCTAACAAGAACAAAAAGGGCCTACGATTTATTGTCATTATGTTCTGACCACGCTGCTGTTCTTTTTAAGTTTGGAGAAATTAATCACAATTAGAGCAGCTCTCGGTCAGGATTAGTGTAAACTTGACAAACTATGTGTGCTTTGCATGCATTTATTTACTCCACTGTACAATATTAGCTCCAGCTTTTGTTTTTAAAGGCAGATAAAGTCATTAAAGTGCCTGTGATTTCAATTTTTTGGAAAGGTAACATTAATAACATATGGCAAAAAAGAATTAACACCGCTGAGATTAACAGCTGTTGAGATATTCACATGTGAAACAACAGAAAGTGATGTCAAAGGGGAATGTCTGCATGTAAACAGAGCATTGCTAACATGGCTAACAAGAAGAATCTGATGTTTCTTTAGATTATTTTGAGTCACTATCAGAGAGAGGAAGAAGAGTTCAAATAATACTGTTTCAATAAACAAAAACCAGAGAGTTTCTTTTTTATCCTCCTGAGACCCGAGCCTTCCCTGGATGTGCTTTTTTTTCTCTAAGATACATGAGATTAGTAGGACCTGATGAGTATAATAACTAGACCCTGTCATGATACAAGAAGTGGTTTTTGCAAAAAAAAAATGATGTCCTTATATGAGGACACTGGGTCTTAAAATGTCACACTTTTTGATGAATACCTAAGCAATTACCATGCAAAACTTGAGAAACTTCATGATAGCCTTTCTGGTAGTTTTATTTTCCTAGTTATTTTGGCAATACAGCAGCCAGCTGTTGATAAGAGCAAGATTAGTGAAGTGCATCATCATCATCATCATCATCATCGACAACTTTCAGATTGTTCTTCAGTTTGAAGAACATATTACGTGATGTAATTGCAGGAAATCGCAGACCATTTGATCTGAACATCATTGATATAATTAATTGGTTGAACAAATGCACCATTTGGAAGAACTATTTACACTTGTGAATTGTTCTAAATATTTACAGATTTGTTTAATAAAATATTGTGACCAAATATACCACTTACACTAACTATTTATATTTGTAAACTGTTCAAAATGTTTCCAAGTTTATCCTGCCTCATGGTACAATTAATAACGAAATTATAGTCCCAATGTCCTCAAATGAGGACTTTATCTTTACCAACATTGTACTGCTGTATTTTTGCATATCTTATTAAGCTAAAGATGTAACTGTGCATAAATACGCTGGTTTCAAGCGTGAAATGTAACTTTTGGTCATTTTTCTTACCAGAGTTGTTGTAGAA
Organism: Anablepsoides rubrolineatus; assembly: GCA_031762495.1. Lineage (NCBI taxonomy): Eukaryota > Metazoa > Chordata > Actinopteri > Cyprinodontiformes > Rivulidae > Anablepsoides > Anablepsoides rubrolineatus. The sequence goes on along the minus strand of JARVGW010000427.1, from coordinate 2,685,233 downwards.
GCTTTTCACTGGGATCCCCACCATCTTGTTTTCACTCAAATGAGTGTAATATTGTCATGGGACCACTAGAGGGTGCTGGTAGTGTCCATTAATGAGGACAATGGGTTAAAGTTGAAAAAAATGATGCATCATGGGTAGAGAGGCAAAAATGCAATGTCCGTATGAGGACGCAGGGTTTCAAGAGGTTAAAAGAGTTTCCCTTTGATGTCACTTCTTGTTTCACTTTTTAGAGCTAAACTCAAAAGCTATGCTAGTTTTGTGACAAAATGGATAAAATCATCTGTCTTGCCAAGTTTCTTAAACATTTTTTTACTTTTTGTATTTGAAGAATATGCATGTCACAGATACTTTAATGTGTTGTAAAGACTTAAAGCACGATGGCTACTAAATAATAAAAAATTGTTTCTTGTAATAATTTTTTTAAACTCAAAGCTTTTATTCGTTTATCTTTTATGCTTTTTTGTAACTTGACTTCTAAACCCAGCTGTATGAGCTTAATAGTTAATGTGATGTTCACCAAATATTTCCCTTCCACACTCAGATCCGACACCCTGGGGTTTTCTTCATTTTTACAGCTCTGGGCTCTGTCTAAGCACTGGGAAAAACAACATGAACTGGTCTTGATCATTTGCAGTCTCGACAGAAAAAAAAAAAAAAAAGAAAAACTGTTTCTCTCTCTCTCTCCCCCCTCAGCTGACCACCTCGTGTGACTCATAAATGAGATTAGAAAAGAAGTTCATCTCAAATAAAACAGCAGCAGAAAACCAACTTATATCCCTGCAGATGGACTCTTCCTTGATGGTTTTGTTACAACATCGAGACAAAACCTCAGCTGATTAGGCCAGTTTTTATCCGTCACATTAGACTTGGAATATGCTCAGATGTTATCGGCTCAAAGATTCTGTGGCATTTAGCACCTTGAAGTGGAACTGTAGCTCTTAATTTGTTGTAAGAAAGGGGAAAATTACAGAACAGGAGCAGCACATTAGTTTTACAGGCCTATTATTGTGTCTGAACTGACCTTTAACTGTTAACTGTTGCTATGCAGAAAAAAACACACTAACTGGTGTGCAGCTTCACTGCATTCTTCTCAGAATACTGTCCTGTGTCCTGTTTCACTTTATTATTATTCAGTTTTCTTCTGTATGTTTTCATTATGTAACCTGTTCCGCAATTTTTGTACTATTTTAAGAGTTCATACATCAAAATGTTTAGCTCCATGAAGACATTCAGACTATAACTTTAGGTAATCAAGCAGCTGATACTTTTTTAGATATTTAGCTTTTTCTTTTTTTATTATTACTATTAAAAATGAGTAGAGCTGTTTTCAACATCCTTAAACCCTTTAAAATAAATCTTTTCTGGACTTTATAACTTTTCTTATGGTTCTGCTTTTTTAATATCTTTGTGCTAATTTTAGCTTCATTTAAGCTGCTTTTTGCTAATTTTAGCTGTTTTATTTTTTTGCTTTTTTTTTACTCTTTTATCATTCTGTTCTTTTTAGCTATTCTGTTAATTTGAACAGTTTTATGTTTCTTATAGATTCTTTCATTTAATTCGTTCTTTTTTTTACTTCTTTGTGATAATTCCAGCTGTCTTCTGCCTTTATAGCTACTTTTTAGCTATTTTCAATAGTTTTAGCTTTATTTCACTTAGTTCATCTTTGTATAATTTTTGCTTCTTACCTTTTATTTCAGCTCTTTCTGCTTCTTCGCGATCATTTCTGTTTTTTTCCTGTTTTTTGTTTTTTTTTTAGCTTTTTTGATATTAGTTAATATAAGCTTTTTAGCTAATCTACAGCAAATTGAAATTCTTTGGACGTCTTTTCTTGTTTTTCCGGTTGATTATTGTTTTTGATATATTCTCCATTCACCGTCTGCCCAGGGGCGAAGCCAGAAACCAGAGGGGTAGCTGGGGTGGTCTGAAATTAATGACAAGTCAGAGGAGGTGTGGTATTTTGTATTTGCATTTAGATTTTGTTAGATTGTTTTCTAATATTGTACTATATAATTTTTTAGCTCTGTATGTTTAAACATAACTGAATTGTAGCCCTTGGTAAAATTGACATCAGCATTTGTGGTTAGCCTAATTTGGGATTAGCTTCAGTAAACAGTATGTGATCATTATTAGCTACTCCTGGACAAAAATCATTTTATGTCTTAAAATAGCTGAATTTTAGCCTTTTGAATTTAGCTGTGGTGGCTATCTTGAATTTCCGATTAGCATTTAAAATGAGGTAAAGATTGTTTTCAGCTACTTCTACACTAATCTTCATCTTTGGATATTTAAAATAGCTGAATAAGAAATTGTGACAAGTATTCAGCATGTTTGGATCATTCTTAGCTTTAATTACAAAATTTTAATTTTAAAACGGCTGAATTAAAGGCATTTACAATTAGTTGTATCTGTCATTTTGAATTTTCGAATCCAGAGTGCTTTTCTTTATTTGGTATGAGTCCCCCTAAAAACACCTGGACCAGCCCTTGCAAAAAAGCCTAGCTCCACCCCTGTGTCTGTCTGCTAACTTCAACTTGTTTCTGCTACTTATAGCTTCTTTTTGCTAATTTTAGTTACTTTTAATTGACTTAACTAAAGCAACTTTCAAAAAATAATTTTTCAACAATGAGCATTCACACTGCATTTTTGCAGGAATTGCAAATTTTCCCTTTAGACTTGTTATAATTTACCTCAGAGTAGTTTCTTCAAAACTTTAGAACTTTTTAGCTCAGTTTCTCAGAAATTTGAGGCCACTTCATTACAACAACTTGATGTTGTATTCAAGCATGTCTGCCGGTTTGTTTATATCCCCCTCGAGCCTCCAGCCTTCCTCATCTGCACCTGCAGCTCTCAGCTGAATCTAAATGACAACCAAGACCGTTTGGGTTGTGTTTTCTCCCTTCCTGCTCGCTCCTTGTTTTCCCCACCGCCTCCGGGCATCCTGTCTGCCTTTACAAGTCTTGTCTTTGGGTGCAGAAGTGACCTTGCGGGGTGCGTCGATGTTGGAAACGAGGTCACATCCTTCTGGGTGGATGCGGGCGTGGTGGCAGGATGTGATCGGCGTGCAAGCACACATGGATGGATAATCGACATTAAAGGGCACAGATGCAAAATCCACTTTTCTAGCCGTTAAATGCAGTTTTTGTGAACTTGGAGTCTCTAGGAGTGCAGAAATGTTGAATTTATTCTCAGATTATATAGTCATAAATCCTTCTATTGATATAAGATGAAAGGGGCGGGGGCATGAAGCGCCGTGTTTAGATTTAGAGAGCCTCAAAACAAGACACACCCCAGAAAAGGGGCGGGGCTTGTGGAGTTACAATAAGGAAAAATCCAAACCAAAATATTGGAGTTCCACTCTATAGACCCAACAGAAGGATTTAAAAGCACCATATTTCTCCTTTAAGAACATACAGAAGATGATTTGTATTTTTCACACAATTTATCTGCTTTTTTATGATGCAGCTGTGGATTTAAAGTCAAAGATCTATAATAGATTTTTACAGAAAGTACCTTGAAATTTTTTAAAAAGAACTGATTTCTCACATTTTTTGTTCTAGATGAAAGATGTTCAGGATTTTTTCAGTCTTTGATACTTTTTGTCTAATTCCGTCTTCCTAAATTGATTTTTTGGGGGGAGGGGGGTCTTTTTAGAAAAATGCATCACCCTGCAATGTTAAGAATGTGCACTCGCAGAGCCCTACTTGAATGTTTTTTTATTATTATTTTTAAATCGATTCTTAAACGGCTGCTTTGAAAGAACCACCTGTAGTCCTTTTATGTTTTTGCTTTTTGTTTGGTCCTTTGACTTTCACTAGTCACTACTGCATTTTTTCATAAAAGAAGGTAAATCTATTCTTTGATCCAAATGGCAACAAAAAATTCAAGGGTTTTTAGGAAAGTTTACGTTTGTTGTGTTTGTCAGCACAAAACTTGAAGCAAAACATTTTAAAAAGTTGAGAAAAAATGTTTCCTACTGTATTTTTCTTTTCTTTTTGTGTCTAAATAAATAAAATAAAATAAAAAACTCAGTCAGAACTCGTTAGGCCACTGCTGTTCATGTCTGGGTTTGCCATGGTTACCTACAAGTCTGTTTATTTTACTCGTTGGATTTTTTCTGACGTCTCTTAAATTATTTTTAACTTTAAAAACAAACTGAGTCATATTTACAATTCGTGGCTGAAAAAAACTAGTTTCTCTGATATTTTGTCACTCAGGTCAGTTCAAATTTGCCTGTTTGAAAGATCTCCTGAATGAAAGAAAGGCTGTAAGATAAAGAAGGGAGGAGGTGAAGAGAAAATTAAACTGCAGCAGTTTTACTCAACTCTACAGTAAAAATAAGTTGACAGAAAGAATCTTTCTTGCTTGCTTTAAAATTCTAACTAGGGCTGCGTATTGGCAAAAATTTGGCTAAACAATACATTTTATGATACAAGGGTCTCGGTATGGTAAATGGTAAATGGACTGAACCTATATAGCGCTTTATCAAGTCCTTCCGGACCCCAAAGCGCTGTAACAGACATTCACCCATGCACACACACATTCACACACTGATGATGGCAAACTACACTGTAGCCACAGCTGCCCTGG
>JARVGW010000427.1:2620868-2633806 GCA_031762495.1 Anablepsoides rubrolineatus | reverse complement strand
AAATAACACTTCAGGAGTTAAAACTAACTCTGAAAGGTTTAACACTGAAATTTTAACACTCTGGATTTTGCTGTGTAACCCAGAATTAAAAATCAATACAGTGCTTTGAATAAATGAGTATCAGGAAATAAAATATCGCGATATTTCAAAGTATCGATATTTTCAGAAACCCCTAATATTTAGATGTTTACTAGCAGAAACATATCATTTCCCCCTTATACTTCTTTTTTAGCATTTTTGTTTGTGATTAGGGCTGTGTATTGGCAAGAATTAGGTGATATGATACATTTCACGACACAGAGGCCACAATATGATGTATCGCAATCATGATTAGGGCTGTCATGATTTATTGACTAGTCGATGACTAATTTAATAGTCGATTATTGCCATTATTCTCTCCAAAAGATTCAAATTTTTAAAAACTTAATATAGAGAGCATAAAATCAGTTCTAACCCTTAATCAATACAGTGCTTTTCAGAATTTGGTATCAGGAAATGAAATATCGCAATATTTAGGTGTATCGATATTTTATTACTCCCCTAATATTTACAAGTTTACTACCAAAAACATATAATTTCACCCTCATACTTCTTTTCAGCATTTCTATTTTTTATTAGGGCATTATTATTGGCAAGAATTAGGTGATATGATACATATCACAACACTGGGTTGCGATATGTTATATCGCGATATGTTGATATATTGTGATTCTGTAAGCAAGGCCATTATTTTCTCTAAAAGATTAAAATTTTTAAAAACTCAGTATAAAATCTGATCTAAACATTGATTCATTGCTTTTAATAATTGGTACAATATCTGGAAATGAAATATCACAATATTTCAATTTAGCAATATTTTCTTACACCCCTATTTGTGATTTTAACGGCACTAGTACTCCTGTTCCTGTAGCTTTCATAAAATCCTTTTATAGAAGTATTTGTATTATGTTACAGGTTTGGATTGACTGAGTTTATTCTGTTGTTTTTGTTCATTATAGCTGCTCCCTGTGCCATGGGAATAAAGTTTTCAGAGCTCAGAAACCTAATCAGGGCCTAAAGAATCCCAAGTAATCTATTGTGCTTCTTAAGTGGTTCTTGTATTTTAGTTAAATATATTCAGTCTTTCCAAGAGTATTCTACGGAGGATAAATAGATTTGTGCAGAGCAATAAATGTTTTTCTGATTGGAAAATGATGTGAACGACTGCTCACAGGTGCACATTTCATCTGTGTTAAAGTGTTTTTATTTTATTCCTGCTGCTGCTGCTGCTGACAGTTTGTTTATGTCTGTACTTCTTTCTGTTTCACTCTAATAAGGAGTGGTTTCCTCTGTCCACGGTACTTAAAAGCCAAATATGTCATCTTTTTTTTTGTGTGTCTTCTTTCTGTTCCTCAGAGTGCTGAATCATCTCATTCGCACTTCCACTTGCTGAATCTTCTCACTTTTCCTGACAACACTGTCAGTTTCAAAGCCACCGCAGCAATCCTGTTGAACATCTTTTACCTCACAGCTCGAGCGTTTGTCTCGGGCGTCTCGTAGAAACGCTCGAGAGGAGGAGGAGGAGGAGGGAGAAAAAAAAGTTTTAAAGAACCTCCTGATCAAAAAGGCTTTATGTGATACAATTTGTTCTCTACAGCTGTGGTTCAGACATATATGCTGATGTAAAAGCTCTGACGGGGGAACTTGTTTTAATACTTTGCAGTGTTTCCATCTTTGGCTCTGATCCATCAGAGCATCTGTTTGAGGAAGAAAAAAAATCGAAGAAAAAAAACACTTGAAATTTTGCAGGGGCTGTCAAAAATAAGCTGGAGGTTCATTAGCCGCAAGCGAAGCTAATCGTTATGCAGAGCTGCCGCTGCAGGAAACAGTTTGGGCTGAACTTTTGTCTTAGTTTCTAACAGCTTTAAAGTCATTTTTTTATATATTTATAATTACAACCTATTTGCAAAATTACAATCTTAGCCATCCACTAGAGCTGTATGACCTCAAATTCATATCACAGTATAAATTGAATCCCTTCACGGTAACGGTATATATCGCGGTATAAAATTTTCATCATCATCTCTGTGGGTAACAATACATAAAAAACAAGTTTTTCTTGATCTGCTTGACGCGCTGCGGGGGAGGCGGGAGGGGGGATTATATAGACGCAACATTTCTACAGCGGGAGGGGGAAATTTTGAGGATTTATTCTCTCTATACGTGTTTTAAAACGCTATATTTCTTCATTATATTTCGAACTCCTGCTCAGTTGTCTCTGCTCAACAGGGCTGCAGGTGTGATGATGTAACCAACAATATGAGCATATAACAATATTTTCACTTCAGTAGAAAAAATAACTAAATATTAGTTTCTTAATTTCTTCATCATCAGTGATTTTTTAAGGAAAGAAGAAAGAGAAAAGAAGAAAAAAAAGAGGAAATATGATTAAGATTGAGAGAGATTAGGAAATATTAAATATACATCAAGAGAACACAAGGCCCGTCTGTCCGCTCACCTGAAAGTAAATAAATACAAGAAAACATAGCAACAAGATACATATCCCTATAATAATAAATTAATTATCATTTATTTGTAAAGTATACGTACATAAGTTAATACCCATATATATAAATAGATATATACATACATTCATGCGTATTATAGGTACAGTATATACACACAGACATACATACACACTCAGTGACCAGTCAGAACCCCCTGGATCAAAACACCTGTTTGTGAGCGGTTGTGAGCATGCGAGGGTAAATTTCTTCTGTAGGCCAACTTCATATCGTTTCTACCGCATCTACCACGCAGCCCTACCATGCACATTATTTTAGTTGCTACTGCCACCAAAGGTTCATCCCACAGGTCCACGTCTGAGTGACGAGAACTGCTTTAGTGGCAGGAGTGCATCCTGTGCAGTTCTAGACAGGTAGATTTATTGCAGTGGCTTATTGGAGTCCAGATCTCTGAAACAGGACACTGTTCTGCTGTGCTGTTCCCTCTGTCATGTCCCAAAACAGCCTGTCAAGCTGGATAATTAGCTCCCGCTAACCTAAAAGAGCCATCTCTGACAGGCCATCAGTCATACGCCGGTCTCCTGCGGGGCGTGTCTGGGCCTGTGAGCGAACACCAGAATCTGTCCGACACCAGCAGGTGCCCTAAAGAGAGACAGATGGTGAAGTGGTGTCACGCAGGTTCCTTAAGGGGCGGAACAAGGTTCAATTTAATCAGGCATCCACTCGCTCGGTGACTCCTGCCAGCATCACAATCACTTTTAAGCACCTGTCCTTTTCCTTTTTTTTTTTTTTTTAATGGATGAAACTTTGTTGGAAGTCAGTCAGCACAGAGTATTCAGACTTGGCTGCTTTACAACATCATAAACAACACCTGAGAGTAAAGGAACACATGCTGCAATAAACAGACAGAACATGTTTCACTAAATCATATAAATATTAGGGGTGTAAAAAATATTGATACATTGAAATATCACAATATTTAATTTCCTAATACTCAATTCTCTAAAACACTGTATTGGGTTTTAATTAGGGCTTAGATCTGATTTTATGCTCTCTACAATAGGTTTTTAAAAATTAGAATATTTTGGAGAGAATAGTGGCAATATATCTCCTTGCTTACAGAATCACAATATATCATGATATATCACACATATGATATACCGGGATGTATCATGATAAGTGTTGTGATGACATGGATAAATAAGAAATATGAAACAAAGCATACTAAGTTCTTTTTTTAAATTAATATTTTTGAAGGAAAATGGCATTATATTGCCTTGCTTACAGTATCGCAATATATCGCGATATATCGTGTTGTGATCCTTTTGTCATGGTATGTATCATATCAATGTTCAATACAAAGCCCTAATCACATACTAAAATGCCAAAAAAAGGTTTGCCAAATAATGCCTCTAATAGTTAATATTGCAACAGTATTGCAATATATCATATTGTGATGCATTGCAATATATCATATTGTGATGCATTGCAATATATCATATTGTGATGTATTGCAATATATCGTGATGTATTGCAATATATCGTGATATTTTGACCTCTGTGATGTGATATGTATCGTATCATCAAATTCTTGCCTAGAGAGAGCCCTGATCACATAGTTAAATGCTGAAAAGTGGTTTGCCACTAATAGTATTGCAACATTTCACTATATCATAATGTGATGTATCGCAATATATCGCGATACATCATATCCTGACCTCTGTGTCACGATATGTATCATATCACCAAATTCTTGCCTAGAGAGGGCCCTGATCACATAGTTAAATGCTGAAAAGTGGTTTGCCACTAATAGTATTGCAACATTTCACTAAATCATAATGTGATGTATCGCGATATATTGCGATACATCATATCCTGACCTCTGTGTCATGATATGTATCATATCACCAAATTCTTGCCTAGAGAGAGCCCTGATCACATAGTAAAATGCTGAAAAGTGGTTTGCCACTAATGCTTCTAATAGTTAGTATTCCAATATATCATAATGTGATGTATCGCAATATTTGTCGTGATATGTATCATATCACCAAATTCTCGCCAATACACATTCCTAATAAATATGGATGTAAAAGCAACAACAAAACAACACCACAATGCAAATGCAAGAATTGTTGCCACTTAAATGTTGCAGATATTTGGCTAAAATTTGGTGCGGTAGTAGCTTCGAGTTGTTCACATCACATACTCTGAGCGTGGCATCTTGTGGTTGGTGAGATTACACATTTTTATCAAGAAACCCAATTTTATGCTTCCATGTAAAAGATGTTGATGCTTTTCTCTAAAATTTCTAAAAGAGCCATTGCTCCGAGTTACCTGTTTCTTTCTGTAAGCACTTCAGCTGAGAAATTAAAGCGCGGTTTATTTATTTCCTTTATAAAAATAATCCAGCACGTCCTTCAACATTTCTTCTATTTTTTTCTTGACTTGGGCTTTTTGATTACTCTCCACAATAATAATTTATTCGCCTCAAAGTGTGATTAAAGCAACAAATCTGCCAGACAGACAAAGACCCTTTTTGACAGGTGGAATGATGGAGGGGAGACGATGAGGGACTGGTTACTAAAGCTTTCAAACAATTAGGTTGCATCCCGTCAGCTGGAGGAGGAAGGAGTCCCAAAGCTCATTATTGCTGGAGTCCAGGATGTGGTTGTTATTGCTCAAAATTCTCTGTCTGCATGAAAATGACGCAGATCATCAGCAACTCTGAATTTCACATTCAGATACTTGTTTTGATGGTTTGTTCTCTGAGGCTTTCCAGTTATGTTATTTCTTGTCTTATTTATTCATCAAAAAAGTTCTGTTTGCATCCAGATATATAATTTTGAGAGCTAGTTCACCAAAATAAAAGCAGTTATTGAAAGTTATTTGTCTGCTCTAAAGATCTGTTACAAGAAGTTCTCACAACAAAGCTTATATTTTAAATATGTTTTTATCAAACCCAATCATTTTACCTTTTTCTGCAGGCTTCAGAGGAGGTTTCTCTGTTGATGTCCAGCCCCAGGATGCTGCTCCCAGCGTCGGGCACGCTCCCGCCCGGTGCTCCCCTCTCTGTGCATCACCAGATCCAACTGCTGCAGCAGCAGTTGCAACAGCAGCAGCAGCAGACGCAGGTGGCTGTAGCACAGGTAAGTTTATCAGACACATACAGGAAAACTAAAGAATACTAAAAGAAGAAAAACTTTAGAAAACTGTACTGTACAAAAATATTTAAAAAATAACAAAAAATAGATAAAAGCTGCAACTAGCAAAACCTTTGCTAATAGTCAAAACTAGCTAACAGTTGCTAAAAGCTAAAGCTCAGGCTTAATTTGCATCATAACTAAGTAATTTTAAGTTTTGGATTTATAGTTTTGCAAATTTATAATTTTCTGCTTTTTAATCATTTTAGATTTTTGCTACTATTGTGCTCATCTTAGCCTTTAGCTTTTGCTTAGCTTGTTGAAGCTTTTAGTTACTGATTTGCTAAGTTTATTGTTTAGCTACGTTTCCAAATGTTACTTTTAGCAGCACTTTTGCTTATTTTAGCTTTTTGCTGCTGTTTTTTGTACTAGCATTTAGCTACTCGTGTCCTGAGTTTAGCTTTTAACCACTATTGTGCTAATCCTATCTTTAGGCTTTATTAGCTCATTTCATGTTTTAGTTGCTGTTTTGTTGCATTTAGCTTTTAGTCATGGGTTAACAAATGTTACTTTTAGCGAAAACTTGCAAATTTTAGCATTTGCTGCTTTTTAAAATATTTTTTTAAATTTAGCTTTTAGCTACTTTTGCACCAATCATAGCTTTGTTTAGCTCATTTTATGTTTTGGTTACTGTTTTGCTAAGTTTAGCTTTTAGCCATGAGTTAACAAACGTTGATTTAGCAAAACCTTTGCTAATTTTAACTTTTGCTGCTTTTTTTAAGGTTTACATTTTTTTTAGCCACTCTTGTTGTAAGTTTAGCTTTTTAGCTACTTTTGCACTTGTAGTAGCTTTGTTTAGCTCACTTTATGTTTTAGTTACTGTCATGCTGTGTTTAGCTTTTAGCATTGGGTTTACAAACGTTGCTTTCAGCGACAGTTTTGCTAATTTTAGCCTTTTTGTTACTGCTTTGCTAATGTTAGCCTCTGCTTGCTTTAAGTTTGATAATTCAGTTTCAGCGTCCTCATCAAAGTCCAGCATTTCTGCTGCTCGTTTTGCAGAATTGTTGCTAATTTTTCTGGTTTATCAGCTGTTTGGTTTGGACGCTCTGAGCTCGACAGCAGCAGCCTGCAGACAAAAAGAGGCAATGTGTGTTTGTTTATTTATGTTTTTGTCTGAATGTCATGTGGTGCGTCACCTTTAGTCCCACATGTGTGGGCTGTCAGGCCAGTCAGAAATAATAAAGCAGCTTTATTATCCCTGAACGCTGCATGAACTGGACGCTGGCTGAGCCCTCGGCGCTCTGAGGGGAGCTCATCCCGTCTGGATGGGAGGTGTAATCAGCTGGAAAAAGTGCTGAATGATCTCTGATCACAAACGCTATTAAGATATTTCTGCAACATGATGGGTAAATGAAAGGAAAATGAGTAGAAAGCACTCTGCAGCAGACATGAATGTTTCAGCTCCAGTGGCTGCGGTGGGAGAGCAGACAGGTGAACAACATATTAACTCATTCAGTTTGTGTCCTGAATAAAAAATAAAAACCTGCAGTTTCTTATTTTTATTTTGGAGCAGCTGCAGATGTACAAGTTCATAACGTGCTCGTGTAAAACTGTCAGTAATTATTAAAGGAAGAGGCCGGAGGTTTCTGTAATGAGTCAGAGCTTCACCTCCTGGTAAATGTTTCAAATACGTCTGACCTCGAGTTTCTTTTTTCTTTTTTTAACTGGCTATAGCAGAAAACTTAAACTTTACTAAAGCTGCTGATCAGTTTATCTTCACAAATTCATTCCTGCTCTTCTGTTTGGTTCTTCTGCAACACGGTTGTCTTTATGTGTCCTTGATGTATAAAGAGTAGTACATAAATTATTACATCTATAGCTGTCAAACTGGAGCCTTTACCCTGTAATTATGAGACAAAAACAGGAAAATTAAACATTAAAATCAGTTTAATAAACAGAAAATGGCACAAAGGCCCTGTTCACACTTTGCATTATAAAGAATATAAACGGCAAAAAAAAAAAAGAGAAATTTTACATCAAACATCCGGACCCTCGGGTCTCAGATTGTTTTAAATCTTTTCTGTTTTTATTACATTAGTGTGTAAAATATTTGTTGCTTGTTTTAATAGTGATTAAATCAGTAAAAAATATGTTTTAATTGTGTCGTTCAGACTTTATTTTTAGGAATCAGTTTTTGCTAATGTCGCTCAGAGAAATAACCTACAATTCTGGTTATTTTGTTGATTTTTCAGGACTTCGATATTGTTTAGAGTCAAATGTTTGTCTTTTTTTTTTAGTTTAAAGATTATAAATGTTGGTAATTCTTCTGGGTTTACTCAGAATGTTTCACTCTGACAGAAACAACCTACTTTTTTTAAGGCTAATAACGTTCTTGTTTATGATTCACGGTTCAAACGGATGCTCTGATTTTACTCGTTGCCTCCGGTGCATTGAGCTGTCATCGCCAGAACAAAACAACAACACAGACCTGTGATAAACAACGACATGAAGCCAGAATAAACAAAGATTTCTGTCATCAGGAGCACTGATATGTCTTCTTACAGCAACTTTTCTTTTGTCTAATAGGAGGAGATTTTTAAAGGAAATTCACTTGTGGCTCTAAACCGAAATTTTCGTTATTGTTTATTTTTAGGGCCCTTGAGAAATTTCGTTCTTTGTTATGTGGCTGTTTACTCAACCTTTTCTACGAATCTGAGCCTGATTTTAGCCTGTTGTAAATCTCTACTTCACCATCTTTTCTTTACACGCAGGATGCAAAATGCTCCCTAACATTCAGGTTTTTATCTGCGAATAGCACAAAGCCAGCAGATTGTTTTTGTTGTAAATACAATATAATTGGTTAGTTAAATAAAATAAATGTTTTTTTTGTTCTGACTTAAAACAGTAAAATAAGCTTTATTTTTAAAGTTCTGTTAAATATTTAGACAAACTTTCTAGCTTATCATACAGAAAAGAGAAACAGCTGTTTTATGATAATGTAAAAGATATGTGATATGAAACACATCACAACACAGAGGTCACGATATATTGCAATATTGTAAACAAGTCGATATATTGCATTTTTTTTTTTCAAAAAAGGTTCAAAGGTTTTTAAACTGTATAAAGAGCACACTGTGCATTACATGCATAAAATCTGACCCTTAATTAAAAATCTAGTGTTTTTGAGAATCGATTCAATTTCAGGAAATGAAATATCGCGATATATTGCAATATTGTAAACAAGGCGATATATTGCCTTTTTATCCCAAAAGATTCAAATGTTTAGTCATTATAAAGAGTGCATCATGCATTATATGCATTAAATCTAACCCTTCATTAAAATCAACTGTTTTTGAGATTCGATACAGTATCATGAAATGAAATATTGCGATATATTGCAATATTGTAAACAAGGCGACATATTGCCTTCTTTTTCAAGAATTTCAAATGTTTAAAAACTCAAAGAGTGCATTATGCATTTCATGTATAAAATTTAAACCTTCATTAAAAATCAACTGTTTTTGAGAATCGATACAGTATCAGAAAATATTATTTTCGACAAACTGATAAAATTTCACAGAAGTCAAAAATCAGCCATTATTTTCCTCCCATTCGTCACATTCTTGTGGAAATCTTAGCCTGTTAATTTCACAGCTGCATCTTAAAGTGACATTTGAAATCTGAAGGCAGTTTGTTTTGCGATTTGTTACAGAAGAAATTAGCATAAAAGTTGAAAAGGCGATCACTTTCTCTCGCGCACTCCCAGCGCTCCTCAAACAGCCCGTAATTATATAAGATTCTAGTTGTTGGAGCCGGAAACGGAGGTCGCAGTAAATGGAGGTAAATTAGTCAAATGGCCAACACTAATCACAGCTCATCTACAGATGAGTGGAAGAGAAGATCTTTAATGAAGGATTAAAATTGAGTCTGTCTACTTCATGATGACAGAGAACTGAGCAGCTGCTGAGTTGATGGATTTCACCCTTTGGATGTTTTAGCTTTTAGCTACTTCTACTTTTCTTTTACTCCCATCAGTCCAGCTGCTTTAAAGGGGACATATATCACCAGAGGTCTATAAAGTACTTAAAAGTACATAAAACTGCTCACAATAATCAGGAAAGTAACAGTACTATACACACACTCTAAGAAATGAAGTGTTGAATTTATTTAATAAACTGAGTTCAGTAAATTGCTTTATATTTACACAGCACGGTTTAGTGGAACCATAAGTTGGTTAAGTAAAGTCAACACTTCATTTTTTAGAGTGCATAAACAACTCTTTTCATGATGAGTTCAGTTATATTTAAATTTATAATAAGAAATAAGTGTTAAATTGTAAATTGAAGAAGTAAAAGTATGTTTTTTATGTTTTTGATTGTAGCAAAATAAAAGAGTTGCGTTTAAAAAACTTTTGTAAAATTACAAATCCTAAAAAAATCACTTAAGTACTGTAATGAAATTATTATATGCTTTTAAATCCTTTTTTTTTCATTTTAATCATTCAGTTGGGGTCTGTATAAAGTGGAACTTGCTTTCCAAAAGCCCCGCCCCTTTTTGGGGGGGTGTCTCAGATCAACTTGTTTTGAAGCTGTTTCTTTAAATCCAAATGAGGTGCTTCACACCCCCTAAAACAGTTCACTTCAGTTTGATAGAGGGGTTTTCGATTATATAACTGCGCAACAACTTTTTATTTACAAATGAATTAAAAGATGTCAACAAGGGAAGACTTGTCCATGTTGGAACCAGAGTCTGACCCAGAACCAGAAGAGAACGAAGACCACCAAATTGTAGTAATTTGGCAGTTCCGTTGCAAATAATTTGACGTAGTAGTTCAAAAAACATCATAGAGAATTGAGAAAATGGAATAGGTTTAAAAATATGATCCAAACAGAATATAAAGATATCTATGCAGCACCAAGAGAGACAAAATTCAATTTTCTGCACTCCTAAAGACTCCAAGTACACAGGAAAATGCATTTAATGGCTAAAATGACTAAAAAAAACAAATTACACTGATCTGGGTACATGTGGTCAGTATTCCTAATAAATAAGGCATATTTGATGGTTGTTTTATGTTTTTAAAATAATTATAGAAAAAACATTACATCACCAATCTTTTTTCTCACCATTAATTTGATTTCTGGACCCTAACTTGATGCTTCCTGACCCACAATTGGATCACAACCCTAACATTGGGAACGACAGGACGACACTGTCACGATGTACCCAACTGCTGAAAATGGATAAATCTCCTTCCTTTTTTCATTTAGTCCTCACTGCCCACACATTTTTTTTATAGTTTCCATATGATTGCAGCAGTAAAATCACAATTTTGTTATGTTGTTGTTTTTTTCCCCTCAGAAATGTGACCAAAAAAAGGCTGTTGGAGGGTTTTCAAACGCTTTAAGATGAAAGGGAGTCGGCGTGGGCAGGCGGTGCAGAGCTGATAACTCTGTGTAAAAGAGTGCATCCTCTGCCTGTTGAGTCACAGGGAACAACCGGTCTTAATCCTGTTACACTGCTGTCTGAAAGCAAACTGGTGTCACTCAGATTTAACTTCCAGTTGCACAAGTTTCATCATCATTAGTCCAGAAGCTATAATCCTAATCTATCAGCTCTCTTTAACGGGTCTTGTGTCGTAGTCGGTGAAGCTGAGGGCTTTTTATAGACAAATGCTCGTTTTGACTTGTTGAAATTAAAAAATTAAAGTGTTTTTTTTTTGCTTTTACAGGTTGAGAAAAGAGGCTTTAGTCAGAGAAACGTCCAACCATCGTGACAAAAAGAATTGGAAACAGGGAAAAAAAAGGTCCTTCAGCACTCGTCTCCTGGGGACTAGTTTTGAACAATGGCCCTGCGCCGCCTAATTAGAGCTTTAACGAGTTGTTTCAGGGTTTGTGAGGTCCTCCAGTTTTAAGAACCTTCAGATAAGAAGGTTTGCTGCTGGTTCCCTCATGAGGGGAAACAGTCGAACACAAATAATTGGTTCTTTGTCTGCGCTTTAATTTAGTTAAAAGTTTTATTGCTGCTCCACATTTTGAAAAAATGTCCTTTAGTAATTAGTAAACCATTGTTCATTGTTTATCATCCGTCACAGGATGCTTCGTTTGATTTAAATACTTTTAAAACAGAAAAGTTATTTTATCTGAAATGTTGACTCCTAATTAAAAAAACAAAACAAAACAAAAATGATATAAATATTTAAAAGGAGTTGTTTTTTTTCAACACATTTAATCAGCGTGTTCCGTCGCTCTCCGGATGTTTCGGAGCGTCCTTGGCCTTTTGATCCCCTTTATTTCCCAGTTCTTTTATTATTGTTTTTTTTTATGTCACCGCTGACGCAACAACAAAAAGACCCTTTATGTTGCCACGGCAACCAGGTCTACGTTGCCACTTGGAGCCGAAATGAGGAAACAGGGGAGTCGTAACGCGTTTCGATGACTTGTGTCTCTGCAGCATCTTCTTCTGAAAACAGGACGTCCTTTTATTCACACAAAATGTTCAGGGGCGTAACCTTACCTTTCATTTAACTGTTTATTTCAGCTGTATAATACACAAAATTAGTATTTTTTTCATGTTTAAATATCATTTTGAGTATTAATTTCAGTTTACCGATGAATATATTATCCAGTATTTTTGCTGTTTATATTAGTTTTCATCAAATGTGGCCTAAAGTCCACAAAGAATACAAGAAATTGTAGTTTTTTGCAGAGGAACACTGATAAATGTTTCCAGTAGTTTTTTGTTTTGTTTTTTTGTGGAAAAAATACATAATCTGAACAGTAAGTTACCTGATTATTTCCTGTTTTTCTTGTGTGGACTTTACATTTGAATCAAAACAAGTTTTCTGGTAGTTTTTCCACAAGAAAAAAAAAGACTTTTGTGGACTGTAGGGCTGAAATAAATATCAAAGTGTAAGTTATTTTTTTGTGAAAAATGTATTTTACCAATAATATATATTCATCTGTCCAGATAAATTTTTAACCTAATGTTTACAGTCCACAAAATGTAACATTTTTTGAAAATGTTACATTTGTGTGCTAATATTTTAGTGGCATTTCAAGTTACCATAAATCGTAAAAAACTGCCGTCAAAAAAACCCTCATAGGAATGCACTGAGCCCAGCTCCCATGTAAATGAAACAAAGGCATCACTGTACGGCTCTTTCACATTTGATGGAATTATTGCACATTGGTTATTACACATCGATTGTTTGTGAACATTGATATATATTACTGGATTGGGCGTGGCTAGCGCGTTGCTAGCTACGTCGACGTGCAAGCACTGGAGCTCTGTT
>JARVGW010000427.1:2594061-2610379 GCA_031762495.1 Anablepsoides rubrolineatus | reverse complement strand
TTTTTGTAAGTGTTTTAATCAAAACAGTATATTTGCCTATTTCTCCATATACCACTTTTAGACTTAATCCTCATTTTTATGTGATGGGTCACATATTATTAACACTGAATGGCAGATTGTTGCGTAATATAATTAAAGAAATAAAGAAGGCCATTGTGAAAAACTATTAGCAAGTCAACATTTCCTAAAATATATCAAACAAAACGATTTGATGCGAGGGCTAGCTTGTTAGCATCTTAGCAGCCTATTGAACTTCACTAAAAAAAAAAAACACTGCTGCGCCAACAAACAAACATCAGTGCATTTGTTGATATCAGACTAATGAATATGACATGATTTACTGATATCGAGCCCCCTACTGATTTCAAATACAAATTCAAGATGGCTGCCAAAGCTATTTTAAAATGGTTAATACTCAGCTATTTTTAGAAATATTGAGCTGAAATTTGGTGTGGTGGTAGCCAAGAGCAATCCCCATGACATTCTTCAAGTTAACCCAGCTAGCAAAAACAATCATTTGTTGGGGGGGAAGTCTTTTCTAAAACAATGTGAGGCTCTTTTTTCAGTTTAATGAATTATGGTTTTAAAAACTGCTCATTTTGTTTGTTTTTGGTTTAAATTTTCTCCTGACAGATGGATTATTTCTTCAACCGCTCCAAATGTGTCTCCCTGAAGAGGCGTGATGATGATGATGAAATGTTTGGAAACTTTTTTTTTTTCTACGCTATCAAAGCTTTCGGTTGATTTATTTTGTTAGAATTTATAACCCTTCTTTTCTCCACAATTCATAGTTATCTGTGTCACACAGATTAGTGTTCTGCCGCCGCAGCTGAAAGCAGAAGAATTTAAATCAACCCACGGCGTTAAATAACAGATCATTTATTCATCACGTCCATCTTTTAACCCCCGTGTCCTCTCTGCAGTGGGCTCTCAGGACAGTTTGCTGGAGATCACCTTCCGGTCCACGGTGCCTGCGGTGATCTGCGACGCCACCACGCCCAAACCCCAGGTGTCGGACGTCAACCTGCCCCCGTTCGGCGCCGGCGACGGGACCAGCAACGCCTTTTCTTCTTCCAACGGGACTCTGGGGAGCCCACTAGGTAGGGACCAGTGTCTACTCAAACTGGAGTGTTTCCGTTTTCTCCCGGGACCCCCGGGGCCTCCGCCTCCTCGGCTACCCTCGCCTCCCCCGCCGGTCGAGCCCACCGGCTGGCCGGGTCAGGACTTCTTGTCCAGAGACGTCAAATCTCAGGGCAGCGCCGAGTTCGCCAGGTTCCGCGAGTCCGGCATCGCCTCGGAGTACGAGTCGAACACGGACGACAGCGACGACGAGGGGGAGGACGAGGAGGACGAGGAGGACGAGGACATGGAAATCTTTGGCTGGGGGACAGACGAGGAGACCGTGATGCTGCTCAATGTTCTCAACAAGCAGGGAGCTCCCGACTGCCTGGGAGATGAAATAGCCGTGTAGCACGCTGTAACTTTTTTAGTTTTGTCTTTTATCTCCTGAAAAAGTAACATTTAAAGAACCATATGCAGATACTTATTTATTTATTTATTTATGAGGCTCACATAGAAAACGCTGAGTCATCGTTTTTGTATTTTGGTCCGACCCACACTTTCATTAGATCCCTTTTTAGTTTTTTTTAATGTGTGCGCCAACAAATTCGCTAAAAGCAGCTGAAATAAATAGCTTATCATTACTGATTATTTATTATTACTTATTTTTAATTACCGTAACTTCATGCATGAATATTTAAACTTGACAGCAACACAAAACCATGAAACTTTTCGACATCAGTTCTGCAAGCTGTCAAAAATGCTCAAATACTGTGGACCACGGAATGGGGCGGGGTCAGAAAGTAGGCGGAGTCAGATATATAATGGCAGTGGTCACTTTGTGGGTGGAGTCCAATGACAGAATCATTAAAAAAATATGTAATTTTAAGACTTAAGTTTTTTACTTTTTATATTTATAAACTTATTTTCTTTATTTTTGTTCTACACATTATATGTATTTATATGAGTGAAATAACGTTAAAAAAAAGGTAAAATATGAACCAACCAAGATGAAAGAAAATCTTTTTTTATTTTTATAAATGACCTGATTTATTTATTTTTATTAATTATACACAGTTTATGTGTATATGAGTGAAATAACGCTTTGTAAACATTTTCAAGTTCCATTTTTAGAACTCTTATTTTGAAAAACCCAGCTGTGGCAGCACAGGTTACGAACTTTGACAGTCCCGTTATGTATGTCGAAACTTAAAAAAACAAATAACCTCCGTAAAATTGTGTGCACGTAAAATTAATGACTGGTCACGTTTATGTTTATGTGATACTTTAATGTTTTTTACAATATATATTTCTATTATATGTGTTTTTACAGTAATACAATACACATGTTTACCATGTTATAACTTTAATATAAACTATGATCATGTGATTTTCTTTGGTAAAACTTGAACAGTCCAATCAAAATGGTTTGAGGGTGGAGTTGGATGTCTGGCTCCTCCTACTTTCTGACCCAGCCCCATTATGCAGCCCCCAGCTAGGAAGCAGCCTTCAGAATCCATGTATGCTTCGTTCTTTGATTTTTGAATATAAAATGAAACAAATAATTGGATGTTTTATTATTTTTTGTTTTACAACTTAATTAGAAAAACAACAATTGAAAAAAAAAACTACTTTTTCAAAATTATTTTAATGGTTAAAGCAAAGATGAACGTTATATTTTGTTATTATTTTGGACCGTCTGGCAGAACTGAAAATCATGACCTGAACTCCTGGAGCATTTTCACTTCTCACCATGGATGTTTGTTTTAATTAGAGGAGTCGACGCGTCTCATTGAGGGCTAACTTTAATTTTTAAAATTACGCAGAATAAGGTTTGAACGCAGCCGTTGCCCATATCTTTAGGAATGGTTTCCATTTTTTTAGGCCGTCTTCTTTCAGTCCTTTTAAACGCTTCTTCTTTGGTGACTTTTTGCTACATATTAAAACAGTAACCAAATATTTTATTTTGAATTAAAGTAGCTGAAGCAAAAATCAAGCACTGTGGATTTTTAGTTAGTTCGATTGAAAATTAAATTAAAAACAAGGAAAAAAAACATAATTTTTGTCTTTTTGCGATTTTATTTTGAAAAGGAAAGGCTAAAAAAACGACCTGAACACAGATTCCGTGGCTTCAAATTAAAAAACGAAGCTGAACGGCGTACAATGTTCAGTGGAGCATTAACTAAAAAATAAATAAAAAGAGCTAAAGCACAAATCAAAGAAGAGTTAAACCAGGTCAAACTTTTCCTGCGTCACTGAGTCGTCTGCAGATAAACCCTGTGTTGATGACTCACCATCATTTATACAGTTCAGTCTTCAATACTGAGTTTATTTTAGGTTAAACTTGAGTAAAACGATTTGATTACTTGCATCACATTCAAGCTGAAAGCTGGCTATAATCAACCGAACTTTCTGAATCTAATTTGTGTCGGGAACTCCTAATTTCTTAAAATGTGTTTTACTCATTTTCTCTTATTTTCCCCCTCTTTTCTTGATTTCTCGCTGTAATCTCGTCTCTCTGTAAATTACATCAAACATGCTGACATTCTTCTTAATTAGGATTCAGGAGCTGAGCTCAGAGGTTTTTTATTTTTTTGTTCTCTTCAACAGATTGAAATGTAAAATGTCAGTTTGTCTGCATTCGTCAGAGATTTCAGGCTGTAAAGTAAAACCGACACAACGGTTCCTTCAGGTTCGCCCTCAGTTGGTCCTAACGGGGGAAGACCTCAGCAGGGTTTGGGATTCAGTGACGAAACAACGAACTTTTCCCGTCTGTGTTCAGAATTAATCAGAAGCTATTTTTTTGACAGAGAAACTTGTGTGTGTTCGAACTTTGTGTCCCGCAGAAACTTTGTACCTGCTTCGGTTCCTGGACTCTTTTTGTCTTCTCAGATTGTTGTTTTCACTTTTCCCTTCTTTTTCTTTTTAATTTATGTAAAGCTGGGATTAGTTAGACTGAGGGGAACGCTGTTTGTTTCCTTCATTCAACCCGAAAACAACAACATTTCGTTCGCTCGCCCCACAACGCTGGCTCACGGATAAAAGCCAAGAGTTGTTTTGTTTGTTTAAATCCAGCTCTGTGTATGGCCTAAGGGCACAATGTTGTATTAAAGTATTAATTTCCTTTCAGAAAAAAACACAAAAAAAACCACTGCGTTTTAATTTTGGGCTCCAGTTTTTCTGAGCTGCAGCGTTTGGCACCAGTTGGTTCTGCAGGCATGAAGATGGGATCGAGCCAAAAAAAAGTGTTCAGCAGAGTTTTAGTTTGATTCCATCAAACAACACGAATAACCTCCTGCGTTCTGACTGGGTTCATCTTTATATATATATATAATATAAAACTTGACTCAAATTAAGTCAAAAATTTCTGCCAATGGAGTAAGAAAATTTTACTTGATTTGACTCAATTTTTTCTTATTTCAAGAATCTTACATTTTTGCTATATTTTCTACTGATTTTTCACTTTTGTTTTACTACTATCAGCAAAATTCAGTTGTTCAAATTTAACCTGCTTTAATAGTTTTGCTCATAAACCATTTCAGCTTGACTCCAGCAGCTTTCAGCAGTGTTGTCACAGAAAATGCTAATTCTATAGCTTCATATAACTCTGCACTTTGTCCTCTTCTTCCTGCCGTCTCCTGAACTCTGACCTCTGTGTGGTTTCATTTTTATTATGTTTTTTTATTTTCACTTCAGTAGAAAAAAGAACTTATTAGTTTCATCAGTGATTTTTTTTTTGTCGTATAAAGAAAAAGAGGAAAAGAAAGAAGAAAAAAAAGAGGAAAAATATATTAAATATACAAGAAAACACAAGACCACACAGACGACATCAGTCCGCTCTCCTGCAAAAAAATGGACAATAAATAACAAAATCAATTATAATTTTTCTGCAAAGCATATACATATACATACATACTTACCCATAGATACTGTACATATATATATTTATGTATTTTTATAATGTTTTTCAACAAGACTCTGTTTCACCTGAACAGGTGGAGCTGTAGGACCTGCAGGAAACAGCTTATATAAATGTTCCCTGATATTAGTGAAAAAAACCACATTTATTAAGATCTGAATCTATATTTTTTTTTTGTTCTTCCTCACAATTCACACTTCACGAGCTTCTCCCACTCAGCATTAATGAAAACTCAGACGGAGACACTTTCTGTTTGCCTCTGAAGGTCTCGGTGTCGGCTCATCCAACCGGGCGGAGCTGGATTTGGTGACTTGTATCGATTTCTCCGTCACGCACGCTTGTTGTTTGAAACCGGGGTTAACGACGGGGACAGCACAGGATCAATGCTCAGCTTAGTCCGTCACCTGCCCGACGCACAGTTTAATCCAGACGCAGGTGGGAATCAAGACCTGACCCAGTAAACTGCTTCTCATCTCACTCAAGATCATAGAAATCTTTTTAAGATGTATATTTATGGACTTATTACACAACAATGTAAGAGTTTTATCTCATGAAGACAAAAAGACTAAAAGAGTCCAGGAGAAAAAACACATATCAAACAACATATCAAAGTCATCAGATCAATAATTCATTCAGCCACATCTCCGAAGCGTTCGTCTGACTGAACAGCCTCTCAGGAGAGACACAGAGGGACAAGTGCAAATACCTGCGGGCCAAAAATAGCATAAATTGCCTTATAAAGTACACACAAATTAAATGAAGTACTGCTCTTGAACTCTTTAGATTAAATTCACAAGCTTTGTCTCTTTTTATAACTAAAAATCTGAATTTTTAACTTTAGCAGTCATAACAGTATAAAGAAAAATGAAATTTCAAACGGAACACCGGAGTTCCGGTGCTTGTTAAAGGGCGGCAGCTATTCCAAGCTTTCAGCTCTCCTCTGCGTTTCTCTGCTCCTCTTTGTCTCGTCTATGAAAACGCTCTCATGGAAACGGGCGTAAGACGTGATAAAACAGCCCTGAGCTTTCTGCGGGGATGAATCAAACATTCGAGATGAGAACAAACTGAATCTGAAACGCTCAGTCGACGCTGATATCTCACCCGAGCTCGTCGGCGAAACGTATTATCTACAAAAATTAATTATCTTGGTCGTTAATTAACACTTGATGAGGATAAAGCAGCTGTTGCAGGTAATGTGAGTTGTTGCCCTGACAGTAAATTACAAAGCTATAAACACATTAGCGTTGTATAATCTGAAGGTTTAGGGTCTCTATAAGACCCCCTACACGCTCCCATCAGCCACGCTGCAACCTGAAAGATCATCCAGGAGCAGGGAGAGTCCTCAGAGGGCGATAAGGAACAAAACATAATGAAGCATGGGGATGTCGTGGAGGGATTTGAGCATGTACAACTTCTGTAATGAGGTTAGGGTGGGTTTATTGTCTTGGTGGTAGCGTATCAAGGTCCTGGAGAGCGTATCTATAATATTCTCTCTCTGTGTTCCAGGGAGGCTTGGTTGTCCAGAATTTAAAGCAGAACTGGTTTGACCATCATTAAAGTCACTTTACTTTACTTTAAAAATACATATTGTCACACAGACAGCGCCATTTTATTAACGCTGCAAACCATACCAGGTAAATGATAACATTCTGTGTGAGCTCTTATCCACCCTGGTGGTTAGTCTTAAACAATATCTTTATATTAAAATAAAACCAGAGCACCTCGACAGAGAGGAGAATGTAGAAATGACTCGGCCTGAAACTGAAAATGTGGATGGAGGACCTCCGTTTAATATGTTAGCTTTTGTGCTAGTGCTGAGCAAATACATATACAGTACTATATGGCCATATAGCGTTAGCGCCTCAGCTAATATTGTTAGCTCAGTAACTAACGCCATATATTTTACTAATACATATGTGGCATTTGTTTATACATGGCTAATGCTGTATTGCCATATACATATGTATTAGCTTAGCGCTAATGTTTTTATATATATATATAAATAAAAGGGGTGCAACAATAAATGTACCCGTATCGAACCGTATCAAACAGTGCTTTAGCTTCAATACACGCTATGTATGGAACAATACAGATTAATAAAATTTATTTTTTCAGCTTGTATTCTGAAGATGCTCTGTGTTGAAGGATCAGTGGATCTGTGTTCAACTACTCCACCTAGGCTGCATTGTGGAGCACAGATCCACTGAAAATCTTGGTGTTTCAGCAACATTTCATTTAAAAACTGGACTTTTGAGGTTAAACAAATGTTCATAATTAATTTCAATAAATTACACTTAAGAAGGGCATGAACATTTCTCACCCATGTATGAATGAGTCAATGTCGAAAAAATATCGAACCGTGAACCCTTAAAAATATTGAACCAAATCGTTGCACCCCTAATCTATAATATATATATATATATATACTCCTTCCATAAAACAGCTCTGTTGTTCTCCATCATTTTCAGTTTCAGGCTGAGTCATTTCTACGTTTTCTTCTCTAACCAGTTTTATTTAAAAGGGCAGATATTATCCAAAATCATTTCTCAGGGTGGATAGAGTGCACTCGCACCGGAGCACCTAGTAAACGTCATCATTTAGTTAGTGGGAAGTACTGGAACCAGCATCATTTCCACTGAAGTAGGAATTGAGTTGAGATTCTGGTGTGATGGTTTTAAACAAACATGATGATCATTTTACTGCAGCTTTTCAAACTTTCTTTTGTTTTGTTCAGTGTGAAAATGAAACTAAATGAACCGTAAGACAATGACTTCAGTCGGGTCATTCAGAGATTTTTATTAATTCTGTCCCGAGTCCAGTTTCACACCAGAGCCCCTCTTCTTTAATCATTCATGTTCTAATGAAAGCAGATGAAATATTGATGAGCCCATCCTGGTGTGTTTGCACCACATCTTCAGCCCTGGCATCCAGCGCCATCGACTCGACTTGCACTGATGATTTCTCGACGCACACACACATCAGGACACACTCGCTTTCTTAATGAAGCCCAGCAGAGAGCTGTAATTGAATACAGCAGTGATAATGACCCCGTCTGGCCCGAAGATTACTGTGTTTGTGTTTAAGTGAGCGTGTTTCCAGTCACTTATCCTCTCAGCGCTGCGCTCATTTCTCACACATTCATCTCAGTGTGATGCGGATTTATCTCAGCTCTTCCCCCAAAATTACTTTCACTTCTTTAGGGTTTGTTTAAAGAGATCACGCACTGAAATATATTCATCGTGATCATTTAAAAACTCTAATTTTGACTATTGTAGCATCTAAAAATAGTTTAAAATTAGAATCTGTCTGAGATATCTTAACAATTATAGATTTTCTTTCTTACAAACAAAAGATTCTTACTGCTTATTTCAGCAAACATGCTACTACAGTTTGTATCTGATAGTTTCAGTTTTTTAGCTACTTTTCAGCTAATTTTAGCTTCTGTTTTATTAAAATTCATCTTTTTGTGATAATTCCAGATTCTTACTGCTTAATTCAGCAAACGTGCTATTTCAGTTTGTACCTCATAGTTTCAGCTTTTTTAGCTACTTTTCAGCTAAATTCATGTTTTGTTGGTCTTTTCAGCGTTTTCTGCTATATTCAGCAAACGTGCTCTTTCAACAGAGACCCTAATAATTTCAAGATCACAAAATAAAAGGTGACGGTAGGGCTGGGCGGTATCACCTCAAATTCAGATCATGGTATAAATTGAATCTATCACAGTAACGGTATATATCACAGTATAAATTTTTCATAAAAAGTAAAAATAATGTCATTTTTAGAGCATTAATTTTTTTTGTAGAAAACTGTAATCTTAATTAATTTAATATCTGCCTGTCAATGAGCCTGCTGAATCTATCAGCTGCTGCGCGCTCATCTTCATCAAAATCTTCATCATCAGAGCAGAAGCCGACTTTACATCAGCAAGATGGATTTATGAACGAACGTCGTCCACGTCTTTTTTTTATCATCTCTGTGAGTAATAATACATAAAAAACAAGTTTTTCTCCGACAACTTGGGCGTAAAAAACTACGGTTTTTAAAGCTTCGCTCTGCGTGACGTGCAGCGGGAAAGGAGGGAGGAGGGGGGAGACGTAACTTTTCTACAGCAGGAGGGGGGAATTTTGAGGATTTATTCTCTCTATACGTGTTTTAAACACTATATTCTTCATTATATTTCAAACTCCTGCTCAGTTGTCTCTGCACTCGCAGCGGGCTGCAGGTGTGATGATGACGTAACCGACAATATGACGGTAGAGGGTAAATCCCTACCGTAGGCCAACTTCATACCGTTTCTATCGTATACCGTAAATACCGCGCAGCCCTACACATGTTATTACATTTTACTTTCTTTTGTCTAAATTTCAGCTTTTTTCTTTTTTATAATACTTTGTTCATAAATTCACATTTTTTTTTTACTTTTGCAACTTCAGGTTGGTTGTTTAAATATTTTCTGCTTTTTAAGCAACATTTTTGCAA
The DNA here is from genome assembly GCA_031762495.1 of Anablepsoides rubrolineatus. Lineage (NCBI taxonomy): Eukaryota > Metazoa > Chordata > Actinopteri > Cyprinodontiformes > Rivulidae > Anablepsoides > Anablepsoides rubrolineatus. Next base: position 2,600,922 of record JARVGW010000427.1, on the reverse strand, counting down.
AATACGACTATTTCCTGCTACCTTTAGCTTTTTCTTTTTGCTATTTTTCTACTGACTTTTCACTTTGTTGTCTACTTTCCAAAAGTCAGCTGTTCAAATTTAACACATTAAAATGTTATTAAACATATTCAGCTTTTAGCAAAAATCTTAGCATTAAACGCGCACTCTGCATTTTTGTAGGAAATGACAGTTTTATTAGTTATTTATAAGAATGATATCCGTCCTAGCTCCTGACTTTCTGTTCCGTGTTGCCAGAGTTGTTTTTCTTGTGGAGTCACTTGTTGAAACATTCTGGAGGATTAAAAAGATTTTTCTTGTTGCAGATGATCAAATGATTCAGACTCTGAATCCAGCCTGGCTGCCCTCGGCTCCGACACAAATTTGTTTCTGTTTTGGGTTTATTTTGTCTCATTTTTCTGCTCTGCTTCTCTTCATGTTCCGACTAATTTCATGTCAGAGAAAAAAAAAAGAAAAGCAAATGTGATGGAACATTACAAAGGTCTAAAAACCGACACCCTCCCTCCTCCGCCTGCTTCTCCTGTTAGAAAAGTAAACAAAGATTTAAATGGAAAGCTGCATCTCTCCTGCAAACAATTTACTTTTTAATCAGTGAAAACTAATGGTTCTTAACCCCTGGTCTAACACACCTTTCATCGGTGCTATTTTTAATCGCTGTGTTTGTTCCTTGAAGGCCGGAGCTAAAACCTGTTGAAACGTGAGGAAATGAGTTTTTGTTGTTCAGTCAGCAGTTTGAGCTGCGTCAGCGGTCGGAACACGCAGCCCGTCACATCCCAACACGCGTGTGAGAATTAACCTCCAGAAAAACAAACGTCAACAAGCAGCACTTTCTCTTCAAAGTAACTGAGTAAAAGCTGTGCATTCATTTAGAAACTGCGAGTACAAGCTGACTAAAAACAAAAAAAGCTTCACTCCACAGATCATCTCTGTCTTCCTGCGTCTCTGTCTTCATTCTTTTGTGCTCATTTGTCATTTCTGATGTTTCTTTTGTCTGTCTTACATCTCAGCTCTCTGTATTTGTTAGTCGTTTTACACTTCTTGTCACTTCTCTCCCCGTTAGTCTTGGTTTTTGTTGAATCTCGCTGTAAAACTTCACTTCAAACGGACCAAACGCCTGCAGCTCAGCCTGCGCTGGCGTTCATTTTTATTTCTAACTTGGATACATTAAATCAAGACTTCAGATTAAAGTATGTATCCAGTGGTTCAGGAGCTTTATATTCCAGTTTAACCCTGAGCAGTTCCCTTTGTATCGAACAGACATCTAAATCTTGCAGAGCACTTAAACACGTCTGTATTCTCTTGAAATTTACAGATAAATGAGTTTTTGTGGAGATTATGCTCTCTAATAATGACTGAGACACACTATGTAACTACTCAGAGTACAATCCTGAAAGTACTACAGTAAACAGCTAAAATATAATTTAGTATTTTAAAAGGGATGCAGTTTTTTAAGTGGAGACTGATCAGTAACACAACTTATCTCTTTTAAATTGACATTTATTAGAAGTTAAACTATAATTTTTAGTTTGCACCTCTCTTGTTATCTGTTTACGTTCAAACCTACAGATTTTTGTAAATTATATTTATGCTCTTCTCACATTTCTTTTTGTCTCTTTTAAGTTAATTGTTTTTGTATCACATTGATTCAGTTTTATTCACTCCAGCCTTGGGCTAACAGCCCAGTAGTTTACTATGTGCAGCTAGAAGCTAAGGTTAGCCTTTAGCTTCAAATGACAACATGTCGCCTGCTGAAGACCGTGTTGTGTTCAGATCAATCAAAACTTTATTTATACGTGCAGCACTTTACACACGCAACCAAAGTACTGCACAGCAAAATAAAAAGACAGTAACATAAAACCATGCAAGCGATGCACACACAAAATAAAAACTAAAGAAAAAATGAATTAAGGGTTCTGGTAGACCTCACAGAATCACCAGTAGGAACCATCAAACATCCTTTAAACAATTCCGCAGATTCTCCATCCACTGAGGTCCACCAGATCTTAAAGGTAAATAAATCTGGATGTCATCTGCGTAACATGAAATGACACATTTTATTTCTTGAAAATGGACTCTAGTGGAAGCAAATAGAGAAAATAAAATGGAGCCCAGTAGAGAGCCTTGAGGTACCCCACACTTAAGAGGGGGCTTCTGTGGAAGAAAATTCTTTAAATTGGACAGAATTTTTTTTATCAGACAACCAGGACTTACACCAACAGATTATTCCAGATCTGCACATCCTGACTCAGTCTGAGATTTGTTTTTGTTTTAGAAACTAAACGATCTAAAACTTGATGCTTCTTTGTCTCATTAAATGCTTTCCGAGAAAAATTTCTCTCCAAGAGGTAAGATCTTATTTTTCAAGTGGGTTGAGTCTGAGCTCCATATTTTTCATTCTTTATTTATTTTGCATATTGACCCTGATCTGCTTCTATGGATTTTCTTTCTGTGCATGTGTTTGGTTTCATTTATCGTTCTCTGATCACACCATAAAGATCTGCCATCATGTGTTGTGTTTTCTGCTGACAGTCAGTGTTTTTCTCTTCTGATTTCTGCTCTCTCTGCTCTTTTTTTCTGTTGCAGTTGATCAGAGTTTGTTTGAGAACTCTGTCGCACAGCAGCAGAGTCCTCAGACCCCCAGGTTCGGTCAGTCCCCGGCCCGCAGGCCCCCAGCATCAGCTCCCGCCTGCACCGAGTCGCCGTCCTCTGGAGGACAGCAGAGGCTGAAAAATGCCATTAACCTGGGCAAGGCGGTGGGGGCAAAGGTCAGTACAGCCCAAAGCTCAAATAATGGTGCAGGGCATCATAACCTCTTTTCCTTCCGTTTTGGTTTTTCTTACTTTTTATTTGCTCTTTTCTCTCAGGTCAACGACTTGCTGAGAAGGAAAGAACCCAGCCACCTCGGAGACATCGGAGTCATGGAGATCAACAAGAATGTCGGTGCCGTTTGGAGCTGCATGGACCAACTCGGCCCGGGTACCACCAGCAGGTGTGCAAACACACAAACACTGAGATTTACAAGTGTTTCGCCCTAATCTGTTGTGTCTAAAATGTATAGAATAGACTATGATAGACTTTTATTGTCATTGAAAGTAGATCTGTCATGATAAGAAATTTTGCTGGATGGTAAATTGTCTCAGAAATTATCACGATAAACGATTTACGTAGTGTAAAAAATATAATATTCCCGGGAAACCCAAAGTTTGGCACAGTGCTCTGATGTGTCGAAAGGAGGAGAGAGTAGAAAAGGAGGAAACACAAAAAAAAAAAACAAGCGAGTAAATTAAAATTAACAACCTCGTTTTAATTAATCATGCGATCATTTGATTTATTGCTTACCGTGACAGGTTTAATTGCACCAAAGTACAACAAAGTTTGGGTTTTGCTTCCCAGAGGAGAAAAGTAAAACAGTATGAGAGAGAGAGGATTTTTGCAGAAAACATATAAGAATTACAGGTTTAAACACCCTCATATCTTAATGATTTTAGGATAAAACTTTATTAAAAGTTTAGTTAAATTAAAATTCTCTTGCTGGGGAGAAAGTATCACCTTAGTTTAATCTGTGGCTCAGATACAGTGAATAATGCAGGATTTGTTCCTTTTGAATTAATAATTGTACCTTTAAGGCACAAGTGACGTGCCTGGAATTCAATGGAGCTAATTTTCAATTAATCTACTTATTTTTTAATGTTTAATTTTGACTTTCCTGTATGTTGGGATAATCTTAAGGTATATGTGATTTTTGCACTTTTTATGTTCAGGTAGGGGTTGTAGTTCATTGTAAAATTCATTTTTATGTCGAATAGAAAAATATTTAAAAGACAAGATGAGAACAAGAACTGGAGATCTGATCAACCCGCCAACAATGCTAACCATGAAACTGAAATTATTTCTTTTTTGCTCTCTGGTGGTGTATATATATATATATATTCCATCATTTCCCTTTTTTTAGGGCCAAACAATTGCATTTTAAAATCACTTCTCTGCTTTGAAAACAAGGAAGAAATAAAATGAGATGTGCTGAAATCTTTTTTTTTCTCTTTTTGGAGACCTTCATTCTTCCTGGTTTTAATTTGTTCTTAATGTTCTTTGCTACGTGAACAGAGAAAGTAAGAAAAGATAACTCTCTCAGGGGGGTCTTTGTGTCTGTAAAAGTTTCTGCTGCTGTAGAAAATGTCTGTTTTGTAAAAATGAGACGTCAGATTGTTGACCAGAAAAAAAAAATAAAAACCTGGTCTCTTTTCTCTCTGTTCAGCCAGTCGGCCTCCATCAGTCAACGTGTTCTCATTAGTAGGCAGAGGCAGGTTGGAAGTCTGAGTCATCCTCTTTGTTTCCGTCACTGAAGTTGCATGAAAACTTTAAACGGCTGTAATTCAGAAAAAAATGTAATAAAGTTTCAGAAAAGCGGTTTTATTCAAACAGAAAAATGGATTTCAGACAATTGACATAAAATGTGTTAAAACTCAGAGTGAATAACTCTCAGCTACTACCACGTCAAACTTTATTGATTAAGTTTTGTTGTTTTTATGTTTGCTAAGGCAATGGTTTCCAAAGTTGGGGTCGGGACCCCTTTGTGGGTCACAAAACATCAAGCGAGGGTCCTCAGATGATTTTCAGACATCAATTTAAAATGCAAAAAAATGCTAATGTATATTTTCATTATGATTATTGCAATTTTTTAAACACTCCTAATTTAAGGCAATTAGTATCGTAATTATTAAGTTTGTTTATATTGTTATTAGCGTCCATGAACAAGTAATATCTGGTGTCACGAGTGTCTGCAATTGTTAATTTGTGGGCTGGAAGCAAAAAAGTGTGAAAACCACTGGGTTAAGGTCCTTTAGCTGTGGTTATCGCAATATTTAATTGAACACAGCTTGTTAAAATAAAAATCCTCTTCTTCCCATCCTTCCCCTCTCTATTCTGGTGTTCCACAAGGTTCTGTCCTTGGCCCTCTCCTTTTTTATCATCTATTGTACTTTCTTTCTCTTGGCAATATCTTTAGACAAAATAATATCCATTGTTATGCAGATGACACCCAGTTCTATCTATCCAACACCCCTACCCCCATTCCCCACCTTACTCTCTGACTCCTCTCCCTCCCATTTATCCCCTCTCTGTTCTGGTGTCCCACAAGGTTCTGTCATCGGTCCTCTCCTTTTTATCATCTACCTTCTTCTACTTAGTAATAGCTTGAGAAAAAATCCTCTGTTATGCAGATGACACCCAGCTCTATCTATCCAACACCCCATTCCCCACCTTATTCTCTGACTCCTCTCCCTCTCCTCCATTCTCTCTCTGTTCTGGTGTCCCACAAGGTTCTGTCATTGGTCCTCTCCTTTTTATCATCTACCTTCTTCTACTTGGTAATAGCTTGAGAAAAAAATCCTCTGTTACGCAGATGACACCCAGCTCTATCTGTCTCCCCCCCCCCCCCACCCACCACCACCCACCTCACTTTTTGACTGCCTTTATGACATCAGGTCCTGCTTCACCAGCGACGTCCTCAAACTAAACCATAACAAAACCAAAAGTCATCTCATTAGCTGAGTTTCCATTGCAAATGTGCGCAAAACTATGTCGATATTCTGGTAATGTCAAAAAAACACAGTTTCGCAATTGCAGTTTTTCGATTAGATAAGAAATACTGTTAAAGTCACGCGTGAATACACTTGTTCTCGCGATAAGTCATTGCAAACATGGCATCAATGGATGTAAACAATAATGCATATTGCTACACAATACTAGCGCTCATCATTACCCATCAGAGGAGACTTCGGCATCTTATAGAGGCTTTCAAGCAAGTTTTTTCGAAATTGACATGTTTCCATTGAGCAAATTTACTTTCAAAATTCTAATTTGTGCATTTTCATGGTCAATGGAAACGCAGTTAGTGACACTAAAATCACCCTTGCTTTTTACTGTTTGGTGACCTGAGTGCCATGAAAGGCGCCTTCAAAAAATGTATTATTATTTTTGCTAACAGACAAACAATCAAGGTTTATTTATTTGCTTTGATTATCTTTAGTTTTGAATTTATTTGTTGCAGTTTTGTACCTAATTCTCATCCCTCTCACTTTCAGCCACATCTCCTCCTTCGACTCCTTCCCTCGGCTCGACCCGCCGCCACCGACGGGCAAGAAGCGCCTCCCTCGAGCTCTGAAGACGACCCAGGACATGATGATCTCCTCTGACCCCGTGGTCTCCTCCCCGGACGCCTCGGACTCCCACTCCTTCGTCCCCTCGTCCGAAACCACGCCTAAAGAGGAGGCGGGGAGCGACGAGGATCAGCGGCGAGGAGGCGAAGAAGAGAAGGAGGAGGAGATGAAAGGTCCAGCCGATTCAGACAGCGAGGTGGACGGAGTCGAGGAGGAGGAGGAGCATCAGTACCAGCTTCAGCACTCTGTCCCAGATCTCATCAACAAAGACCCTCCCTTGGAGTCCAAGTCCAAACCCTGTGACGTGTGGCAGAGAGCGTCCTCGCCCGACGTCCGGCTGGCCTCCACCCCCCACTCGGGCAAAACTCGCTGCCGCATCAGCCTTGGAGAGGAGGTGCTGCTGGGAAACGGCGCCCCCTGCAGTAAGGACTCTGGAGTGAGCACCGAGGACTCAGAACCTCATCCGGACCTGCTGTCCTTTGAGTAATGTGGCTGAAACACCGAAGATCTTCTGGAAAAGGGAACAAGTTTTTTTTTAACGATTTATCAGCTTCTTGACAATTTTAAATGTTGTCGTTAACTTTAGACCTCATTTTATAATAACAACTCATTATGTAATAATGTAATAAAATCAGGCTTCAAAATGTAATAAACTCGCTCTAAAACTGCATTATGTAATAATTGA
>JARVGW010000427.1:2542050-2556359 GCA_031762495.1 Anablepsoides rubrolineatus | reverse complement strand
ACCTGTCTCACTCTCTGTCTCATCTCCTCTCCTCACCTGTCTCACTCTCTGTCTCATCTTGTCTCACTCTCTGTCTCCTCACCTGTCTCATCTCCTCTCCTCACCTGTCTCACCCCGTCTCATCTCCTCTCCTCACCTGTCTCACTCTCTGTCTCATCTCCTCTCCTCACCTGTCTCACTCTCTGTCTCATCTTGTCTCACTCTCTGTCTCATCTCCTCTCCTCACCTGTTGTTGTGAACAAACCCTGAGCTCCTGATGAAGTGTCTGCAGCTCCTCGGCTCCAGAACATTTTATTTGTTTGCTTTACTTTTTATGGCGTCATGTTTCAGGCCTGGATTCCTGGGATTCTGACACCATCTGAAGGGCTTTTTAAGTGTCTCAAATGTCACATAGCACCCCCCCCACCACCACCACCTTAAACCCTGTCAATCCCCAGCTGCATACCCGAGCCCTCGGCTCTTATCTCTGGCCCACTCGGCCCCCTGACGTTTGCACTTTCGTTTGGAGAAGAGCCACTTGCTATTCTTATAACTCTGCTCTGCAGCGACTGAGGGACAGATTTATGTCCTCTGTCCACGTCTTCATTCTGCATCTCTGTTGTTGGTGAAAATGCTTCAGCTTGTTGTTCAGCTCTGAGCAGGTAGCTTCAGACACACCATCATGAGCTCCAGCCTGGTCAACTCTTTAGCCAAGATGTACGACCCGAACCCTCTGCACGGCCAGAAGCTTCCAGGGAGAAAGTTCTCTCTGGGTGGATCAGCTTCGTCTTCGTCCCCTCAGCTCGACGCCTCCCTGCGCTGCGTGGAGAGCCGGATGGACTCGCTGAGCTCCCAGATGGAGCGCCTGCTCCACATGCAGCACGCCGTGCTGACCCGGCTGGACGGCCTGTCCCAGGACGTGCGGGGCATGGGTCTGGACCTGGCCTCCATGCGCGAGGACGGGAGACGAGGGTCCGGGGTGGTGGAGGCGGTCTGCAGGGAGCTGAGGGGGGACTTGGACCGGGCAGGTGAGAGGATGGAGAGTCAGGGGCGCAGGCTGGACGGGGTGGAGAAGCTGGTGGAGGGCACCCAGCAGGTGATCAGCCTCATCGGGGAGGTGGTGAAGAACTCCAGGCTGGTGGAGCTTTTCTTCAAACAGCCCACCAACAAAACCAGTAGGAAGGTGAGGAGAACCTCCACCATCCAAGTTCCATTCTTCTTTTATTTTTAAGTAGAGATGCTCGATAGGGACTTTTTGCCAATATTTGATATGCCGATATTCTTCAACACCTAATTTCCGATTCTGATAATAACCGATATCAAGGTGACATCAGATAACTCCTGTCAGGGACAGTATGTCTGCTTTTTGATACCCCACTGGATGCATTCCATAGGTAAACATTGTACAAATAAACAAAATCAACCTTTTTAATTTATTTTTAACATTTTGTCTCAAACAATAGCTTGGATCATGCTCTCGCTGAGATAATCCAGATTGATGATGTCATCAATCACACCGGTGAACGTCTCTGGACCACAAACATTTATTAACACATTTTGGTCAAATCCAGGCATTAATTTATCAGGCTTTTGTTATCAGAAGAAAAACTGATATCGATATGTAGAGATTTTACATTTTTATGCTAATATCAGACCAATAACCGACCGATTTTAAGGCTGAATAACTCAAAGGATGTTTTTTTTATGTGTGAATTGTTTTATTTTACTTCCTTGTTTTTCTTTATGCAATCCAACAACAACATTGTGTTATTTTAGCTGTTCTTATTTCAAAAACTTCAGCTCATTCAGGAGATCTTTGACATGACTTTTGATTTTTGTCTTTTAGCCTTTAGCTAACATTTTGATACATTTGGCTAGACATTTGCTACCTTTAGAAACCATTCTGCTGCTTGTAGCTTTTAGCTACTTTTCTGCTACATTTAGCTTTCAACTTACCTTTTGGTACTTCAGCTGGACCTTTGCTAATTTTAGCTATACTTTTTCTACTTTTAGCTTTTAGCAACTTATTGGCTACTTTTAGAATTTAGCCAACCTTTTGCTATTTTTAGCTCCTATGTTACTTTTGGCTAGATATAATTTTAGCCTTTAGCTATCATTGTGCTCATTTTACATTTCAGCTACAAATTTACATACCTACTCTTTTAACTATTTTTGGTACTTTAGCTAGATTTGGCTACTTATAGCACCCCTTCTGCTTTAGTTAGCGCTTTGCTACTTTTATCATTTACTAACCTTTTGATATTTAAGCTAGACTTTTGCTCCTTTTAGCTTTCAGCTAAACTTTTAATATTTAGCTTCTGGCAATTTTTTTACTGCTTTAAACATTTAGCCAACGCTTTGCTTTTTCTTCTTTTAGCGTTTAGCAACTAATCTGCTACTTTTAGAATTTAGCCAGTCTTTTGATACTTTTAGCTTTAAGCTAAACTTTTCATACTTGTTGGTAGAATTTGTTTGTTTTTAATGTTTTGCTACTTCTAGTTTTAGCTAGTTTTTTTATGCATTAAGTTTTCAGCTACTTTTTGTGACATGTTTGGCTTTAATCCAGTGTTTCTAGACTTTTGATGTATTAAGCTTTTAGCTGATGTTCAGCTAATCTCAGTGACGTCATTCAGCGCTCACACTGTATTTTACTTCCTCTTCTGATTGACCTTTGACCTTCTGTACTTGGAGGTGCAGTTCTCAGTAATGTTAAATGTAATGTTTGTCTCTGAGGTGTTGATGATTGGAATCAGACTTGTTATCAAACCCAGACTCCCGGGTCTTTATCAGAACCGGGCCGGCCTGCAGCCGGGCAGTCAGAGGACCACTTGTGTGTTCTGTTCTGAGTGGGTGATATTAACGCAATAATAGATTAGACGTTATGTAATCACAGATGTTCTGTGAATCAGTGAGCGTGGTATTCACAGGCGGAACATTGTGAACCCAACAACAAAGTTGGTTCTGATTGTGTTATTAAATTTAATAACCTCCATCCTTCATATTAATAACTGCAACTTGATCTAAAGTCATTTTAATTTGATTAAAGTGTCTTTAATGTGAAAATATTTTCTGCTGCAGTTAATTAATGACCTTTCCTCTTTAAATGGAGGCATCTGCTGAGCAGAACTTAGTTCTTGAGTTGTGGTTCCACCACGACAACAGAACCAGAGAGTCCGACTTCTCAGTGATGTACAGATGGAAATATGTGTCTGCAGAAACACACTGGGTCCTGGCAACAAAATGTTACTTTCATTTAAAGAAATGTTCTGACAATTACTGCTGTGTTTAAAAACCCCTTTAATCACTATTGTTTATAAAGTTATTTTTACATATGGTGTTTTATCCTCATAACATATATTAATGTAGATTTTATATTATTCATTAAAAAACAAAAGAATAACAGAACTATGACAAAAAACAAAAACAACATACTATATACCTGGTACATACAGGTTACATACTTACTGTTTAACTGCTGCATACAGGGTACTTACCTAATACTTACCTGGTACACACTGGGTATGTATCTTGTACAAACCAAACTTTTAAAATGTTTTTTATACTATTATACTATTATTATCATTTTTATTTAATGTCTTTAAGGCCAAGGATGAGAAGGACAGAACCAAACAGAACCTAAAGGGCGTGAAGGCTCAGAAGAAACGGAAACCTCAGGACTCATTAGGTAAAGTAAAAAATACACGCACGAGACGATCAGTACAAACAAAAAAAATACAGTTTTGTCGTTTCTTATTGTTTAGAACTCTGGCATAGGCATTCCTTTCTTCTAGTTTTCAACATATAGTTAAATTAATTTCTTTAATAAAGAGCACAAGCTCAGGTGAAAAGGTGACCTTGACAGGTCTGTTGTAAACTGGTCCAACAGGACGGTTTTCACAGATAAGGATCATAAACACACCCTGAAGGAAACGAACGGCGGCAGAAAGAAACGATAACATTTTCCTCCTGGGTGTGTTTCTAACTGCTGACACTGAACTCAACAGACATTTCTTTTTATTTTCATTTAAAAACACAAAGTCAAATTTAACCCTGCTTGAGATAATTAATGTTAATGTCCCAAAAATATTGGTAATAAAATCTGAACATTTATTAACCAGGTTTTTACAGTTGAAACAATGACTCGTCTGTTTTTCTTTGTGACGGTGACTCAGGTAGTTTCTGTGATGTCATGTCATTGTTCTCGTTATGGAAGCGTAATCCTGAGAACACTGTTTAGGTTCTTCTGAGTTTTACTTGAGAAATTACCAGAGATTTTCTTTGTTTTGTTTTTTTAGTTCTGATTTGTGCAAAACGTCCAAACAAAACTTATCCCTGAAAGAGCATTAAACTATTTTTTTTGTTGTATTCCAACTTTGCCCCATAATTGGATTTAATCTAACATAAACATGTCTTCTCTGCAGATTCGTCCTCTCTGAATGAGTCCGCTCTGCAGAAACAGGTGGAAAAGCTCAACAGGGAAAACTTGGAGCATTCCCACGTGGACGCAGAGGCCGATGTCCGGAGCGCAGAGGATGCAGCAAGTAAAGGAAACAGGCAGGAGCCAGAAGAACTGATCCTGGATGGGTCAGACACAAGACAAGCAGAGGACAGGAGGAAGGACACTGAGGATGGTAAATATGGCGCGGTATGAGGGCCAAAATTAAGAGTATTGCACAACCAGCGGTTGCTACATCCTTGTAGCAGGAGGCTATATCTTTTCCTAAACCAGCTATTGATCTGATTATTGATAGACCGGCACCGCTAACTGAGAGACCGGTGTTGGCAAATGTGAAGGAGACTATTCTTTTGTTTTAGCATCAGATAGGCTAATGACTAGCATAGATAAGCTGGTGTTACCGTCAGAGAGGTTAGCAACTAGCATGCTTAGGCTGCTCACCTACAATATTAGACACAAATATTTTGAACTTCAGCCTATCCATTCTAGTCGCTAGCCTCTCCGATGCTAACACCAGCTTATCATTGCTAGTTGCTAGCATCTTAAATGATAATGCCAGCTTCTCCATGCTAGTCGCTAGCTTCTCAGATGCTAACACCAGCTTATTTATGCTAGTCGCTAGCCTCTCCGATGCTAACACCAGCTTATCTATGCTAGTCGCTAGCATCTTAAATGCTAACGCCATCTTATCCATGCTAGTTGCTAGCCTTTCCAATGCTAGCATAAATGAATTGTATTCTTCTCATTTGCCAGCTCCGGCCTCTCAGTTAGCGGTGCCAGCTGCTCAGTTAGGGGTGTCGCCCTATCATTAATCAGATCAATAGCTGGCTTAGGAATAGATATATAGCCTCCTGCTACAAGGATAAATCAACCGTTGGTTGTGCAATAATCTTAATTTTGGGCCTTCATACCACCCCATAGGTAAAGAGGATCTGTTTGACGACACGGAGGAAGAGGAGGCAGATGATTTGACAGAACAGAGCAGGAAGGTGGAGGATAGCACAAAGAAAAGTCTCAAAGGAGAAGAAAAAGTAAAGGCCACTGGCTCTCAGGAGAGGTATTAACGTCCATCATGGAGCGTCTTTTGGTTTCCTCATACAGCTGTGAAAAACGATTCATGATTTATTTTGTTTCTGAAACATCCGCAGCTCCGACGATGCTGGAGCTTCTAGCAAACGTCGCGTCACAGAGGAGGACCTGTTGAAGGACGACCTGAAGAAGAGCAGAGTGGAGGACAACTCAGAGGAAGCCGAGGAGGAGACCCCAAAATCTGCCGAAGCAAAGGTCGAAGCTGAAGCCGAAGCGTCAGCCGTGAAAGACTTCACTATTGGTGAGAGTTCAGAGTGAACGTTGATCTTCAGTCACACACCTGTTGGACCTCCCTGCTTTACCCTTCGTGTCCTCTTCTTTCCCAGACTCCAGCCCCCCACCGTTAGCACCTTTCGACCACCGCATCGTGACCCCCAAGCCCCATCAGATCGCAACCTATTACAACATAAACAGAGATGAGGTCCTCGGCGGGTGAGTGGAAGGTTTATTTCCATCTGACTCAAAGAAGATTTGATCCTCTCTAATGAAATGACAGAAGATTTTACAGCCCGCGATGAGCTGAGCTAACGGTTTTCATTTTTAAAGACCTTCATGCTGCCTTCTAAAACTTGAGTGAGACCCTCAGGGGGCTAAATGCATTTTAACATTCCTGTGTGATGTAATGGACTGCAGCTAAATGCAGCCTCAAAGTGAAGATTACTGACTTAAAGATTAATAACCTACAGTATGTGGGCAGTAACCACCTTTTAGACAAACACAATGACCAATCCTGGTCCTGCAAGGTCACAATACTGCATGATTTTTATGTTTTCTCTGCTTTGACACACCTGATTTGAATAGATAAGAGATTAACTGGCTTCCGCTGCAGGGAAACGACTTATATTGACTTTTATCTGAATGGACCCCCAGGGGTTTAATAAAATGTTGAAAACACATTTTCATCAGTTAGCTAACCTTCTAAGAGTAAAATCCGGGTTAAAAACATACACAAGCATTTTATTATTATTTAGGTCACTGTTAATAGTAATTTAAGTTAAATAATTTTTACTAAATGTTAAATTTAACTGTTAAACGTTGTGTCTAAATATTAAATCCTACATCTAAATGTGTAAATCTAACATGTAAAAGGTAAAATTTAAATGTGGCTAAATATTGAAGTTAACATTTAAATATTAGGAAGTCATACTGTGACAAAAGCAACTGCTAATATTGCTAACACTGCTAACTCTCCTAAATGTTGTTAGTTTCTAATGCTGTTAGCATTGCTAATGCTGCTAACACTGCTAATGTTGCTAATATTGCTAACTCTGCTAATGCTGGTAACACTGCTGATGCTGCTAACATTGTGAATGCTGTTAACGTTGCTAATGCTCCTAACACTGCTAAGTTTGCTAGTTGTGATAACCCTGCTAACTTTGCTAATGCTGTTAACGTTGCTAAAGCTACTAACACTGCTAATGTTCCCAATATTGCTAACACTGCTAACTCTGCTAATGCTGCTAACATTGCTAATGCTGCTAACACTGCTAATGCTTGGAACACTTCTGATGCTGCAAACATTGCTAATGCTGTTATTGTTGCTAATGCTGCTAACATTGATAATGCTGCTAACACTGTTAATGCTGCTATAGATCATATTTGAAATATAAATTTAAAATAGATGGTACCTGTGGTCTGGCAGTTTGAAATGCAGCTTGGACACTGGCCACAACTTGATGTCTTGTTGGGAAGCGTTAGAAGTATTAGCAATATAATCAGCATTAGCGGTTGCTTTTTTCGCAGGAAGATGATATCCTAACAAGAGCTGTGCACAAACAAAAAAGGCTGCGTTCCATTCTGAAATAATGAAATGTAAATTTCAAGATTTAGCCACAACGTTTAAGATTTCACTTCCACATTTAGTAAAAATTAGCAAAATGTAAGAACAGTGAGCTGAATAACAATAAAATGTTAGTGGAAGCTTTTAATTAGGACTCAAAAAGTGACATTTTTAACATTTCATTTTACACTTGGCATCTTATGAGGCTCGATGTATGAAAGTAGCTCTGATGTTTAAGATCAAATTCAGACCAAACATTGTTTTTCATTTTAAAAAGCTGAAACAAAAAGCTCTAATATAACATGAGCTTCACTCCTCCGCGTGTTTGTTTTTCCTTCATCAGGGGTCGTTTCGGACAAGTCTACAAGTGTCTGGAGAAGTCATCTGGTCTGACTCTCGCTGCCAAGATCATCAAAGCTAAGAACCAGAAGGAGAAGGTGCAGAAAAAAAAAAGTCCATTAGTGCTAAACATGATCCACGATGCGTCACAGTGACATGAATAAACTCAACCAACCTGAAATGTTCCAACTTACTGCAGAACGTGTGACAATTCCGATTAGAGAACCTGTAGCGCAGCTCCTGCAGAGAAGAATGTCAGGTTCTGTGTGCTTCAGGGTGAAAACGTTCCTCAGGCTACATATACAGGCTACATCACACAAATACAAATGATGGTTGTATGTGAGGAAAATAAAAGCTCAAATGTTGCACAAATAATGATTCATTCACAGAGAAACACTCATTAATTATTTGTATTATACAGAATAAATTAATGAGGTGAGGGATTTAATTTGAACCACCTTGTATTTAATTATGTGATAAGACTTGTAAATTATTAGATTTTCTATACAATTGTTTTAGGGATAAAGTGGTAAAACAAAAATAGGTGCAAAGCATGCAAAACACAACCTGGATTTGTTCAACAACAAAGATTTTTTTATTATAAAAGTGACGTATACTCTTTAAAGTGACATTTGTAGCAGTATTTTAAAGTACTTAGATAATATTTGAGTCATTGCTGGTGCAGGAAAAAGGTATCATATGAGGGCCAAAATTAAGATTATAATAGGCCGGCACCGGGAACTGAGAGGCCGGTGTTAGCAAATGAGAAGGAGACATTTGTGTTAGCATTGGAGAGGCTAGCAGCAACTAGCATGGATTGGCTAGTGTTAGCATTGGAGAGGCTAGTGACTAGCATGGATTGGCTGGTGTTAGCATCGGAGAGGCTAGCGACTAGCATGGGTTGGCTGGTGTTAGCATCGGAGAGGCTAGCGACTAGCATAGATAAACTGGTGTCTGCATCGGAGAGGCTAGAAACTAGCATAGATAAGCTGGTGTTAGCATTGGAGAGGCCCTAAATAACCTTGTATTTATTTTCATCCTGTGTCAGGAGGTGGTGAGGAATGAGATCCAGGTGATGAACCAGCTGAACCACGCCAACCTCATCCAGCTATATGCCGCCTTCGAGTCACGCAACGACATCATCCTGGTCATGGAGTAGTGAGTCTGTTTCAGGACGTCTTCGTTTACTGGTTCAGGCTTCACCGGGCTCTAACTGTGTGTGTGTGTGTGTGTGTGTGTGTATTGGTGCAGCGTGGAAGGAGGCGAGCTCTTCGATCGCATCATCGATGAGAACTACAACCTAACGGAGCTGGACACGGTGCTCTTCATACATCAGATCTGCGAGGGCCTGCAGTACATGCACAAAAACTACATCTTACACCTGGACCTCAAGGTAAACCTGACCGTTTAAACTTATTTCTTTTAACTCCAAGTGATGGAGGAGCAAACCACAGCTGAACAACCTGATTGTTTTGGTTTTTTTTAGCCGGAGAACATTCTTTGTGTCAGCAGAGCCACCAACAAGATCAAAATCATCGACTTCGGCCTGGCAAGGAGGTAAAGCTTAATGTGCCCGTGACATCAATTTTTTTTGTAATAAATATGAATGCATTTTTGAAAAAATAACATTCACAACATATTGTAAGAAAGATTTCATGCATCTGAGATGAACAGTTGTTGAGGTATTCACATGTGAAGTAACATGAAGTGATGTCAAAGAGGAATGTCTGAATGTAAACAGAACCTTGTTACAATAGAGAAGAATTTGATGCTTCTTTAGATTATTTTAATCACTATAATAGACGAGGAAGATAAACAATATTTTTTAATGAACAAAAACCATAGAGTTTTATTTTTTGAAGAACATAAAACATAACATAAAATTTAAGAAGAGGTATAAAAATGTTATTTTCAAGCGATATAGGGATGCTGAGTGTGTCTGATTATTTATATTTTTTGTTTGTTTTTTGCAATATATGGAGATGTTTGTGGCTGTGTATATGTGTGTGCATGTGTGTATGTATACATGTATGTGTGTATGCAAATACACTGTATGTAGATGTACATTTACGTTTATGAATATATTCTGGTCTTATTTAATTTAGTAGTTAAACCGATATTTTTAGTCCTTATGAAATTGTGACCTAGAATAAGGAAAAAGAAGAATGTACTATTATTTTTTAATAAGCTTTGGAGAAGGGTGGGATTAAATATGTTTTTTACTTCTTCCCATTCCTTTTCAAATGTTAATTTTGTTACACTTTTTATCATTTTTTGCTTTGTTTTGTATACATGTTTGAAATAAATAAACTAAACTAAGAGTTCCCCTTTGATGTTTCACATTGAGCAAAGTTCAAAAGAAAATATGTCAATTATGAGACATAATGGGTAAAATCATGTGTTTTATACCAAGTTTCTTAAATATAAAGATGTTTGCTTTGGCTTTTTGTATTTTATGAATATGCATGTCACGGGCAATTTAATGCAAATCTCAGGTTTTTTTTCAAACGAGGTGCAAATCCCACGTGACTCAGGTGGTTTTTGTCTTCCACAGATACAAACCAAGGGAGAAGCTGAGGGTCAACTTTGGGACGCCAGAGTTTTTAGCTCCTGAAGTCATCAATTATGAGTTTGTTTCATTCCCTACTGACATGTGGAGTCTGGGAGTCATCACGTACATGCTGTGAGTTCAGCTCGGCTCACAAAGAATCACAAATATTCTGGGGGGAAAACGGTATGTTGGCTTTTATTTGTTTATTAGGCCCGAAAACACGAGATAATGTCGAGTACAACACAACAGCTCAAAACAAGAGGAAAACATGGAAATCTGCAAAAATAAAAATGACCTAATGTGTGCACACGCTGACAGGTGCTTTAAAACAGAGGTATCTTGGGGGTCCTCAAAAAATTTCACTAAATTGTTAATTTGGTTTATATTTTTAAAAATGCATGGAGAACAATTATGGGATAAATCTTGTGTCAGCAGGAATTGAATTTGAATTGCTCAGATTGAATCTGAATGTGCAGAATTTAAAATTGAATGTATTGATTTGAAAATAAATTTCACCATATTGAAACTGAATTTAATGATTTTTATCTGAATTAATTTGCTTTGAAACTGTATTTTGGTTTATCAAAAATTCAGGTCCTGGTATTTGAGAAAGCAAGCCAGAGTTATCAAACACTGATCCACAGATTTACACTTTGGTGAAGTTTCCCTTCTGTAATGTAACAGAGTTGATGCAATCCACCGTAAAAGTGACAAATACAGTTTGTTTGTTTTTTTGCAGTGATTAATTTTACCTATAGAAAGTATTACATTTACATCCCATCAGCAGCAGCATCTGATCAATATGTGCTCTATGATGCATAAATCTGTGGATCTGTGTTTGATTACTCTGGCTGGCTTTTTCAAGGACCAGGATGTGTGACACAAAAATGTAAAATTTTGGATCTGAAAGTGAAAATAGTTGAACTGAATTTTTAATAAACCAAAATACAGTTTCAAAGCAAATTAATTCAAATAAAAACCATTAAATTCAGTTTCAATTTAGTGAAATTTATTTTCAAACTAATGCATTTAATTTCAAACTCTGCACATTCAGATTCAATCTGAGCAAATCAAATTCAATTTCTGCTGACACAAGATTTATCCCATAAACAAGCATAATAAACTTTATAAAAAATATATATATATTTCCATGGCATTTAGGGGTTAATCGACCATTACATTATCTTTTGAAACAGCATGGGGTTTATGAGGGGGTCCCTGGAATTTTTTCATCATTGTAAGGATGTAACCTTGCTTTAAAATATGCAACGAATGAATCCACATTCAGAGGTTATTTCTGTCTCTAACCGTCCCGTCTGTCCAGGCTCAGCGGTCTGTCTCCGTTCCTGGGGGACGATGACAACGAGACGCTCAACAACATCCTGTCCTGCCAGTGGAACTTTGAGGAGGAAGAGTTCGCCGACATTTCTGACGAAGCTAAAGACTTCATCACGCGCCTGCTTGTGAAGAGCAAGAGCTGGAGGATGAGCGCCACCGAGTCCCTCAGGCACGCCTGGCTGTCGGACCAAAACCTGCACTACCGACTACATCAGAAGGTAAAAAAAAACAGCTTTGAGCAGTGATTCTTTAGGAACAGACTCAAAAAGAATTCAAAGTGTTTATTGTTATTTGCACAACTCTGAGCAATGAAATTCTCACAAAAAATATATATAAAAATGTTACAAATTTCATTTTCACTCCAATGCATTCAATTTCAAATTCTGCACATTCAGATTCAATCTGAGCAATTTCAAATTCAATTCTTTTTGGCACAAAATTTATCCCATAATCTGGATTCATGTGTAAAAAAGAAAACAGACCAGATAGTGTTTTTTTTTACCCTAAAATCAGTCTTTCAAAAATTCTGTGTTCCTGCAGCATTTTAGTTCTACTTTTTACTAAACGTGTTTTCTGTTTTGTTGCAGAAAAACAAGTGCCACTCTACGCGCACTCCTCCCTCTGCCAGCTGAACAGGTGACGTTACATTTGGTATTTTCTGTAACAGGATGACTTCTGAGAGCTTTTAGTTTGACCAGGTGAATAAAAAAACATTTTGTTTGTGTCTCTCTTTAGAAAGACGGTGTCTCTCAGTTTTTGTGATATGGAAGGGCCTCCAGGGCCCAACACTTGGACCAATACTGCTGTACCTGTATGGCCCCTGGGTTATTCTCTGCCTCACGTTTTTTACCTTTGCAGCGCTGCACATCATGTGGGTCAGAGCTGGAAATAAGGAACTATTTATGGCTCAGTATGAGGGCTACAATTAAGACTGTTGCACAGCCAGTGGTTGAAACATCCTTGTAGCAGGAGGCTATATCTATTCTTAAACCAGCTATTGATCTGATTAATGATAGGCCGGCATCGCTAACTGAACAGCTAGCATCGCTAACTGAACAGCTGGCATCGCTAACTGAACAGCTGGCACCGCTAACTGAGAGGACAGCGCTGGCAAATGAGAAGGAAACTATTAATTGTGTTAGCATGGATAGGCTGGCGTTAGCATTGGAGAGGTTATCGAATAGCATGGATAAGCTGGCGTTAGCATTGGAGAGGCTAGAGACTAGCATCAAAACCTATATGCAACATTCCTTAGACAGAATTTACTGTTCAACATGACATCAAGCATAAATATTAAACATAAAACATTACTGTGATGCAGACAGACTTAGTTACTACCTGAATTAACTGCTGTGTTTGGCCTTGTCTATTGGTCGACTCAGGTGATTTTTTTTTTTACTTTAGCAGAATTATTAGAAAAGTCAGAACTAACAAGTTGGGGCTTTTATAGTTTTTGACAAGGTATTAAATTAGGCTTCTTTATTTTGAATTAGAATTATAATATAATTCAATATAAAGAAAAAAAACACTAGCCTATCTATGCTAGTTTTTAGCCTCTCAGATGCTAACGCCAGCTTTTCTATCCTAGTCAGTAGCTTTTCAGATGCTAACGCCAGCCTATCCATGCTAGTCACTAGCCTCCCAGATGCTAACGCCAGTTTTTCCATGCTAGTCACTAGCCTCTCAGATGCTAAGGCCAGCCTATCCATGCTAGTCACTAGCCTCTCAGATGCTAACGCCAGCCTATCCATGCTAGTCACTAGGCTCTCCAATGCTAACACAAATGTCTCCTTCTCATTTGCTAACACCGGGCCTCTCAGTTCCCGGTGCCGGCCTATCATGGTCTTAATTTTGGCCCTCATATGATGCCATACTTTTTATCATCTTCTTGCAGAGTTTTTAGAGCACAAAGCTTTTTCCTGCACCAGCAATGACTCAAATATTATCTAAGTACTTTAAAATACTGCTACAAATGTCACTTTTAAGAGTATTTGTCACTTTTATAATAAAAAAAGTTATGTTTGTTGTTGAACAAATCCAGGTTGTGTTTTGCATGCTTTGCACCTATTGTTGTTTTACCACTTTATCCCTAAAAAATTGTATAGAAAATCTAATAATTTACAAGTCTTATCACAGAGTTAAATATAAGGTGTTTCAAATAAAATCCCTCACCTCATTAATTTATTTTGTATATATCAGCACAGCTCATCCCTGAGCGTTTCTTGGTTAACGAATCAGTATTTGTGCAACATTTTGAGCTTTCTCGTGCTTCTTCTTTATGTCTGCATCCATGTTTGTTTTTAGTTTGGGCAGTTTGGAGAACCTGTCACCTTCCATGAAGGCATAACAAACAACACGTACTACCTTAGTGTTCTTTTACCTGCTGGCTCAACACCAGACCGTACTTGAAGTGCAAAGCTTTTTAATTCAACATGTTTTTATGAAATCAAAAGTTACACACATGAAGCACGTCATGTAAATGCACAGTTCAGGTTGATGAAGCTGCTGCTCAGCTGTCGGCTCTTCCCTGTTGAATTAAGAAGCTTTGTGTTTTAAAATCATTTTTTCATCAGGATTTATTTACACCGTTGTCTAGTTTTCTTGTGGACTTTTGTGATTTAAATAAATGTAGAACATGAATACTTTAATAAATGATGCACAAAGAAAAGTACGTGTTTTTCTGGGTGTTTTTAAACCAGTTTATTTTTCTGTACATATTTTCGACACTTCACTCATTTTGCAATTTTTGTGTTATTTCAACAATTTATATATCAAAC
>JARVGW010000427.1:2511342-2523425 GCA_031762495.1 Anablepsoides rubrolineatus | reverse complement strand
TTGCAGCATTAGCAGTGTTTGCAGCATTAGCAGTGTTTGCAGCATTAGCAGTGTTTGCACCATTAGCAGTGTTTGCAGCATTAGCAGTGTTTGCATCATTAGCAGTGTTAGCAATGTTCGTAGCATTAGCAGTGTTTGCAGCATTAGCAGTGTTAGCAACGTTCGTAGCATTAGTAGTGTTTGAAGCATTAGCAGTGTTAGCAATGTTCGTAGCATTAGCAGTGTTTGCAGCATTAGTAGTGTTAGCCATGTTCGTAGTATTAGTATTGTTTGCTGCATTAGTAGTGTTAGCAATGTTCATAGCATTAGTATTGTTTGCTGCATTAGCAGTGTTTGCAGCATTAGCAGCATTAGTAGTGTTAGCAGTGTTCGTAGCATTAGCAGCATTAGCAGCATAAGTAGTGTTAGCAATGTTCGTAGCATTAGCAGTGTTAGCAGCATTAGTAGTGTTAGCAGCATTAGCAGTGTTATCAATTACTTTTGTCTCAGGATGATGATGATGATGTCATAACAAGAGCCAAGCACCAACATCAAAGGCTGTGTTCCATTTTGTAATGCTAAAGTGTAAACTTTAGCATTTAAAATTTAGAATTTATTATTTATATATAATATTAACACTTAAATTGAACATTTAGTAAAAGCTAAGAACAGTGAGGTAAAAAAAATATTAGTGGAGATTTTTAGACCAGGATTTTAAACTCAGAAATTGAACTAAATAACGAAAATGTGTTTTACATTTTATTTACACCTGGCGCCTCTTATCTGCATGTGTGATGCACGTGCTGTACGTGTAATTCTAGTTAATCTTAGTTGCTACATCGATGAAAACAAATATCAGCGTAGTGTTCAGTTGAGTTTACACAAAGAACACAAAGACACTCGGCTCAGTTGACTTTGAGCTTATTTTGTGTTGACAAAAGAATTTCAACGAAAGGCTCACCAAATACACACAAACACCGAGGCTTTCTGGAGACGCATGCAGATTTTAATATCCTAAACCCTGTTGCTATGATTGTTTCATTAGGATAAATGGTTGTGTTGTTATCAGAGCAGACCTATAATTACACCGCACCACCAAACTCCCACTCTGCCTGTGACAGACACCACAAAACACAAGCCTCCATCAATCCCACAGGCTTCATGAGCTCATTACTCCCAGTAAACACTGTTCCTAATCTGCGAACACAAGTCCCGACTGCTGCAGCCCACTCTCAGCTTGCTGCGCTCACACCCTCGTAGACAAAACACTCACACTTCCCCCTGCTGATGGCATGTTTGTGTAATTCTGCCATTTGTTTGGAGTTCCTTTTCCCACCGAGGCCTGCAGTTAGGAGTCCAGTCGTAAACAACTCGCATGCTGCGCTTCCTAATAAAAAACCTAATTTCACAATCTTTCATGAGTTTTTTTTGTGTTTCAGGGGGATGTTTTTTCCCCCTCTTCATAATATTTTGGTCGAGACTTTCTGTGGGTGTGCGTGTTGCTTCATGCGTTCGAACGTGTCTGTTGAGTAATTTGAACGTTGCAATCAATTTGCACATCCCTGATGTAATGAGCTATGATCTCACTTGTTTGGATCGGGGTGATCGTGGAGCAACAGGAGGAGTAGGGCAGACATGAGAACGATGTGAGAAGTGGATGAGTTACGACATCAGATACTGATCTTAATGACTGTAATTGTTATAGTCTTTTTATAGGCTTATTAAAGATGTTTGTGAACATTGTGGACATTTTTTTTATAAACATGTACGTGCTTTGTATGTTCAGGCTGCCGTGTTTTCATTAAAGCTTTAAATCAAGTCGGCATACCTGCGTATCAAGCGGTTGAGCCCGGTTCTGTCAGCCGAACAAACAGGCCTTTATTCTCAGAGAGAGCGAGATGTTCTGCTTTAGTAAACAGTGAGCACATCTGCTCAACGATCCTTCATCAGCAGGGCGCAGCGCGACACGTGAACTCCTAATTTCTTGGCTTTGACCCCAAGTTGTTTGCTGGAAACTGCTTTCAGTTGTTAGCCAGGTTGTGTGTAAGATGAGATAAATGGTTGTGATGGTTTCAGCTTGTGATTTGGCTACTGCTGGGGGTGCAGGACCTGGCTTTGTCTCGATAAAGCATTAAAGACCTAAAGGTATACTTTAGGAATGCTTAACAAGAATCTTAGCTCTGCAAACGCTAAACCGCTAAACAAGAATCTTAGCTTTACTAACATTAAACAAGCTTCTAAGCTCTGCTAATAAAAAACAAGTATCTTAGCTTTGCTAATGCTAAACAAGACTCTTATCTCTGCAAATACTAAACTGATATATAATAATTTTATATATCACATGCTAAATTGCTAAACAAAAATCTTAGCTTTGCCAACGCTCAACAACAATCAAAGCGCTGCTAATAATAAACAAGAATTTTAGTTTCACTAACGCTAAACTGCTGAACAACAATCCTAGCTCTGCTAACGCTAAACAAGAATCTTAGCTCCACTAACACTAAACTGCTAAACAAGAATCTTAGCTCTGAAAACACTAAACTATATAAGAATTTTAGCTCTGCACATGCTAAATTGCTAAACAAGAATTTTAGCGCTGCTAATATTAAACAAGAATTTAAGCTCTACTAACGTTAAACTGCTAAACAAAAACCTTAGCTCTGTTAACAATAACCTGTTAAACAAAAGTATTAGCTCTGCTAATGCTAAACTGCTAAAAAAGAATCTTATCTCTGCTAAAGCTATAAAAGAATCTTAGCTCTGTAAATGCTAAAATGCTAAACAGGAATCTTAGCTTTGCTGACACTGAACCGCTAAAAAGATTTTTAAAAAATAGTGGAAGCTAACGCTAACAGCTAAGATGACTGTCAGGACTGACTCAATCCTGTTGTTAGTTTTCTATTGGTTTATTTTGAAGGTGGGCAGGATCATCTGTGGCAAATCAGCCAATCCAACTAACTCTTCCAGGTAAACCCTTTCATAATAAAATCATCTTTTTGATTGAGTTTGTATTTTTTATAAATACTGTTTAAAGTTAGTCAAACAAATAGCAAATACGTTCTCTACCATATGTTATATTTAGTCAATTTTTTGTATTTATTATTTAAATATTGTTAAATGTTATTTTATTTCTTTTTAGTGCTCTTACTTTGAAGTTTAGCTGCTAAAGATGCTACACGCATGATGCCTGATACGTCCAGCACTGCTTCGAGGGGATCATTTTTATTTAATTATGGAGCGAGGCATGTTTGTTGTGTACCTGTCTTGTTTGGCCACACACACATACATATTGACAGTTTGTCTATCTGTATTGCATGAGTGGGAAAAAGGAAAAAGGTCATTAATCAAACCATCAGCACATGTTTGTTTCTCTCCACCTTCATTTGGTTCTTTCATTTTTTCCACCTTTACCACTGTGGAAACTTTAGATTTCCTTTCTTTTAATGTCAAGTTAATATAAAGCTCTAAGGAAAGTTAATTTGTTTAGTCAGAAAGCAGAGTTAAAACTACATTTTCTTCAAGTTTCTCATAATTTTAAATGCAACCTATATTTCTGTAAGTGCCAGAGAAAGCCTGAGTTGTGTTTTTTTAAGTAAATGTTCATAAATCATAAAATCTGTCACAGAGGTAATAGGTGCACCTTTGTACCTAAAACCCTGGTTGTGTTTTACCCCTCGTGCCTTCAGGCTGCTGATGGCTCCTTCTCATTATCGTCATTAGCCCTGGTATCATCAGCAGTGACAAGAAACCTCTGGCAGTGTGAGAACCTGGTTGTAAAGAGAGATAAATGACCTTGTCTGGGTTATTTATGAGAGCTGATTCTGTCGCTGAGGAGAGCGGTTTTCAGGTTTTCTCTCAGCGCCATCAATCATCCGAATTAGCGTCTGGCGAGGCAGGTTAGGCTGATGGACAGACAGGCTGAGGCAGATGAGCGGTGAACCGTCGAGAGGCCGCCAAACTCCAGCTGTCGACTTGACGCTTGTAACCTCCCGGCACAGATTCCTGCGATTCGTTATCGGATCGATCAGACAACAATGATGCAATCATTAACAGATGTTCGCTGGAATACAGGTGCTTGCCAGGGAGGGATGGTCATCGATGGGTTCATTTTGCTGTAAGGCTGTTTAATAAAGTGACTCCATGTTTCCATCTCTCCTTTTGCACATTCACTTTTTTTCAAAAACCCCAAAAAAAACACCTCAAGCGAGCGTATCAACTTTTTTGTGAATTAAATTAAGTTTTTTCAAATCATGCCATTTCCATTCACCTTTTCTAACTCGATACTTCAACATGCACATTAAAAAACGTTGATGGAAACACAGCTAGTGAGGCTTTAGGGGTCATTTTGACCCAAGACCAGCAGGAGGGTCCTGTTTAAAAGATTAGCATTAGCAAAGCTAGGATCCTTGTTTAGCAGTTTAGCATTAGTGGAGCTAAGATTCTTGTTTAATGGCTTAGCATTAGCAAAGCTAACGCTCTTGTTTAGCAGCTTAGCGTTAGCAAAGCTAAGATTTTTGCCTAGCAATTTAGTGGTTAGTGCCCAGATTAGCAGTGCTAGATTAGCAGTGCCCACCACTGCCAAAGACAATCCAATAAACATGTTTTGATGAAGACACGTCTAACTTTATATTCATACATAAAAGACTAGTTTTACAATTAAATCTTTATCAAGTTTTCCAGTTTCTTTACCTCGATGGTGATTTTAGCTTCAGGAGTCAGTTCAGCAAAGTAAACCTCAGTAAAGCTGAGTCAGAGATGTGCAGAAAACCATTTGAGTCAAAAATATCTCAGAGCTGTTTTCTTTAGAAGGAAAGCGTGGCGGGCCCCCTCTGAGGCGTGTAAATGTCTGTGGAAAGTGGCCTCTTAGCGAGCGGCGCGTCACAGACATGCCTAAACTGCAGCCAGTGACCTCGACATACGTGTGATCGTCCTGCCTGTGGACTTCTGCACATTTGGAGCAGAGAGTCCGTGTTTGTGCCTTTCTGCTCGTACGTTGTCGTGAGCGTGTAGCGACGATGAAGGTGATGGTGAGGAGGGAGACGTTCATCAGCGAGCAGATAACTGTCGTCTTTTAGGGAACTGAGCACGATTAGTCAGAAGATAATTTGTTCCCCTCCGTTTATAGACGACGTGGGCAAACTCCAAGGAAAACATTCCCCTGTTTTCTTTACTTTTCTTTTCTCTCCACAGGCCGATTTATTCACACGAACACACACGAGAACACGCACACACAAAACGATTACTGGGAATTAAGCAACGGATGGTACGCAGGGAGGAGTGCGTTCTGAGTGAGAACTCTGTGTTTCGAGTCAAATTTTGTTTTTCCTCAATCCTCCTTTCAGAGCTCATCAACAGAGCTCACTCAAAGGGAAGTCGGTATGTTTATTTTTCAAAATGTCAAACCTTTTGTCACTTTTTGTTTAGTTTTTTTTTTATTTTGACAGAAGTTTTTTCCTTGTGCTTTTACTTCCCCCTAAACTCTAAATATAGTTTAGAATTGTTGAAATTTCTCAGCTCAAGAATGCCAAAAGGCTGCTGAGAAGTAATTTAGCTGAAAGAAATGCAACCTTCCCCATAAACATTATGAACAGGAATAAAAAAACACATCAAACGAGTGGTTTTGGCACTTCAGCAGTGCACTGAAACAGTTTATTTTGATAATCTGCAGATATGGGGCTGCTATTTTGGAGACGACCCAACGTGTTGGTTAGATTGCATCATACGTTATATTCATGATGGGGATGCAAATTATCCATTAATGGATTAATCTAAAGTTGATCCATCTTATCGATCGACTAACGATCAATTGATAAGCAAAAACCTGACATTTTTCTTGAATCAAGGGTCTTTCTTTAACATAAAGGTCTAATCTTTTACACATTATACTTTATTAAATTTATTGTGCCAGCTGTAATAAACACTGTCTGAATAAACAGAAAATTGTGCATTTCTCACACATTATTAAACTTGGACATATTAATAAAATATAACAAAACAGGAATCTGTTAGGTGGCTAGTTGGAAGAAAAAAGGAGAGAGAAAAAAAGTCAAACACTTGATCCACCCTGAAAAGATGAATGTAAAACTAAACATTTAAACATAGGGCAACATTTTAATCTGAAGATTTACTCAAAAACAAACTATAAACATAATAAAATATCCCTGAGAGGGGTAAATATACAAATGAGTACTGGAACTATGTTTGTTTACATTCCCCTGATTTGACTTTAATTACTGTTCATTTGATTTGTTCACTGGCCGGGTTACATCACACTGATGAGATTAACTTCACGTTAATTATTTGTAGTGACTAAGTTTTTTTTTGTTTGGATTTGTTTTGTTCTTTCACATGGAGTTAAACTCTACAAGAAGAAGCTAACGTTAGCTTATCGGTCTCTTTCTTGTCCTGCTCTCTTTTTTTAAGTGTCATACTGCTGGATAATCTGGTACAGACTTCGGTACTTTTCCTAACCGAGTTTGGTTTAGTCCATTATTATTGTTGTGTCGCAAATAAAACTAAACAAAATTTGCACGTTTAATTATGACGCTGCCGACATCAAGGTAGAGTAAGGCCAGGCTGAGAGCAGTGGCGCCCTCTGCTGGATGAAGGCAAAACGTCACTGAAATAAGGTTTAAACGGATGTTTTCAGTTAATCGAATGGAAGAAATTTTAATCTAATAAACCATTAATCGTAAGTCGATTAATGGTTTGCATCCCTAATTCATGACAAATTTAAATTGTTTCAAATCAGACTAAACATCAGAACTTCTGTAGTTAAAGATGAGCAGAGTTCTGAGCTTTAAACTACACAACAGTAAAGATAACATTAACGAATCCCATTTAGTTCTACATATAAACAAGAGTGGGCTCAGATTTTAAATATCTGATTTGTCACCTTCGGAGCATCATAAAAACATCCATTATGACTCACATGGAGACAGAACAAATACAATTTTTCCCTGCATTGTGAAGCTTGCTGTAGGCGTCCCACAGGTATGTGTGTTTAGCTCCTTAGTTCTTTCATTGTTCTGAGCTGACTGACTTTCTGAGCTAAGCTATAACTGACTCCTTCATCTCATTATGTGTCATTTTAGTGATTATTTAATTGTTGTTTTTTTTCCTGTCCCAGACTGGGTGTGACCCTGGAGGATTATCAGAACGTCATCTCTGTCCCTGAGCTGGAAAGCGTGGGGGGAACGATAGTTCTATGTTGTGTTTTATTCATAAATTATGACCTTAATCGTGGGGAAAAATCTAGCAACACTTTGTCCGAGCAGCGTTCATACTTTCCTTTCATTTTGAGATTACACACCTACTCCTGGGATTGTATTCTCATGATAAGTCTTTCCTGCAGCTTATTCTGAGCTCGGCCACAACAACAGTCTCCTGGTGATGAAGCTCCACCCACCCTGTGCTGGTCTTATTATTCTCATACTGGAGTCACAGGCTGTAAAACCATGGGACACATTTCTCTCTGAGAATATTCACTGCCTTCAGTACGCAGGTGTGACACACCGCTGATTTAAAAAAACACAGAATAACAGAACAAACAGGAGAAATTATTAATTTGTTACTTTGACACAAAAATGAGGCCATTTTGTGGTTATTTTAGTTTCAAATTTAATTATTAAAATCACAAAAATAATACATTTATAATTAATAGGATAAAAACAGTAAAATAAACAGATATTGTGGGGAAAAAAACACGTTTTTAGACAAGTATTATTGTCATTATTGCTGTTTTTCATTATTTTTACATTATTTTATTTTGAGCTCATATTCTGACCTTTTTGTTCCAAAAAAATCAAACAATATTTAAAAGTAAAGGCATGAAAACTAAATCATGATTGAATGAATAAACAAATGAACAAACAAACAATAGGAAGGAAAGAAACTTTTTTGCTGCTTCAAACGTTTTGACATAGAATTATTTTTTAGGTAATTGCCTTTAAAAAGTAATAAAAACACTATTGTAGGAAAATACATTTATTTTATAAATAAAACAACTTAATTTTCATATTGATCTGTTGAATTTTTATTACTTTATGATTTAACTTTAACGTGGCGTTCAATTGAATGTTTTTATTGTTTCCTTTTTATTTTAGACTCTGGTTCATATATATAAACAAAATAAAATATGGTAAAATATATATATATATTATTTTCCTATCAATCAAACCAAAAAAAAATAAAGTAAAACCAATAAAGCATAAAAGGTGATTTTACTTTTGGAGTGAATGATAAGATTAGATTTTTTTTGTTATAAGAACTAATTCTTGAAAAAACAGGGGCAGATATAAGATTTTTTTCTTCTCTCTTTTTTCTTCTTTCATTTCATTTTATTTGAGATTTATTTATATTTTATATTTTTCTTTATATTGTATATTGTATATCAAATTATTTGTTTGGTTTTAATGAAATGAATAAACATTAAAAATAAATGATTAGTTCGAGCCTCTGCAGCTGTGTGACCTGACCTCACACTTCATCACTGCAATAAATTCACAACATTAAAATCAGCTGTTTGGTTTTATTCAAACCCTAACAGAAGCTGAAATAATAAAAAGAAAAAGCTAGCGTGCACAGGACAATACTAATATGATATAAAGTTAATTCTGCTGTCATTTAAAATAAAAAAACGCGATCGCGGCTGCAGGAATGTGACATTATTTGTGAGGTCAGAGCCGCAGTTGTTGGGCAGTTCTGAATTCTGCTTTTGTTTGCACAAATTGTGAGCCAGGTATTTTCCCCTCCTTCTCCTCTGTGACACGTCTTCATTGGGCGTTTAAGAGACGTGAAGGCATTACCCGAGTGTCAGTCGGCACCTTCACAACAACACGCCGCCCCTCCAGCTGCTCCGCGGGGTAACTGTAGAGCTGCAGACACTGCCTCGTGCCCGAACTCGGTGCTTTTCTCCTTTATTAGCTCTGACATGTGGGTTAAGTAAGAAAATACGACCCTTCATAACCACATAAAGCTCCGCAGCACTGTTCCTTATTTTTCACATTCTGGATCGTACCGTTCTCGTGTTTTAAAAAAACCCTTCTCTACGTGAACTCTAACCCCCGAACAATTATCCTGTCATGCTTCTGCACTTAAAGACACAGTTTTAATACAAAACAGCATCATGGACAACATCGTTTCACTGCCTGCGTGTTGCTCCGCGGTTCAAAAACAACAAATGTGTGGCTTTGAAGGATTTTTATAGTTTTTGAAAGTCACGGACAGAAGCACACGTTTCTGGGAAGTGTTTTAATTTAATGCTGAGCCACACTGTAGAAATGTCCAAATAATAATGGAACAATTTATCACCATTAGTGACGTATAGTAATTCTTTAACTTATAACATATATCAAACCTGCAGGTTTTAATCATAAAACCTTCTCAGAGTGCATGAATTATAGAGTAG
Organism: Anablepsoides rubrolineatus; assembly: GCA_031762495.1. Taxonomy (NCBI): domain Eukaryota; kingdom Metazoa; phylum Chordata; class Actinopteri; order Cyprinodontiformes; family Rivulidae; genus Anablepsoides; species Anablepsoides rubrolineatus. The sequence goes on along the minus strand of JARVGW010000427.1, from coordinate 2,514,037 downwards.
AATAAAATAAAGTTGAATAGAGTAAAATAAAGTAGAGTAGAATAGAGTAAAGTATAGTAAAATAGAATAAAGTAAAATAGAGTAAAATATAATAAAATAGAGTAGAATAGAGTTTAGACATGTAATATACTAAAAGATACAGAACATATCAAACACAAACTAAAAATCTATAAAAGTTCCTTTATATATTTTTATTTTATTTTTTCTGACAAATATCGACAATAAAGTACTAAATAGACAATATTTTTAAAATTATGTAATTTTTAATTTTTTTCCCACAATAATTTTTGGTTTTCTTATAAATGTTAACAGGAAACTTATCATTTACATTAAAATTTGACTCCTAAATGTGTCAACCTTCAAGTCTTTATTTAGTGTTAATATTTTTTTATTAGAAACTTTAAATATTTAATTAGAATTTTAAGTCAAACCAGGATTATTTTACACATTATTTTAATTAGTGTACCTGACAAGGTAGCATTATTTTTGTACAATATTTGTAGAATAGTTTATCTCTGTCCATTCGGTGTCATATGAACATACAGGATGGTTCAGTGTCTGAACCTCCTTTAAGGGCTCAGAGATGCTTCTTTGCACAAAAACAAAGCTTTATTAGTTGGAAATTTTCCTTCTTTTTTTTTCTGATCAGGAAGCGAGACCTGAAAACCTTTTAGTCAGATACTTTCCTCCTGCAGAGAACCTCCGTCACAAGCTGCGATTGTTAAACCTGTAGACGTTGACGAGTCCTGTCCTAACTCTGACGTTAGGACAGCTGAAAGATGTCGTTACGCGCCGGCTGTAAGAACACGCGGGGACGCGTCGAGTCAATCTCTTGAGGTTTTTCCGGGTGCTCGCTACGAGAACGCACCGTGAAAAACCATCAACCCGAACGAGCCCCACGCCATTAACCGACAGCGGCGGGCTGCCAGGGCCCGACTTGGCAGAGCCCCAGGCGGTGTCACTCTGGTATGTTGTTGTTTGCCTACAAGTGCAACCGCACTACAAGACCGTCACAGACACAATACCAGCTCTCGTTCCTTCATGCGAGCGTCTGTCGATACCTGCCGTCAGACGGAGCGATGATCCGTGACGGCTACGTGACTGGCAGGTCTCCACGGAATTCCTCAGATCGTCGGTTAGAGCGACGGTCCCATTTTTCAACAGTGAAATTTTTATCTGGCAGGATTCATCTGGCTCAATAAATCAGCTTTTTTGACATTTAGCTCCCGATGAATTATTTAAGCAGCAGAGTTAATTCTCGTCTGTAGAGATTTTCTGTTGGTTTTTATGGATCGATAACAAAACTCTCTGATAAGACATGAATGTTGTTTGTGTTCCCCTGGCCTCAGCCAGACGGGAAGTGAGCACTGCGTGCTGAAAGATGTGAATATGCAGAAGAGGTGTAACGTATCTCTGCAGAGGAAGAGATTTCCTCTGCAGGGCTTTGAAAGGCCCTCTGTGTCGGGCTGTAAACGGGTAAGGTGACTCTGGTTGGACGGGGTTTGTGGTCAGCTGGAACCCGGAAAGCAGAAAGTTTGAGAGGTTTTTGTAGCTTCGGCTGCTTTTCTTTGGAGGAAGAGTGGAGCAGAAGTGAGGACCGTGTGAAAACAGAAAACAAGGCGGGACACCAGATTTGACTCTGGACTCGTTTGCATGTACTGGTTTTGCTCTTCTGAGGTCATTTTGGATGCAAGATCTGCACCAGCAACCCCTGTGACCTGTAAAAAAATAATAATAAATGGTTGGATGAACATTTTTTTTTTTTTAGATTTTTCTTGCAGAAGCCAAGAAAAACAAACCATAACCTGTCTCCACAGTTGGGTTTTTCCCTTTTTAATGGCCAAGGTAAAAGTTTCTTCCTTTGATCTAGAAAAAAGGAGGGACTTACAGGAAATTAAATTAGTTAAAGTGATTAAACAATAACTGCAACACAATGAGAACTGAGGAAATCTTCCTCTTCTGTTACTTATCCATACTCTGCTCATGGAGACAACAATTCACCCCAGCAACACTTTCCAGCTCATCCTGGAGGACCCTGAGGTGGTCCCAGGCCAAACAGGATACATAATCCCTCCACAGAGTCCTGGGTCATCCCCGGGGCCTCCGACTGGTGTGATGTGCCCACAACACCACTAAAAAGAGGCGTCCAGCAAGCAAGCAACAATGTTTGAATGAGAAATAAGATTTAAAGTAGCAACGAGGTTTGAATGAGCAAATAGGATGGAACGAGCAATAAAATTAAAAGGAGCAACAAGGTTTAAGCGAGCAACTAGAGTTGAATGAACAACGAAGGTTTGAGTGAGCAACATATACATCATCCCTCCAGCGAGTTCTGGGTCTTTGCTGGGAGGCTGGAACACCTCTAAAGGGATCCTGATCCAATGACCCACCTCAGCTGACAGTTATCGATGCAGAGCAGCAGCAGCAGCTCTACTCTGACCTCCTCACCCTCTAAAGGCCTCGTTATACTTGCGCTTTGGTCCGCTGGCTCCGTGGTCATTGGGTGCGTGCGCACTGAGCGGTGCGGCTTCCGCATTTATAGATTCGCCTCTGTGTTTATAGTTAACGTGCGGTGGCCTGCGGCAAAATGCTGTTCTTTTACGGACCAGCACGTGGCAGCAGTACGCTCTAAAACCTGTGCATACGTTGTAAGAAACGGGTGTAGAAGAAGAAAAACGGGCGTAGAAGAAGAAAT
>JARVGW010000427.1:2437539-2452045 GCA_031762495.1 Anablepsoides rubrolineatus | reverse complement strand
ATTACTCTGGCTGGCTTTCTCAAGGACCAGGATGTGTGACACAAAAATCTGAATTATGGAACTGAAAGTGAAAGTAAATTGAATTTTTAATAAACCAAAACACAGTTTGAAAGCAAATTAATTCAAATTCAAATCATTAAATTTATTTTCAATGCATTCAATTTCAAATTATTTGCATTCAGATTCAATCTAAACAATTCTAATTCAGTTCCTGCTGACACAGCATTTATCCCATAGAGTACAGCCAAACATGACTCTGTAAAGTCGAGGAGAGAGATGGTTTTTTTTGTTCGGCTTTATATCTTTTGATAGATTTAAAGGTTCAAGGCACAACTTGGGTGTTTTTAAAACACAGACACAATCGTGTGTTAAAATAGTTGTGGTTCAGGGAGTGAGGCGAAGCTCTCTCTCTGGTCCAGCAGTCAGAGCTAATGGAGCTGAGGGATGTTTGAAGGGTCGGGGGCATCTTGTTTTAATTGTTTGAGGAGTCTAGCCGACTCTTCTGGCCTGGAATGTTTGTGACCTCCTGGTTTTTTTCTTCTTGCTCCTTCGCACTCCCTCGCTCGACGTGTCTCTCTCAGTGTCAGACGGTCGAGCGGTTCGTGGGAAGATTCTTGGTCCAGATTGTGGAAATTAAGCCAAATATCGCAGGAACGCAGTCAAATGGGCTCTTTTCTTTCTCTCACAGCTCTCTTGTCTGTTTTCTTCTCTTGATTACATTTTTGTCCAACTGGCTGACCTTTTTGACTCGGCTTTCTGTGGGACTGTGCTCGTGTCCAAGTCTTAATATTTTATGCGTTTGTTCACTTATAAAGGACTCTTGATATTATATGATGGTGCAGATTCTCAGTCTTTTTCTCACTCCCTTCGTGGAACTTATGGCACACTGTCAGGAGCTTTTCTATCACTGTTCTGCAAACGTATTTCCCTTTAAAGGCAATTCTTGGTTAGAAAAACTGTGATGCCAGAGTGGCATTTAATGGTCTGTACTGGTTCATTAGAGACCTCTAGGTTCTTTACAGACTATTGACAACAACCACAAACCACTGTTTGTCTTAGGCTTAAATAACAAATACTTGCATATAGGTCAGTGTTTTTATTGAGGCAAAAAAGTAATTATATATCTGGTACAAGTAAATGACACTGATCTATTACTTTATAGTAGTAGTTACCCCCAACAAGACGTTGCAGCTACATTTGCAGCTCAAAGTCGTGTTTGTATTAAAAATATTGTGACGGTATTAAGAAAAGGTAATAAATTTAACTTGATAATTTCTGTAAATATCCTGGTTTTGAAAACATGACAGCAAAGACAGAAACACAAAAGATTACAGGTGAAGGATTTATTTTTGTACAAATCATCACTCAAGAATGACAAGAATACACAAACATCATAAAGTACCTGATAAGAAATGACTTAAACTTCTTTTTTTAAACAGATAGTAGAAAATCCTGTGCATTACTGCCACCTGTTGAATTGGAATATAAACAATATAAAGACACACTGAAATATCGCAATCTTTTGTTGTCTAAAATATTGTATCAATTTTTAATTAAGGCTTAAAATCTAAACTTTCATTTTGATGTTGAAGTCAAGTAAAAGCAGCTTAAATTAGCAAAAAGAAATAAGCTGAAGGTGGTGAGTTGAAATTAGCAGAAAGAGAATGAAAGGAGTACAGAAAATAAACCAAGAAAAGGAGAATAAAACTGTTGCAATTTGTTGCAAAATAGCTAAACGGCTCAAATCAAGTAAAACATTAGCTGAATTTAGGCCAAAACAGAGAGAGCCTGTTTGCTGAATTAAGCAGTAAGATGAAATTATCACAATAAGTGGAATTAAGCTGAAATAAAGCTAAAATTAGCTGAAAATAAATAAAACTAAACTAAAACTAACTAAAAGTGGCTGAAAGGAACAGAATATCTAAAAAAAAAAGCACAAAAAGGCTAAAATTAGCTAATTATATCCCAAAGAAAGCTGTAATAAAGTTAACATTAGCAGAAAATAACTGAAAATAAACTAAAACTAACTCAAAGTCGCCGAAAGGAACAGAATATCTGGAAAAAAGAAACAGAGAACTGGTAAAATTAGCTAAATATAAGCTAAAGAAAGCTAAAATAATATAAAGAATTTGAAAAAGAACCTGATTTAGAAACATTTTAAAGGGTTTTAAGGAGCTGCGTTTATTTTTAATGAGAAAAAAGGCAGAGAAAGCTAAATATCTCAAAGTAAATTTTAGCCCCTGAGCGCTAGTTAGCAGACATCATCCAGCCATTTGGATGCTCTAAGAAGAAAGCAGATCTCACTGTTGTTCAGTTCTCTGATTACATAAAAAATAAACAGAATGTAATCAGATTTTATGCTTCGATTTAAAAAAAATAATAATTTTTTGATGAAAAAAATAGCAATATATCCTCTAGCTGACTGTATACATCATGATATATCATGACTCCTGTGGTGGGCTTTTTTTTATCATATCACCAAATTATTGCCAATAAACAACCCTATTGTTGAACTGGAGGAAAACGATTACATGTTTTGCTGCAGCAGATCTAAAAACTACAATGAATTGTGAGTATAATAAGAACATTTCTATGGTTTTATATTCAGCTTGCAGAAGCATATAACACATTAATCTTTGGTATTATTGTACACAAACTTCCACCCCTTCAACCGTTTCATCAAAATAATAAAACACAATCAAGGTATTATCCTGCAGGATAATACCTTGATTGTGTTTATTTTTATTTTGGTTTGAACAGAACAGAACTGCAGGTCCAGGCGGTGGGAGTTGAATCCAGATCCAGGCCCGCTGAGAGCTGCCTGTAGTCTGTGGAGCGGTGGAGGCAGCATCCCCGCCGCTCCACTTCAAACACTTCCAGTGGCTCGGAGAGAATGGAAACATTTGTGGGGTCGCAGCACTGAAAGCTCGTCTTCCCCTCTGCTCACATGGCCAGATGACTTCCTCATGTTGTCTGGTTTTTATTAGACTTTCAGGAGTTCACACAATCTTTATGCTATTAAACTCTGTTATCACCACAGAAACTAAGACACAAAGGCTTCACGTGCCCACATAAGGGATTTGAAGACATAAAAACAGACATTCTGTGTTTATTCCACACATTTAAGCTCCATATAAACATCACAGATTTTACATAAAACAACACCAGGTTTTCCGGTTAGGCACAGATTCTGTGACATTTGAGAGCGGGTCATAATTGGTGAAGAAATGCTGCGCTGAGGTGTTGGATTGATGGATGAGGAGAGAACTGATGCTTCATTCAGACACCATCTCTCTGCACCACAATGAGGCTTTCACTCACCGCCGCTCAGATTCAACTCTATCCTTATTAAAACACCTTCGCTGGAGAACTGGCTGTTTGCTTTTGGAAGGTGGGACTTTCTGAGGGAGTGCAAGCTATGGCTTTTTTAATTAAGAGTTCCCAGCAACACCAGTTTGTTTGTGTGTGTGTGTGTGTGTGTGTGTGGGTGTGTGTGTGTAACCTGAGGGAAGGCCCCTCGTCTGTGACCTTCAGTGATAGTGGTGATTTGTTTTCATTCTAAACTAGACACAGAGTTGCAAGTTTTGCACCTTAAATGACCCCAGTCTAGCCTGGTCATCACCCCTGAGCTGAGCTAAGTCTTCCTCAGATTAAACTGATGTTTATAATACTGTCTGCCTAGAAAGGTTGGTCTGTGTGCACAATAATCTGAACAAGTAAAATTACATTTCCTGCAAAACTGCAGTGCTGAAAAGATTTAATAAGCTTTGAACAGCTGACTGCAATAACCAATGTGCAATACATACAATATTAATATGTAACATGTACAGCATGTGTGTAATAACCAATGTGCAATATGTACTTGTTACAATGACAATAAATATATATTCTATTCTATTTTGCAAAGAAATAAGAAAACAGAAGTGAAAAATCAGAAGAATAGCAGAAATGTGTTAAAATAGCTGAACAGAGCAGGAATGTAGCTAAAATCAGCAGAAAATAGAAAAAAAAGGTAGGTTTTAAAACTACTAGGAAGAAGATGCAGGTAAAAATGGGTTAAAAATAAACAAAATGAAGCTGAAACTTGTAAAAACAAACAATCTTTTTTGTGACCTTGAAGTTAGTAGAGGTCATCATTAAACAGAGGCATGTCTAGCTGTGCGTTTGGACATGTATACATTAAGTGGTTATTGTGTTAGAGCTATTTTAGGAAAGTGGTGACCTTTGACCTTGAACCCTAAATAAATGACCTTGAAATCAGTAGACGTCATTGGTGACATGAGGTGTCGTGCTTGGAATGTTGTCTATTCTATGTTAAATGGTTATTCGTTTAAAACTTTAAAGAAATACATGACCTTGACCTTTGACCCCTAAAATCACAACGAATCATTGTTGACCTACGACCTGTCTAGCTGTGAAGTTTGACATGTATAAGTTAAACGGTTGCAGAGTTAAAGCTTGAAGAAGAAATTGCCCACAGACAGACGGCTCATTTTTACTTTGTTAGCATCTTGACACGCTAATTAGCTTTTAGCATGTAGCGAGTATCCCATTCAGCTCCCACCCCACCAAAATTGGACTCAGTATTTTTAAAATTGATTCAGCTGAAGCAGAAAGAACTGAGTTGAAAACAAAGCAGATGAAATTAGTAGAAAATTAGCTGAAATTGTTCAACAAGCTAAGCATAGCTACAGTTAGCAAAAAAAAGCTAAAACCATTGAAAGTAGCAGACAGATAAAGGAGAGAAAAAAATGTAATTAGCAGAAAACCAAGAAAACGAGAACAAAAATGTTATGTTGTAAAATAGATAAAACTGCTGAAATTAACTGAAAAAGCTAAAAAGTAATAGAAAAAGCAGCAACTAGCACAAAGCAGCAGAATGGTTATTTGCTGAATTAGGAAGAAGCAAAAATTATCAGAAAAAAGGTGCTGAAATAAAGCTGAAAATAGATTTAAAAAATAGAAGCTAAAAGGCAGAAGACAGCAAGGTTTCCCAGAAAACTGCAGAAATGTAGAATAATATCTAAAAGAAGCAGAATGATAGCTGAAAAACAGAAATTGGCATACAGCTAACATTGCAGAAAAAGCTAAATATCTCAAAAAGTAAAAATAGCTGAAATACCAAAAATCATAGGTGGAACGTCCTGAAGGAGCTGAACGTTTTGATGTATAAACTGTTGAAATAGTACAAAAATTGCGGAAAGAGTTACGTGCCGAAAATTCTTTGTAAGAATTATTATTATTGTTCTGGATGAGCAGAATAATAAGTTTGAAGATGCTGACTCATTGTTACGTCACGTCATCATAGACACATCATTGTTTGTCTTTTACATTTCTCTGTTTGGTTTTCCTTCATTTCTACAGCTCCTTCTTACCCACCTCAGCAGTCCTTACTCAGCATCTTGTCACACGTTTCCACTGAGCTGAATACTGACTCATGCATGCTCCGAATCAAGCGAAGTGACTGCACATTTGTCTTGACAGTTGCTATAAAAAGGACCACTGCAGTCCTCTCATTATGTCATTACAGATCCACACAAGGCTCGCTGACTTCTTGCCTGCCTGTTTTCAGCTCTGTTTTTTGTGTTTTCACGTGCCTCGTGTCGAACAAAGGGAAGAAATAGTGGGTGGGGCCTCGGAGCCAGAGGTGGGAGCTCGTGGCGGTGAAAGGGGGGGGGGAATCCCAGGCACTTCTCCGTGTTGCGGAGGCTCTGTGGCTCCAAGTGTTTGTTTATGCCTGTGGGCCAGCGGGGAGAGCCGGTGGCCATGTTCAGCAGCTACATGAAAGAAGCCGAGCGTTCTAATGAGATGTAATTACCATGTTACACGATTGTGAGGAGGGGAAGAGAGAAAACAGGGGGGGAGAATGAGTAAGAACGCTTCACCCCGTCTGTGTTTACTCCCTGCTTTCAGAGCTCCTTCGTGTTTCCACGACACAGTAGCTTGCCTCGTCGGCCTCCCAAACCAGCGCGACCTCAAAGTATAGCGTTAGCAGATTGGAGAATGTCACGGTCTGTCATGCTTGTTTTAGTCTTTAAGCTCTCGAGCTACAGTCTGATGCGACACACAGAAAACTGGGCAACATTTAAAGGGTATACAGGTTTGTATATTCAAAAAACAAAAACAGAAAATTTATTTTTGTATGTTTGATAATTGGCTTGGTTAAAGAAGACAAGTGACAAGCTGAAGGAAGGTGACCGAAAACCAAACGGGGCGTCCAAAAGACGCTGCGACGCCCCTCTAGCTAAAAGCCTGTTTCGAATGGCAGCTAGCATTAACATGACCAATATCCATCCATCCATTTTCTGCCGCTTATCCGGGACTGGGATGACCAATATGATACCTGATAATGTGTTTGAGCTGTTTCACGTGCAATGAGTTTTGTTGAAACTCAGACTGCAGGAAGTCCAACGTATCCTAAACAACTACTTGGTGTCAAAGTCACAGTTTATTTGCATAAAGACCAATATATTGTTGATATATGCTGCTATAAATGCTGGTTTATACTTCACAAGATGCAAACTGTCCAATCTCGTGGTTGTGAGATGTTCTTTTCAACAAGAAATTTGGCAGGAATATAGTTGAGTCTGACCTACACTGCTCCAGACATCCGTTTTAAGATAGACCACATATTTGAGGAGGGGGCTCCATCTGAAAAAGGGGTGCCTGAACATACAAAAAAAAAACCGTATAACTCAAAAGCTATTCAACATAGGAGCTTCAGATTTTTTTGGGTTTAGCTCTGATGAGAGGCTATCCATCTGGCCCACCAATGAGCCCCCCACACTCAAAGCAATAAATCTGTTCTGGTGAGTTCTGGTGCATTGACATTTTGCGTATGTGTAGGGGTCATATATTTTACCACTATGGGGTATCTAGTTTTTTGTTTATTTTTCCAGTGATTTTTGGTCAACTGTAGCATGGAAACGGAAACGGCTGCACCCATCAACAAGAAATTTGGCAGGAATGTAGATGAGTCTGACCTACACTGCTCCGGCCAGCGATTTTACGATAGACCCTATATTTGAGGAGGGGGCTCCATCTGAAAAGGGGGTGCCTGAACATACAAAAAAACGTATAACTTAAAAGCTATTCAACATAGGAGCTTCAGATTTTTTGGGTTGTTTAACTCTGATGAGAGGCTATCCATCTGGCCCACCAATGAGCCCCCCACACTCAAAGCAATAAATCTGTTCTGGTGAGTTCTGGTGGTCATATATGCTACAGCAATGCAGTATCTTGTTTTTCAACATTTTATTGCCGAACACATCGACCCACAAACAAATAAGTGCTGCTCTGGTGCTTATGATCAGTTTTTGTACAATCTTTATACGTTGGGTTCAGGTTGAGACTGAGATCTAACATGTTAGCGGTGTTTGCCGTCATGTCAGAGAGGTCTGCGTGGGCAGACCATGATCAACTCTTTAATGGTCTGGAACAGGATGTCTGGTTGTTTGTATTTACAGATCATTTGAAACTTTCCACCAGAGTTCACACTCAGCAAACACACAAGCTACACGTTGCCTTCAGAGTTCCCTCTGTATGCTTCGTGAGGTTTGTGAGCACGTGAACGCCCGCCAGCCCCCAAAAATAGCACACGCCCCTAATTACTGCTGCAAACACAGGTGTGGAGAGCGAGGCCTCCCTCCACCCAAAACCAGCCGTCACACAGCACCCTGTGTGTTCCTGCACAATCCCTGCGTGTGATGTGAGCGACTTCCAAAGAGGAAAAGAGTTTTTAGTTCATATGCGAGCGAGTCCAGACCACACCCTTTGAAGTCGGCCGTTGGTTTGGCAGCGGACATCCAGCCCCTCTGTTGGCAGACTGGAAACCCAACACCCCACATCAGTCAGAGCTGTCACTCATGCATTATTCATAACACACACACCTAAACACACACTTCCTCATCTTCAGACTGGAACAGAGGTGAATAAAATGGCTGTTGGGGGTTTGACGCTGGTTAGGCTGCAGAGAATCTTTTCTCTCTGTTGTCGACACATAAAAAATAATTTATTCCTCAAAACTTCAGGTTTTTATTTAAACCATCGACTCATCAGTTTGCAGGGCATCCGTTTCTCCAAGAGTTCAGTTTATCAATGAAAAACCTACAAAATATCACAATCATCAAGAAGTAATGTCATTATTTTCTGTCAGCTGGTCCCGTTTTTACAAACTTTTTAAAAGTTGTTGCTTGTTTGGGAACAAAAAATAACTTTGTTTAGAAATTAAATAAATTCTCCAGCTTGGGTTGAACCATACCTGTGTTCTGTTTTAACAAAAGCAGTTTGTTTGAGGGAGTTACTCCACGTCTAACTGTCAGACCCTATCAGCTGCTGATGGAAGACATGTAACTTTAGTTTTATTTGTTAGATTTAGATCAGAAACACTGATTGCTTAACCAGTTTGTTACAAACCAGATGTTTTTTGTTTTTTTTACTTTTGTTTATGCATCTTCTAAAGTTTGGGCTTTAAATAATCTCCAATGACTGAGTTAGGATTCAAGGTTAGGTTTTTGACCCAATGTTTGGTTAAACCAACAACTTTTACCCAAAGTTGAATGGATCTTATCATTCCACCTAAAAGGATCTGAAGGCAAAACAAAATTTGCCGCACGTTAAATTGTCTCGATATTGCGATAAACAATAATACCCTCCTCTATCCAAGCCAGCTTCTGGCTTTATAAAATAATTACGGTCACTCACACGCTGCTTACGAAGTTTACAAAGTTTACGTTTTGTAAGGCTGTATTCACACCAGGTAAGTCCTTTGGTCCACTTGTTTGGTCCGGACAAAAAGCGGACTTTATTGTGTTCATTTATTGCGGTTTGCTTTCTGTTGTGCTTTTTTTCAAGCAGACAATAAATTGTAAACAAAACCATGCGTGTTATGATCATTGCTCTTATTGGACAGAAGTGTCGGGGGCCGGACAGAGCTGTGCTGTTATTACAACTTTAATACGTTGGCAACCCAAAGGAGACGTGACACTCAAGTATCACTTTGTGGTACTTTATACAACACTGCTTTTACTTATAGTTTAGTTTATTAAGGATCCCCATTAGTTATTACCTCAGCAACAACTATTCTTCCTGGGGTCCACATAAATACATCATATTAACAATAACATCACAACATCATCACAATAAATAACATAACAAACTTGGTAGTACAATCATGTTACAGGTATTAGTTAATAAGTAAAAAAAAACCTTAATGCAATCAAATATACAAATATTAATACAAAAAACAACAAACAAATGCAAGCTAAACATATCTAACATGAATATTATGCTAAGATTTTCTTCTGAAGAAATGCTATTTTCAGCTGCCTTTTAAAAGAATGGTTGAGTAGATTTGACCCTATCAATACATTTACTAAAGTACTAGAGTTGAGTACTTTGTCCACCACTAATTTAAATTTATTGTGTAATTAACTGATTAATTTATAAATTGTTTATTGCGACAGACCTCTCTGATTACCTTTTACGACTTCATAAATCGTATTTTGTCTGGTTTTATTTGGATCTTGAAGAACTAGAGTTTTTCTGTTAGAACTGTTGGTGGATAAAATGAAAAAGTGAAACATGTCAACCATTTGTGGTAAAGAAGTGGGAATAATAAAAATAAGTTTGACAGCAGAATTAGCATTTGTAAACACTGCCAGCGGTTCGTGTCGGCCCACTGAGATGTCACCCTCCGTATCTCCAGAGACCGTTTCAATCAGCGTCCCGGCGTGTTTAATTGAACCTGAACACGTGAAGTCCACGCCGCAGACGCACAACATCTGTTTGGCCGAGCGAGACAAAACCCCCGCTTATTATGTTTTCAAAGCTTGTTTATATTCATATGAAGTCACTGTTGAATTATTGATTAGGGGAAAAGCATGACGTTGGCACGCTCGACTGTTTGTCACAGAGGAAAGGGTGTTTTATTTTTTTTTTCCCGGTAAAGCAGCAACAGATGCCAGCTCTGCCTCGTTTCTTTCTCACTCTCTCCACGTCTCTGTCGGTTTGAGTGTCAGGCTGCTGAAGCCAAATGGAAAGTGACCCCTGGCAGCCGGAGCTGCATTAAAAACACTGGGTCACTGTAGGAGAAACATGCTGGCAGCCTTTTAGCATAAAAAAAAGACTTTGGCAGGTATTCAGACTGCGTTTTGGACTATTTTACCAAGTTGTACAAGCCTTGGCAAAGACGCACTGAGGAACACTGAACGTTTATTAGAAGCATGAAAAACAGGTCTAGACGCTGTTTTTACTAAATAAAAGATAAAACAAAGGGCATTGTTGAAGCATGAAGAATGATTTTACAGAAGCTATGGGGCCTCTTGTTGAAGTGTGTGTGTGTGTGTGTGTGTGTGTGTGTGTGTGTGTGTGTGTGTGTGTGTGTGTGTGTGTGTGTGTGTGTGTGGGCCAGGGCCGGATATGAAGAAACCAAGCAGCTCAGTGGATATTTGTTCCCATTACTCGGAACGTTTTGTTCAACAGACACTGATCTGAGTTCAGAGACTCAAGAGATATTTTTTGTCCAGACTTTGGTTCTTCGTTAGAGGAGAGATAAAAATCTCCCTTCTTTTCAAAGAGAACTCAATAGTTTGTGTGTGTGTGTGTGTGTGTGTGTGTGTGTGTGTGTGTGTGTGTGTGTGTAATTGTGTTGAATGGGCTTGTCGTGAGACCACCGGTGGTTCCAGGCAGACCCAGATCCTGATGAATCCCTATCCCGCCCCATACACACATGTTTGTTTTTTGACCCAATGGGGACCTTCCATTGACTTCCATTCATATTTTTTAGACTCTATATCCTAATGGTAAATGGACTGTACTTGTATAGCGCCTTTCTATCCATCCAGGACACTCAAATCGCTTCACACTACAATCTGTGTCCTCATTTATCCATTCACACAGCACTCTATCAGATCTCCTACAAAGCTAACAGTATAATCATCTATGGAGACTAATCAGTGCCAATCATATTCATACACTGATGGGACACACATCAGAGGCATTGGGTTGAAGTGTCTTGCCCAAGGACACAACAACTGAGACAGCTGACGGGGGATCGAACCGGTGACCTTCCGGTTCCAGAACGACTCACCTAACCACTCTGCCACAGCCGCCCTTTAATATACTCTAAACTAACCTAAACATTGGGCTTCATGCAAGAAGCGTTCATACGAACAGATTTGTTTTTAAGTTGTGCGTACGAGTGATTTAGGAGAATTTGTGACATTCACCAATGTTTTCATATTCTAAGATTTTCCTTAGATACAAACAAACTTCACTTGTGGTCCAGACCTGTGGTATATTGTACGAGCGTCAGTCTGCTGTTATCCAGATGGATTTTCTTCACTAATAACTTTATATTTCAGTAGTTTGAAGATATAAATAGATAAAACCATAGCAGGACAACAGAGAGATGATTATGATTTAGAGTTTTATTTCTGTCAAACATCTACCTTTATGAATGTTCTGTTATACATTTGTTTACAGTCTATGAAGGCTGGGTTTCTCCTGGTTCCTTTGGGTCACCTGTTCTTCTCATAGTCTTATTCTGAAACAAATGTTGTGAATTATCCTGCAATGTGACCTCGCCACATTTCCCCACGACCCCATTCATCTCCATTAAGCTTCAATTATCGAGCATCGCTGCAATCGCCGCGTGAGGAATCTCTGCACGTCGACCGCGGCCGGTTTGTCCCGGACCGGGCCAGGACCGGAGTGAAGGAGGTTAAAGAGGCAAGGCGCTGAGCGATGGAGGCAGAGGTCGCTGCTCTGCTGAGAAGTTCTGCCGGGGGTTCCCCTCCTAGAATTCCTAACCGGAGTCGATCTCTGCCGACGCTCTTAGAATCCTGGGAAAACACCCGAGTACGATTAATCACCAGCAATGAGGTGGAACCAGACAGAGCTGACAAAGATTATGGATGTGTTTATGAGCAGAAAGATGTCTGCAGTGAAAGTGAACGCTGTTTTGCTCTGCGTGAAAGAGCTTTGACTTGTGATGTCGTGTCGATCAAAGAATCTGCCTCAGATTCCTGCTGACAACCTGCAAAACCAAGAAACAAAACAGGAAAACTGATTGTATGAATTCTAGAAAACTGATCGGTTATTTTTTCTGCACATTTTTTGGCACATGGCTTTTTCAACACTTTATACATCAAAACTTTCAGCTCCTTCAGGACATTCCAGCTATGACTGTTGGTATTTCAGCAATTCATACTTTTTGAAATATTTTTGCCTTTTTGTTCATTTCTGCTGTTTTCAACATCTTTGAAACTCTTTAGAAACTTTTACTGAACTTTGCTTCTTATTCTGCTATTTTTAATGTCTTTTTGTGCTAATTTCAGTTTTCTTCAGCTTCATTTTTGCCAATGGTAGCATTTTCTGCTTTTTCAGCAATTCTGCTGATTTAAACATTTTTGTGCTTCTGTCAGCTTCTTACTGCTAATTTTAGCTTTTATATTTTCGGCTGTTTTTTATTTAAGATACTTTTAAGTGATTTCAGCTAATTTTAGCTGTTTTTCTTGTGTTGAATCTTCTGCTCTTTTCAGCTGTTTGGCTGATTTAAACCTTTTTGTACTTCTATCAGCTTCTACCTGCTAATTTAAGATTTTTATGTGTTGAGCTGTTTTTCATTTAAGCTACTTTTTACGTTTTAGCTAAATTGATTTTTTTTGTTTTGTATCTTTCTGCTATTTTCAGCTATTCAGCTGATTTAAACCTTTTTAAAGTTCTTTCAGCTTTTTTCTGCCATTTGAAGCTTTTCATGCTTGTTTTAGATGTTTTATTTTGCAATTTAAGCTACTTTTTTTGCTAGTTTTAGCTTTTTTTAATCAAAATTTTCTTCTTTGCGATAAGTTCAGCCTATCACAAACATTCTATTTTTAAGCAACTTTGTAGTTATTTTTCTGCTAATTTCAGCTTCTTTTTTTGGCTATTTTACAACAAATTACTAAATTGTTTGACATTTTTTATTTCTGCATAAATCTTTGAGCATTAAGCATTCACACTTCTCTAGTTTTTTTTTTTTTGTTTTGTCTGATCACCTCAATGACTTGTTTCGACTCGGTCCTGATGATGTTTTCTATACAATCATCTAAAAAAGAACGTTTTTTTGTTACATGAAGAGCCAAATACAGATGGTTGTTTGCCTCCGTCTACCCGTCCTTTCACAATAAAAGTCCTCTCTGGGTTTGGGTGTCGGAGCCTCCAGCAGAATCCTGAGTGCTGAAAGCAGAGCGATGAAATGTGACGACTAACCGAGTCTCGTGTCTCCCTGTCGACTCGTCGCTCTGCCTCACAAGTCGCCTGCAGTTGAACGTGTTGACGCTCACCTGTCACCTGACGACACCCCGCGAACTTTCTTTGTTAGACTCTTTCACCTTTGTAAAAATAAAAATAAAAAACAGATGAAATTTCCAGCAGCTTTTTGTTGTATTCTAGTTGTAATTGTACTGAGCTGTGGAGTAGATTGTGTGTGTGTGCTGACAGTCACACACACACACAGGTCTGACAGGTCTGCTGCTCCTCGTGAACCCAGCCGTCGTGAATCTCTCCTGAAAGATGAAATTTAGAACGCCGTGTTACACAAACCACCACCTGTCGTCTCACGTGTGACGACGTCTCAGACCAACAAGACTGACGTCTGCCATTTGGTCCTGCATGTGCTCACCGTGAAATCCAGCCCCCCCAGAAGGAGCCGCAGTGTGATTCTGACACCCCACCCACACCGACCCTGAGGTCAAAGGTCACACTCACAGTTTGGATGCAACGCTTTGCGCTCATTGTGTGTCAAACAACGGGTCGGTGCTTAAAACCACAGACAGAACAGTGTGTAAAATGTTAAAATCACTTTAGAGATTCTTTGATAAACATTTACTCCAACTATAAAACAAAGACATGAAAACACTTAAAGCTGTTTAGATTTTAATAAATTCTTTAAATACATATTGTTCTTGTGCGAGCTCTATCAACTGGAAGGTTAATCCTGCAAAATATCTGATGATTTAAATGAAACTAGAGCGTTGACAGACAGGAGAAGATGGGAATGACTCAGCCTGAAACTGAAAACACAGCTGCTTCATGGAAGAAGAGCCTCAGCTTATATATAAAGTTTTAGCAGAAACTAATTCTAAAGCACTGAAATAACCCAGTCAACCAATGAATATTCTTCAACAGACAACATGAGTCACATGTTGCTCCCTTAAGACTTATCATTAACATGTATTTGGGTTCATATATTGTCACCTGGTGAATAAGTGACACATATATCAACAAAATGATTGACAGTTTTAACCCTCAGCTATTAACATTAACGTTGATCAATAACATTTATAGACCTCAGTTAGTGCTTCTAAATATAGCAAGTGCTAATCCACTAATAAATTTTAAAATTAGAAAAAGCATTAATGAAGAAATTAGTTCCTCTACTAGTGGCCATATAGTGGCCATATAGTGGCCATATCTCTATATATATATATATATATCTATATAGATTTATATATATATATATATA
>JARVGW010000427.1:2390163-2401992 GCA_031762495.1 Anablepsoides rubrolineatus | reverse complement strand
AATCCTGAAGTCCATATGAAATTAGAGGTAGTATGAGAATTAATTTTTTTATGCTTTTTAATATAAAAATAGGGGGGGTCGTATTATACATGAATAAATACGGTAAATATGATACTTTGTTTATTTTCAGCTCCAAGTAAACACTTTAAGACCTGTCTAACCATAACATTCTTGCACAATTCTTTATATTATATTTTTTATTAGTAGTATTTGTATCATGGCTAGTCAGTGTTAATTTTATCTATAGTTTGTAAAATAACTACTGTGTGAACCTCTGTACTCATGCTGCTGTGACACCTGAATTTTCCCCTCGGCGGCTCAATAAAGGCTTTTTCTATTCTATTCTATTTTATTCTATTCTGTTCTGTTCTATGTTCACTGCTGGTGGTTTAAACATGTGTGTTTTCAATGAGACTTGTCTGATATCAGTAATCTTTGCACTCATTGGAAGCGATCCATAGCAGTCAGATATGCGTTGGTTTGGTCTTAAATGTCATTCCTAATGGTTTTAAAAGGTCTTAAATTGAACTTACTGAAACCTGCATGAAGCCTGGAATAAAGTCTTCCTCTCTGCAGCCAAACTTGTGTAAGTTTTCACTTCATTATTGGTGCCTGAATGGATTCACGGCTGCTGTGAAACACTCAGCCGTGGACAGTTCATCACGTAGCATGCTGAATAGTTCCTGCTCTATATACTTGACCTTAACATGCATGTTGCTGTTTTTATTTCTGCATGTATCTGATTGGCGGTCATTGTGTCTGAGACTATACACTTATCAGCCGTAAAGGGTTGCAGTTGACAGCCTGGGGCTGCTTATTGTACGTTTTCAAGCTGCTGGAAGCGAGCCAGCGCGCCTCTTTAAGACTGATGCTGGATGTATCCTGTCTAGAACCGGAGCTAACTGTTCAAATGTTCCTTTAATGGCGAGGGAGGGAGGGGTTTGGAGTCGCAGAGCTTTACTTTGCTGAAGTTGTGCGTGAAGAAGTTTACCGTTCAGATAAGAGGAGCTGAAACCACCAAGTGTCTGGAGAGTTAGGGGGGTATCCCTCTTATCACAGTCTCAGTGGGGTGGCAGCTTCTCCTGGTGGAGGGTTTAGAGTTACCCCAGAGTGTTGTGACTGAGATTAGCCATCAAACTCTTGGTTAAAAGCCAGTAGCCCCCCCTTGTCCCACCCCATGAGGTCTGGCCCTTCTGAGATTAGGGCTGCGATCCAGCTGAGTGACAGCAGGGGATTAGTCAGGAGGCCCCCGCTGACGGGCTGCTGAGGGTAGAGAGCAGCGCTGGTTACACACCTGGTGCCTTTATTCTTCCAGCATGTCGGCTCATTCACTCAGGGTCTTAACCCCCCGAGTGCCCGCCGCCGCCGAGTCCTGCAGAGAGTGACGGAGCTGACACGGAGCTGTCAGGACGTCGACGGACTATACGGGTGTTTGAGTGTTGATGTGTGGAGCTGCATGTAGAGGAGACATGAACATTTTATTCATCAAAACGTTCAGCTCCTTCACAACATTCCAGCTTTGACTTCTGATTCTTCAGCAATTAGACACTTTTATTCTCATTGAAAATGAATGCAGCTGTTTCACTGCAAAAACTGTCAATCTAACCAAGTTTTAAAACCTTATATTCAGCCAAAAAAAATATTTTTCATTTTGTTTTTAGACTGATTTACTCAACAAGAACTGATTGTGTCAGAATAATAATCCTGTTTTCAGAATGTGTCAGATTATTTATCTTGTTAGCCTGAAAATTTGACTCAAATTAAGTCAAACTTTTCTGCCAATGGAGTAAGAAAATTTTATTTGGTAATATTCTTGAAATACTTGATTTAACTCAATTTTTTCTTATTTCAAGAAGACTTATTTTGGGTGACTGTAATGTTTGCTGGTGATAATTCTGACGGGTCTTTTCTGTAAAATAAAAATATGATTTGTGATTGTTTTGTTACGTCTCCCCCCACCCCCCGCTGCAGAGGCAACAGGTGTTTTCATCAGAGCCGTTACCTGAATCAGAAATAACGCAGACACCAGCCTTTTTTTCCACAGGCGAGCCAAACCGACAGACGCACGGCGTGAACTGTCGAGGTTGTTTTCAAAACGGTCGTTCCAGACGAGCTCAGGTTTTGGCTCAAGGCTTCGTCATTTAAAGGTTTTCATCTGTTCTTGCGTTTGTTATATTAGGACGCTAAATCTAAAAAAAAATTTGCAAATAGTATTTGGAACGGAGGAGATGAATGATTTCCGTGCAGTTTGTGTTTGTGCGTGTCTGCTCGGCTGCCTGCACAGGTTGTATTCTGACATGGGAGGTCGGCTACACGATATGCCCGGCATGCAGGTGACAATAAAAACCTGACGTCACCTTGGAACCGTCTTCAAAAGCACCTTCCATTGATCTGTCATTTAAAGGGCAAGGGAAGGCATTCCAGTGAAGTGGATGACGTGCGTCCTGATGGGTTTTAATATAAAAAGAAACAACACCTGTTGTCTCATCTTGTTCCTGAAACCCTTAAATTTAGACAAAAAAACCTATTTTTACACATTTGTCTGTTCTGCAGTGTTAGTTTCCTTTAGTTGTGTCTTTTTTTTTCTTTTTGGAGTGCATGTTGGCGCTTGCGCTCGTCTGTGCTAATGCAGGTTAGCTGTCATGCTTCCAAGTTCAGGTGTCGCCGTAGGGCATCAACTGCTGTGGGTTGATTGACAGCTCCGTGGTTTCTGTCCAAACTCTCATTCTGAGGAGGAAGACGATGAGGACGGCTGATGAATGGGAAGCTGTCTTTCAGTCTGCCTTTGCGTCTCCCCGTCCTGTCGAAGCGCACACACACACACAAACACTTTGTGGCATCGTAGTTTGTTCGTCACACTCCTGTCGTAACTTATTTCCAAACCTCTCGTCCTCGCTCTTTACTTTCCTCGACCTGTCTTCATCGTGCTTGCCATGTTTCGACGGCTTGGAGCGGTGCCCTAAAACATCACCTCTGGCCTCCTTACAGCAAAAAAAAAAAAAAAAAAAATCCCCAATTCAGTTTCCGTTTTTCACACCCTCTAAATCCGAAGGCATCTTTGGAAAAAAGATCATCATCATTTTTGGCCTCGTTTCAATCTCTGTTTTTCAGTCCGAGACTTAAGAGTAAAATCTCTTTCTATTTTCACCTCAGGCTTCCTCGTTTCTGTGCTGCTGGGATTATTCCCTGTTAGAAATGGTTTTGTTCTTTTATTTGCTGCTAATTAACAGCCTGAGATCTCTTGAACATGTTTTGTAAACTGATTGAGTCATCATTTTTATTAGCTTTGCAAAATAGTTTTAAAAGCTACATTAGCTGACTGATGTGTGAACTAATAAAAGATTAGTCCATGGCTACAGGCTGGGTCCAGATTCTGGGACCAGGCCTACCCGGTCTAGGTGGGCCAGGGTCCTTGGTCTACCGCGAAGACCGGAAAAGCATTAACAAGACATTAGAAACTTGTTTGAAATTAGTATAATTTTTTGTAAATAGGAGCAGATATCATAAGATTTATTTTCTTCTTCTGCTGCCTTTCATTTTATTTCATTTGTATTGTTTTGTTGTATGTAATGTGTTTTGTTTTGTTTTTTTAAATGAAATGAATAAATACTATAATAATAATTAAAAAAAATAATAATAGAAATAGAAACAGCCTTTATTGTTCCTCGGGGGGAAATTCAGTTGTGCAAATTGAGTCAAACTCAGTCAACAGGTCAGTGTTCAAGTACAGGAAAAATGATGTACAATTGACACTGGTTATTATTTATGTAATGATTGAGAGGTAGAGTTGTTTGGCATGGAAACACAAACATGGATACTTATCGAGACTGTTGGGAGCGGTGATGGTTGTAGAGTCTAACAGCTGATGGGAGGAAGGATCTGCAGTAACGCTCCTTTGTGCATTTAGGATGCAGCAGTCAGTCACTGAAGGAGCTCTGCAGATCAGCCACAGCTCCATGCATTGTGTCATTGATGTTATTTTTGCCAGAGTCCTTCTGTCTCCCACCAACTGAGACATCCCAGCACAGAACTGGCCTTTTTCATGAGTTTATCCAGCTGTTTGCTCTCAGCTGTTGATAAGCTGCTGCCTCCAACAATTGATGCCATAAAAGATGGCTGAAGCCACAACTGAGACATCATTTTCACACTCTATTGAGAATCTTTGGGATGTGCTGCAGAAGGTCAGACTCTACCATCATCAATGCAAAATCTTAATGCAACACTGGATGGAAATAAACCTTGTGACGTTGCAGAAGTTTATCAAGCAATGCCACAGAGAATGTTCTATAATCAAAGCTAAAGGTCCAACCAAATATTAGTGAGTGACCTTTTTTTTAGGCAGTGTATATTTAGTTTACACAGTTTGCATTAAAAGCACACAGCCTGCATGAAATCACTTCTCTTATCATAAAGTTATGATGTCATCTTTGGTTTATCGACAAACTGGAGAGATTCTGATCAGTACTGGATCAGTACCTCTGCAGAAGCACCTTTTTTTTTTTCACTTCCAGCACGGAGATGTTTGTTTTCATCTCAAGCGATTTGTAATTGATTAGATCGTTTTACGATTTAAAAACAAAAAGGAAAACGATAAGAAATGCAACCAAACAATCCAAAGTAATCCAAGCCAAACCTAAATAAACAACTGTTGCTTTATCCCCCCCCTACAACACGCCAGCTCACACTTTTACAGGTGGGAGCATTTTTCTTTTCTTTTTTCTTTTTTTTTTATTTTGGAGGTGTGTTTTGATTGATGGAAGGGAATTATCAGCCACGGTTCCCATGTATTAAATGTAAAATCGTCTTTGTTAGAGTCACGTACCCGCATTCCCTGCAGAGCAGTCATGTGCTGTCAATACAGGAACGATTATCCTTTTGTTTTAAACGAGTTCCCAAACAAGTTTATTCTTGTGCAGGAACAAACAAGTGTGAATGGAAGGAGTGCTACATACCACCAGTTCTGCATTTTGGGTTTGTGTTGCATGTAGGAAACATAAATAAAAAACAAAAACATTTGTAAACTGTAGGTTAGGTTTTATCTGTGTGCATGCAAAGCGTGCAACATCAGATTGGCTTCTTATATGCTCTAATGGTGCAATTAAATTTAAATAATGCAATTATTTTTAATGTTTTTACTCCTCCTAACTTAACTTATACCAAAATATATCAAACTTCACCAAAGCCATTTTGTTTTTTCTTCCTTTTACACCTGAAAGGAGGTAAGAATCAAACTCTCCCACATCAGTCCCTAAAAATATCTTTGTTGACATACTGCGCCTCCTCACCTGTCAACTTTGTGTCCCCCGGGTGCAAAATGCAAAACTCCCGTCTGCAAACTTCCTCGTTACCTCACATGGCTGTCATTCCAGCAGCTTAACGAATTCAGCAGCTCGGCTCTCAGGTACACAGCTCCCGTACGTCATCGGTCATGTCATCACTTGAGAGCAGCTCAGACAATGGCTGCAGTGATCCGCCGAATAAAGACGCTAAGTGTTGCGGTTTAGTTTTTATGGCAGTTGGCAGCAGAGGAGACCCACCTGCTGAGGTAATCAGGGAGACAAACACATACCTGACTGATGTAGTTACTAAATAATGTTTGGCACTGTCAAAGCTTAGCTGAGCCTCGGAGACAATTGCACTCTTGTGTACTCTTGACACCGTTCGATATTAGTAATAATCCTGAACGCATTCCTCGCAGCGCTGAAATGAAGTGTTGTGACCTGCCTCCACGGCTGCCATCGGAGAGCTCAAAGGTCTCACAGAAGCAACCTTTTATTTCACTTTTTATTTATTTTTTTGCTCAAGAGAAACGAAACAAAAAGTAGAAGGTCTAAGTAAAAGGTCTGTCCAGTTCTGGGGTCTCTTCCCAAGATTATTCACAAATACTTGATAAGTGGATGGGGATCTTGGATTATGTATTCGTATTTAGATTTTGTTCTCTGATACTGTTTAGTGTTTAAATTTTTTTATTTAAAATTAGCATTAGCATTTGTGGTTAGCATAATTTGGGGATTAGCTACCCAACAACAAATTTAATCTCAAAAAGTCTTAAAATGGCTGAATTACAGCCCTTTGAAAAATTAGCATTAGCATTTGTGGTTAGCATAATTTGGGGATTAGCATCTGTAATCGTCATGTGATCACTCTTAGCCACTCAATGAGAAATTTAATCTCAAAGTCTTAAAATGGCTGAATTATAGACTTTTGTAAAATTAGCATTAGCATTAGTGGTTAGCGTAATTTAAGATTAGCATCTGTAATCAACATGAGATCATATTTAGGTACTCCATGACAAATTTCAGCTCAATAAATCTTAAAACAGTTGAATTATAGCCCTTTAAAGTTAGCTTTGATCATCTTGATTTTTTGATTAGCATTTAAAATGTTTTTGGCTGCTTCTACTCTAATCTGTGTTTAAAAATGCCAATTCATTTCATTAAAAGTGAAACAAAAAATACAAATCAAATAAAATGAAAGGTATCAGAAGAACAAATAATTCTTATATCTGCCCCTATTTTTCAAAAAATAATATTAATTACAAACCATAAAATCCAATAATAGAAACAAAACAAAACAAAAAACTTCAAATACCTCAAATAGTAATTCCTATTAATACACATTATACAGTCTAATATCTCTCCAACAAACCAACCCTTAGCTGTGGCGGCCATCATTAATTTTCAAATCCAGGGGGCTTTTCTTTATTTTCATGTGGCCCCACCCCTTGCAAAAAAGAATTCTCACTCTGCCCCTGGTGGGACATCCCTGGAAAACCTCCAAAGGTAGACACCGAATGACCAGAAATAATAAAAAATTGATGCCCAGTGTGATAAGACAAAGTCAGAACTAACCTATGATTTATTATAATCCAGTTTTATGAGAGTTTACACTGAAACTTAGAAGGAAAATAGTTAAACTGCAGAATTAAAGTTGTAGAGAAGGTAGACTCCTTTCAAACCACTGCGGTATCTCAGGTAGCAGCAGAAACACAGCGCTCCATGCTTCAACCCGGGTTAACAAGTATTGTAGGTTTTAGGTTTCATTTTATTCCATGCAGGCGGTCCAGAGCTCATAAATCCACTCCCAGGGTCCTTGTAGCGCTGTCTCCAACACAGAATGAGCTCTGCTGTTTTTATTTTTTAATATGATTAAAATAATAAAAGCTGCTGTCAGGTGACCCAGTTCCCTCTTTTATTGTTGGATATTACCTGTAAAATTAGTGCGAGACATTCACAAATGTAATAAGAGACGGTAAAGAACTGCAGAAAACCCAAACTGCCAGAGCCCGCTGTGGAGAACAGTCTTCATTTTAACAATGAGAAAACCAGGTTCGGCCTCACTTACATGTGTGCTGCAAAACATAATGGCTCCTGGCAGACAGTAAGTCATTCATCGACCCTCTGCGCCAGAGATTTCAAATGTCCGTCTGTTTTTTTACCCAATATCTGCTACCTAATGAAGCCTGAATTATGGAGGGTATTTCAGTTCCCAGTATTAGGTTGGACCTCTCTTTAGGTATCCAGTTGAGAGCTCATACAAATCAGAAAAATGAAAATAAAAAGGCCCATGACCCGGTCAGCTGTTCCATATTCTACAGAGTCCTAATTCAAGATGGCTGACAGGTGTGGGCCAGGTCTGGTGTCAGGTTGGTCCTGCTGGCGTAGCAAGTGGTTTGTCAACCGGATGTGGACCAGGTCTGGCTGGTTTTTAGGACAGCACATGACAACTGGCCCAGTTTTGGCTTGGTTTATGTAGCCCAAATCTGAGTCAGCTATGGTTTAGTCAATGTCACCTAAATCTGTAAATGCCACAACTGGCCCGGTTTGTATTTTGGTTTACGTGGCCCAAATCTGTCAATGCCACAACTGGCCTGGTTATGGTTTGGTTTATGTGGCCCAAATCTGACCCAGTTGTTGTTTGGTTTATGTGGCCCAAATCTGACCCAGTTGTTGTTTAGTTTATGTGGCCCAAATCTGACCCAGTTGTTGTTTAGTTTATGTGGCCCAAATCTGACCCAATTGTGGTTTGGTTTATGTGGCCCAAACCTGTCAGTGCCACAATTGGCCCTGTTGTGGTTTGGTTTATGTGGTGCTGGCCCAAGCAAGGACCCCTTTTGGCCACCAAAGAGCCGTCATTCTTTGAAGTATCTGGGCAGAGTGTTAGTGTGTTGTGTGGGCCAGACCTGGGCCAGACAAGGTTGTTGAGAGTTAATCCAACAAGCCCTCCAATCGCTAACAGAACATTTTTCTCTAAAACCTCTGGGCGAAGCGGGCAGTAGGCGTTTCTTCTACGACTGTTAGCTTTTTTTTTTTTGTTTACTTTAATTATTTTCCAGCTTGGAAAGACATTTTTTGATTAAATGAAATAAATTAATTGGTAATTGATCAACCTGGAAACCCAGAAATTAAAAAAAAATATGCTTAAGTTCATATTAATGCTCACTGTATGAAATTAGACTTTAAAAATAATATCTTGAACCGCATCAAACAGGTCATTTAGTTTCCTGGAAACATAAATATGAAATTCTGAAATTCAGTTCAGGTCTACACATGGAAGCTGCCATCGTTGTCCTAATTTTAGTCACGTCTGTCTTCGTAGGTAAACAAACTCGTGGTATTTGGCAGCCGTTCAGATATTTTCATTACGTATGTTTTAATTAAAGGACACAGAAACCGTCATCAGACAAAAAATGTGTCCATTTTGTTTATTGCTTTGTAATGAGTTCCTTTACCATACAGTCAACTGCTGTAATTTGGATACTTTTACAATTATTTAATCAAAAATCAAAGTTTTTTTCCCTTTATAAACACCTGCAAACAAAATGCACGAGTCTGCACTCCACTATAATGACTAGAACAGACTTTTTTTTCCCTTTTAAGGGACTATTTTCTTACAAAGCTGTCACAAAATCCATCAGTCAGAGTGGAGCAACCTGCCAAGATTATGACCTGCTAAATATGTTTAACCGGATTGGTGGGTCGGGTTTCACCAGGGCCGCTCACTTTCATTTGTCACTTATCATTCAGCTAAAGATGGTTTTGGACAGTCTGGTTCTGTCTGGTCGGCTTGCAGCTTTTATTATTCTGCTTTACGTCTCCGGCAGCGCAGCGGTGTCAGCCAGAGGCTGGCCGAGGGGGGCCAGTTAGGAACCTCGGGGTCTCCGAGGTGCTCCGCCTGAGGACTCAGGCAGCGAGACCTCTAAGTGAACCGCAGCCGTTTGGACGTAGAAGTGCTGAGGCAGCAGGCTCGAGCCGTCTCTCTGGGTGGAGTTCCACTTACGGGTCTCAAAACAAGAGGAGGCGGCGGCGTTCGGCTGCGATCCATTTTATGACTTTATTATCGCGCGAAACCCCGTCCCCGTCAGATTCACACATTGTTGTTCCATTTTATTTCCCGCTCGCTCCTCTGCGGAGGTTTATGCCAGCATCTGTGATCCATTTGTGTGATTTACGTGCCAGAAATTAGGCCGAGCTTTAAAAGAAGCATGTGTCTTTGTTTCAGCCTGTCATGGTGGGTGTTGGACACAAAGAGCCAACTCGAGGATTCCTCAGATTCCTCCTATTAGAGGGACGGTGATAAGGAGAAATACAAGTTAAAGAGAGGTCTCGCTGTTCTGACAGCACTTTGGCTCCACGATGGAGCGGTGGTGAACATTTGAACACGAGACAGACTCAGAGCAGCAAAAGGCTTTTTATGAGCAGGGTGATTTATCAGCCGAACAAGCTTTATCAAGCTCCAACACCTGAATTTATGGCACTCGACTCGCAGAACGGGTCGTCTGTTCCGGGCTTGGATGTTTGTCAGAACCTGCAGAGCTTTCAGACAAAATAAGCGTGAAACATTATTTTTAATAGTTTCCGAAAACCCAGAGAGGAGGGAGGGGGTTCTTTTCCAAGGTGGTTTGCAGTAAAAGAGCTCGTTCTTTGGAAAGATCGATGACGGCCTCAGAAAGTTAGAGAACAATGAACGACAAGTTTTATGCTTCGGTCCTGTTTAAAGGTTGTTTTCATCTAAACATAAAACCTTTAAGTCTCACCCCTTTACATTTACTTCTGATTATCTGCCATTTAAATAAAATTTAATGATATCAGTTAATGGGATTTTTTTACATTTTAAAAATTAAAACATTAATTGGAACCATGCCAAGTTTCAAATTAAGTATGAAAGGTGTTCCACAAGGATTTATTCTTGGTCCTTTACTTTTGTTCAGTTTATACGCCCATGACTCCATAAAGTCTGTAACATCAGTTCTGCGTTTGACTCCATCCAATCAGAATTACTAACTCCTTCCTAATGCTGATAAAACAAAGACCAGGCTGTTTGCAAAAAAAAAAGTGCCATAAGTGATGTAACAAACAGTCCACGGGATCGAATCATTATATTTGTGGCACTGATGGAAGAGGGCAGTATTGTTTATTGTTTTCTCCAGTGTATTATAACCATGACGGCCCTACAGTCCTTACTTGTCCAGAAACCTTTAAAATCTTGGCTAAAAGCTCATATAAATCATTTCTTAAAGGGATCCATGATTAGTTGCAACATTAGACTTTATTTGATAAAAATTTATTTTAACTGTAAAATAAAGACTGTAAAATTACTATAGGCTGTTTAGTTTTTATAATTTTTAAACTAAATTTTTAATAATATATTACTTGGACGGGGCCATTTTATTTACACTCAAAGCATTCTGGGTAAATGCTGAAGTGTAAATGCGGATGGAGGACCTCAGTTTAGTGTGTTAGTTTGTTGTGCTAGCGCCGAGCTAATATACCATCTGCGCTAAAGCTAACAGGCTAACCTGAGGTTCTTCTTCCATGAAGCAGCTCTGTTGTCCTCCATCCATATTTTCAGTTACAGACTGAGTGGTTTCTACCTTCTCCTCTCTGTCAACTCTCTCTGGTTTCATTTAAAAGAGCCGATCGTCAGATATTGTTTAAGATTAACCTTCAGGGTGGATATAGCTGCTAGCAGCCTCGCACTGATGACCTGTCATTTACCCAGAATGCTTTGTGTGTAAATAAAATGACTCTGTCCGTGTTAAAATTTATTTTTTAACATTTACAAAACTAAACAGACTACAATCTTTATTTTACAGTTAAAAATGTTTGTCAAATAAAGTGTAATGTTACAACTAATCATGGATCCCTTTAATCCACCAAACGGTTAAAACCACAAGCACTTATATCAGAAAGTAAACAAATGACATCAACGCAAATCTGTAAAAATGTTTTGGTTGAGCTGAAATATATTTTCTATTCTAAAACCTCTAACTTTGCTCTAGTTGACTCCAGCAGTATGAATTTTTGCACAGGTAATGTCCACATGTGGGTTTATGGTTTCCAAGAGTTTTCAACCGTATTCTGTATATTTGAAAAGGGTTACATAATGTATAATGCAACACAACATTTTTTTTTGTTCCATCCTCTCTATCTCTGAACCAACAGCAGCTGCTTTGATTCTTACACTTCTGATGAAATCTCCCGAGTCTTAGCTTTATTTTGATACCATGATTGTTGCAGTAGAGTTTGTAAACGCTGAGACGCTGTAACACTTTGGCACGTTATGTCAAGAAAAAAACCCTGGGGCATGTCAGCATAATGTTTTATGATTATTGTGTAACTGATGTTCGTGTTTGTGTTACAGGTTTCTTACCTGTTTAAATAAACATAAACAGAGCTATATAAAGTACTTGAAAAAAATAAGTAGGTAAAAGTAAAATTACCTGAACAGAAATTGACTTTGGTACAAAATAACAGTGTTGTATAAAGTACCTCAAAGTGATACTTGAGTAAAAGTACAAGTATTTTACCATAAATTTACTTTGGTAAA
>JARVGW010000427.1:2335697-2348936 GCA_031762495.1 Anablepsoides rubrolineatus | reverse complement strand
CAGCATTAGTAGCGTTAGGTGTGTTAGCACCGTTAGCAGCATTAGCAGCATTAGTAGCGTTAGCGTTTCTTGCAGGATGATGACGTTACAACAAAAGCTGCGCACCAATGGCAAAGGCTGCATTCCGTTCCAAAATTAAATGTAAACTTTAACATTTAGTCACAACATTTACATTTAGGTTTACATTTAGATTTACAAATTAGGATTTAGATTTTAACATTTAACATTGATTTATTAAAATTAGCTAAATGTAAAGACAGTGAGCTAAATACTAAAAATGTCTAACATTTATTTTGTACTTGGCGCCACGTTGTTGTTGTTATTGTTATTTTTTTTGTACAACTGCCAATTTCTTCTATCATTGTTGGTGTTTTGATTCAGCTGATATTTTACACTATAATCACTTTTTAAAAGCTTATTTCTAGGGACAAACACTGCATTCTGGCTGATTTGCCTCTTAAGATCTCGTGTTCAGTTATATTAAGCTAAATGGGGATTTTTTCTTTTTCCACATCACCCCTTTAACTCTGTTGTTTAATTTGAAAATGGATCCGACCGGTGAATACGTATGGTACTCTCGGGTTCATCACCTCCCCCCGCTGCATGCCAGAGAAACTGGTTTCACCTTGGAACAACCAGCTGGATAAAGAAAAAGAAAAAAAAAACTGTTAAGAAACAGAAACCGGAGCACCTGTTTGGCATTTAAATAAAGGATCAGAAAATCATTTAGTTGTGCTCCAGATGCTAGTAGCAATAAGGCAATAAGGCCTGAAAAATAGTGTTTTTTTTTAATAATTGATGACATACAGTTGAGTCAGTGTGAGACAGTTTTATGAATCCAGAGATAAAATGTCCTGGTTGTTGATTCAGAGAACAAAACATTTATTTTTGGTAAAAAAATTAATTAATTATTAAAGGAGCTGACTTATTCTAAAAGTCACATTTTAGCATCAGATTTAAACTTGGTTGAGAAATCAGAGTATAATTGTTCATCATATTTCCAATGCAATGTGATTTGTTTAAAGCATTTTATGACAAAACACTAGTCTAAAAAGATAATATATAGTTCATGATGTTAGATCTAAAGTTAATAAAGAGTTAGCTCCCGCGCTAATGTAAATGACGTTGGCTCCAGAGTTAATAAATATAGCATTAGCTCGCAAGCTAATATATATTCGGCGTTATCTCCAGAGTTAATATAGTTTTAGTTTACAAGCTAATATATATGATGTTAGCTCCTGAGCTAAAAAAATAAAGATAGCACTCAAGCTAATGTATATGACGTTGGCTCCAGAGCTAATAAATATAGCATTAGCTCGCAAGCTAATATATATTTGGCGTTAGCTCCTGAGCTAAAATAAACTATATATCATGTTACTTGTTAGTTTACAAACATGTCTACCAGAGTTTATTTTTGTAGGAATTAATCAGCTGAATTTAAAGGAGCAGACAGATTTTAAGACATTTTTCACTTTTGTTGACAAATTGTAAATATGTGATTACACATTAAAGTAATAAAATAATAAAAAATAAAATGCTGGATTTTTGTAAAGTATTTTTTGATGAAGCATCTGTTTTTTTTTAAAGAAAAAATATACTATGGATTTTAAAAAAAATGTTTTACTGTTTCAAGAGTACTTTACAGATTTAATAAGAAAGAGTTAAGACTTTACAGATTTTAAAGCTGAAACTTGTTTGACAAATAGTGGCCGATGACCTTCAGCTGCAGAACTTCTGGGCAGAAACTGTTGCAGTTTTGGTGCTGCAAAGACAGAATAAACAACTCAGCGAGGAGTAATCTGCTGTAATCTGTGCACGCCTGTGTTCAAATTCTGTAATCTTACAAAAATGTAAAAAAAAATTACAGGCCTAGCATTCCTGTCACCCACTGCGTTTCATGGTTTTAAAACTAAAATCTTAACCCTAAAGCTGAGTTATTATCTTTGCCAGAGTTTTAACAAAGATCCACGAGCTCAGAGTTTGTGTTTGTGATGACACTCAGCTACTACCACACCAAAGTTTCAGCTTCATATCTGTAAAACCGACTGTCGAGATACGAGGAGCTTCCCTCTAAGGAACTCTCCCTGTGAGAAAATACGGGCGGAGCGCACCTGACCAGGCACCAATCCAAACAAGAGGTCTTGAACTCAGCCCGTTGCGTGCCGATCCGAGCCAGACATCTGATTAATTACAGCGCGGCCGTTAGGGCAAAGAAAACTAACTGATGAAAAGTCGGCGAGTCTGCAGGCTCGACCTGCCCAAACAGCATCATGCGTGTTAGCTAGTGAAACCCTCCACCCCCTCCTTCTTCTTTCCATGGCTCTTCCCCCTCCACCTCCCTCCTCTGCTCCAGGCCCATTCGTGCAGACGAGGTAAAACATTTCTCTGGCTGCGTCAGAACCTCGCAGGTGGGCCCCCGTGTACTCAGGTAGATTATATCACTGTTACTATAGCTCGTGTTTGGGTTAGCTCAAAAAAAAAAAGCACTTTTCACAGTGGAAGCAAAACAAAGTGCTCTGCAGAGGATGATAACAGAACGAGCTGCTCCCTTTAAATTAACCTCTGGAAGCGTTTTGGCCTCGCACGGAATGAACCTGCTCCTCCTACCAACATTTTTTAACTCTAGATTTATGTAGTGATTCCTCCAGAAGACTGGATTAACCTTAAAGGGAATTAATTATAACCTTAGCATACATGTCAACTTGTACGGACCCCCACCCCTGTGCGCGGGTTCGAGTTGTATGGATTTTTTGCTAAATTTACGTATTTTTGGGGCTTTTGATACAGGTAAAGTCCAAAGAGGTTGACATGTATGCCTTAGACATTTGATAAACTTATTTTAACTATTGACCCTTTGCACATGACGTCACGCACCCCAAAAGACCGCCCACTTCGCCATGACGGACGTCAAAAACAATCTGTGTTAGCATAAACTCCTGTACAGCTAGTAAAAAAAACATGGGATGAGGAGGAGGAGGAGCAGGGAGGAGGAGACGAAGTGGAGAACTATCAAGTGGCAGAGCGGCTTGGGAGATGCTCATTTATACTAATTTATTTACTGTTTTTTTTTTTTTACTTTTTTACATATCCTACAGTCTCTGAGATGTAAAATAAATTTGAAGTTTGTAAGACACTCCAGTGTCTCGACTGACCTGGAACACCTTGGAATCCCCCCAGGAGGGGGGGCTTTCCTACTCAAGATGCTGCAACCTGACTCTGGATAAAGCAGGAGAATGGATGATTGAAAAAAATAAGAATAAATCCATTAGATACGTCCATACCCCCACATTAGGGGGAAATCCATGTAATTTTCTGACTATCTGTTCTTAACATGTAAGGAGGGATGAAGTCTGAACAGACCTGAACTTTAACAAATGTTTAGCTTATATGTGACCCATCACATCAAAATGAGGATTAAGTCAAATTTGGTCAAAGTGACCTCATCATATTTTCAGATTCCTGCTTTAAAAGCTACATTTTGATACTTAGATCATCCTGATATCATTAGTTGATCCAGAGATATTATTTAATTTGTCTTGTTGGTTACAGTAATACATAAATATTTGGTCTAAATCCTAATTTTATGTCATTTTAATGAGGTTTTTATCAGGTTGTTGTTTTTTTTTGCTACTGCTCAAAAAACACTATATCTGCCTGTTTCTCCACATCCAACTAAAACATGAAAACCTAAATTGTACCATTTGATACTTTTGGTTTATTTTTATTCATCCCATAAAGCCTGGGGTTATGAGATTTGCACATTATTGCATTTTTATTTATATTTTACACAACTTTTGGGGGATTTTAGAAAACAGAACGTCCCAAATGAACTAATTACTTAAGAGATTTCTCCAATAGGTAATCCTCCACAGGAGACACTTTTAATCCAAAACAGCAAAAGCAGCTGTTTTTTTTAAAGTTCTGGTGGTTCCAGCGTGGAAAAGAGCTGCCTCTTGTCCACATTGAAAACATTGTGCTGATTGGACGAGTCACTCTGTTTCTGATCTGCATACTGCCTGTGCAGTAGGCTTTATAAATTGACTTTCTTTAAACAAAAGACGCATGAATAGCTCGAATGTGCTCCGGGGGCCAGAAGCTGGGACGGCTTCGATAAACAGATCACCCAGGTGGTCCATGTGTGCGAGCGGGACCTGAGAGGCCTGCTGCTGCTGCTGCTGCTGCTGCTGCAATCACTGCCTTGGATCGTCTTATTTCAGGAACTGGGTTTGCCTCTGAACAACTTTACATGAGAACAGATTCATACCAAGAGAAAAGAATTTGAGTTCAGCTTTCAAAGCCTCCAGTTGCTTCTTCTCTATCTACTGATGGGTTAGGGGTATATCCTGGACAGGTTAGCAGTTCATACATGTCAACTTTTACG
The DNA here is from genome assembly GCA_031762495.1 of Anablepsoides rubrolineatus. Lineage (NCBI taxonomy): Eukaryota > Metazoa > Chordata > Actinopteri > Cyprinodontiformes > Rivulidae > Anablepsoides > Anablepsoides rubrolineatus. The sequence continues at coordinate 2,344,555 of JARVGW010000427.1, read as the reverse complement.
GATTGGCCGTAAATTATAAGGATTTTACGTCATTTTGCAGGTATACGGTCGTATAGAGCAATCTCATGGATTTTTTCAAGTCTTACAGATTTTTTCAAAACCTCATTTTCAAATTTATCTACATGTCAGAGCCTGTAGGATGATTTAAAAAGCAATGAATAACATCAAATAGCCATCTTCCAACCTGTTCTGCTGCTAGAAATAAGTTTTGAAATTTTTCCGCTTTCCTTTCCTCCAGTTTGAGCCTTTTTATACAGGTAAACGTCCGAAGAGGTTGACATGTATGTTAGTTCATCACAGGGTCAGATGGACACACAACCATGGTCTTCCAATGAACCCATGAAACCTGTTTTTGATGTGGATTTTAATCTTTAATCCATCAAAGGATCAAATTAAATCTTCTGATCCTCCGGTTTTTTACGGGACTTCCGGAAGTTGGTTAGAAGGTGTTTTCATTAGAGATGTGACGTTTCGCGAACCATCCAAATCTTTTGAACGGTTCTTTACAACAAACGATAGAAGCCGAGTCGCGGGCAGTAACGAGACATTTGTAGATGTATTTATTTTATCCCTTATATACCATATTTATTCATGTATAATACGATCTCATGTATAATACGACCCCCCCCCCCCTATTTTTAGCTTAAAAAGCACAATTCTCATACAGACTTCAGGATTTTTTAGCCTTTGCAATCTTTATACAGTCATATGAAAAAGTTTGCGCACCCCTATTAATCTTAATCATTTTTATTTATAAATATTTGGGTGTTTGCAACAGCTATTTCAGTTTGATATATGTAATAACTGATGGACACAGTAATATTTCAGGATTGAAATGAGGTTTATTTTTTACATTTAAATTCATTACATTATTGTAGCAGATGGAAAAGATGATGTCCAAAAAAATGAAGGTTTTATGAAGCTTACGGTAAACAAGCCAAAACATAACGACAGCCAATCAAGGTCCACGTCAGGATGACTGACATTTGTTTTTCACCGCCAACAGCTCAAGCACACTCACATACAAAAACAGTACAGTTAGAGATTAAAAAATAGATTAATGCAATTAAAAATCATAACGCAATAAACATGACTGTAATTAATTATTTTCAATAATGCACTATTTTGACACCCCTAATTTATACTTCTCATCCAACCACATTTAAATTTACTTTATCCAGGTGCACTTTATCAGGATAGTATTTTATTTTTAAACAGTAACAAGGCTTAATGGAAGTTTCTACTTCTTACCTTTTTAAAAAATGTTAGGAGTAGAAGTAAAAATGGCTGAAAAATAATTACTCAAGTAAAGTACAGATAACAAAAATTTCTACTTAAGTACAGTAAAACAGTATTTGTACTTAGTTACTTTAAAACTCTGTGGAGTACCCAGGACTAGATTAAGGGATTACGTCTCATCATGGATTGGGGACATTTTGGGGTCCTAAAGCTTTAAAACTGATGGGACAGAGCGGATTATCTGATATTCATGACATCATCTACCAAAAACCATTGCTGACTGTGACACCACACCTAAAACCTACCGTGTCAGCAAGTACATAAGACCGACGGGTCACAGAGTTCTGTTCCTTTGTTGTTATTTACATCAGAAGGTGACTCCAGGAATTATATCACACCCGAGTTCATGTCGCTCCGGTACAGGTTAATAAACCGGTGTTCAAATAAAAACGCCAATTAACTGTACTGAACTTTTCAGGGCGAGGTCCACCTGAACTTTACCAGCCAGAAACAGGACTCCAGGGCGGAGGCTACAAATTATTATTTCACCTTGTAGAATTTTAAAAATTCCACCGTCCCGGTTTAACTTGAACTCATTTATACCTTGCTGGAGAGTGACGCTGATTCATGAGGTTCAATGTGTTATAAAATGAGCCGATCTTTACCAAAATATCATTGCTTTTTCATTTTATTTACTTTATTTTTATAAAAACAGTGGTGCATTGTTGCTAGTGGTGTTAGAAATACTGATACACTGACATATCACAATATTTCATTTACTAATACTGTAGTTATTCAATTTTATAGGATGGTGGCCAAATGGATCTATTTATTAATATATTTTGCCTATTGAACACATGGATAAAACATGTAAAATACATATAAAAAATACTGAGGTTTTAAAATTAGAATTTTTGGAGAGAAAAAAAAGCAATATATCTCCTTGCTTACAGTATCACAGTATATCGCAATATACTGTATCGTTACACGTGTGTCATATCACAAAATTCTTGCCAACACACAGCCTCAGTTTAGCTCGTTAGTTTGTTGCGCTAGCGCCGAGCTAATACATTTAAGGCAATATAGCTAAAGCTACAGCTAAAGCTAACAGGCTAAGCTGAGGTTCCTCTTCCATGAAGCAGCTCTGTTGTCCGTGGAGTAGAGTAGAAACAGCTTTCATTGTCCCGTGTGGGGAAATTCAGGTGTAGCAGCAGCAGATACATCCATATTGCTATGTGACATTTTCAACTGTAGCAATAATAAATATAGTAACAATAAAAAATAAAACATAGAAATAAAAATAAGAATAATAATCACTGTACCGGACTATCAGGATGAAATTAGATAGAAATGAAAATAAAAGCAAGATACTGTGCAGAAAAATATGAATTACAGGAACAAACAGTCATGACAGAATGCAAAATGAGTCAAACTCAGTCATTAGGTCAGTGTTCCAGTACAGGAAAAACAATGTGCAATTGCCACTGGTTATTATTTATTAGAGATGTATCAATACATCTGTAAATAATATAATTTACAGTGTCATTTGTTTTTGGTCTTGTTTATTTATGTTATGATCTTACTCATTTTTGACTAGTCTTATCTCCTGGCATTTTAACGGTTATTTCCGGTTATTGGCCAGTTTTTAAAATAGTTTATTGCGCATCCCTAAATAAAACAATAAACAAAAAAAATAGAATAAAAACACAGATTTTTTTGCTAAAAATGTGAATTTTTGAGGCTCATACAGGTAAACATCTGAAGCGGTTTACATGTACGCAAACCTCACTGAATAAATTACTGCTGCATGGAAGCATTTTTGCCAAATCCAAAAAAGATTTTTTACTGTTATCTGTTCTCTGGAAGAGGTAAAATATTCCATCGTTTGGCGGCATGACAGCTCAGTGGTTAGCACTGACGCCAGCAAGAAGGTCCTGGGTTCGATCCCCGGTTCGGACCTGGGGTCTTTCTGTGCGGAGTTTGCATGTTCTCCTCGTGCTTGCGTGGGTTTTCTCTGGCTACTCCAGTTTCCCCCACCCCTAAAAACATGTACAAGGCCCCCAGGCCTCCCTTGAAAAAGAGATCTGAGATCTCAATGGGACTTGCCTGGTTAAATAACGGTAAATAAAAAAAATAAAATAAAATAAAAATCGGAGAAGTCTTGTGTTTACATGCATGCTCACAACCACTCACATTCTGATCCGGGGGGTTCTGACTGGTCACTAAGTGTGTATATTATGTCTGTGTGTATATATCCACAGCACGCATGAATCCATGTATGTGGATATATATATCTATGTATCTATGGGTAGGTATATGTATATGCTTTGCAGAAAAATTATAAATAATTTTATTATTTATTTTACGTGTCCATTTATTTGCAGGACTGATGTTGGGTGTGTGGTCTTGTGTTTTCTTGTACATTTAATATATTTTTCCTTTTTTTCCTCCTTTTCTTTTCCTCTTTTTCTTTATACGACAAAAAAAATTCACTGATGATGAAGAAATTAAGAAACTAATATTAAGTTCTTATTTCTACTGAAGTGAAAACTATAAATAAAATAAAAATAAATGGAAGAGGTTCTGAAACAAAGCAAACTGGGCTCTATGGATACATTCAGGGAAGGGCCAGATTTCTCCATCTCCCCTCAGGCGTGGACTCTTTGACCTCCATTCTTTAAAAGTTTCTTCAGATGGGTCGAGCTTGGAGGCAACGCGGCGATGACTCAAAGATTTACTTGATGGAGAAACGTTTCTTCCACCTACACACTCCTCGTGCGTCAAACGTGTTTCTGTTGTTGTGTTTGGGAATACTTTGACATAACGTGTGCGTACTTGTTGCTGAGTTGCAGAAATCTTGACCCGGCGCATTGAGCTCCCAACCTCGAGTTATTGTAATGATTCGAGTGATGGTTTACGTACAGCGAGCGTGACAAGCCCGGCCTGGTCATTCCCCCTCGACGTGCTCAGACTCATCTGCGCCCTCGGCGGCTCGCTGGTGTTTGTCTGAAAAGAGGATTAGCTGAAAATATGAGGAAACGGGTCGGTGGCGGCGTGTAACTGCGAGGGTAACCCGGCTTGTGTTTCCCAACCCCTTTAATGGTGTCAGGTAATCGCTGTGAGTCATCGCAGAGAGAATGCCATCGCGTGCGTGCTGCAGAGCGGCGGAGGTTATCGACAAAAACAGGTTCTGCTGAAAGTCTTGTTGTGACACATATCAATGGCAGCGGGATCACCAGACAGCAGGGCTTCCCTCTGCAGATACAACATCGACCGGAGCTGATTTGAGTTTTTCTTGCTGTTGTTTTGTCGGTTTGGATTGATTGTGAGGGTTTGTCTGTGGTTTAAGTGCCGCAGAGAGGTGCTGTTATTGTTTTTGTTCCACATGCTGAAGCTCTGACGAGCAGCTCCAAAAATAACACCAAGACCATAATTATGGCTTTAACTTAAATCCCCCCACCCCCTCTCCACTCCCTCCTCCCATTATCCTTGCTGAGCACCTGCGCTGATTTATGGTGTCAGCCTCTGTGTGTGTGTGTGTGTTTTCACCGTCTTTTGTGCAGCAAACACGCATCAGAAACGACTTAAACTTCGGCTGATGACATTTAAGCCTTTCTTTTCTGTAGCGATGATGAGTTTATTTATGGTCCTGCTGTTAGCGCTGAGGTGTGGCTGCAAACATAAATTGTCACCTCTCATTCTTCGCTCCGGGACAGGGCTGGACCCAGTTACACCTAAAGATGTAACCATGTGCGTTTATCTCCAAAACAGAGGAGTGTCAAAATGTAAAACATAAAAAAAGATGCACAGCTACCTGTTACACGTAAATAAATAAATAAACAGTATTAATTCAGGTTTAGCTCCAACATCTACAACGGAGTATTTTTTATTATTAAGACAATAAAAGTTATAATATTATGAGAATAAAGTTGTAATATTACAGGATAAAAAGTCATAATTGTCCATGATGTGTAAATTTTCTGTTAATTTCCTCATTATTTTCTCCACACCTGTACAGCCATGTGTTTATAAAGTCGTCCATGATGACTTGGGTCACTGTTAGATTAATATGCTTTATTCTAAATTAGCTACGTGACTAAATCTGTTAACGCAACCATTAATTACAATATAGCTTCGGTTTATAGTCGTTTGCACATTTTACAAGTCCTGCTACTGATAATTTGATGCTAATGTGCTAAAAGATTAACTTTTTATTTATAGCAATACTAAAGAACAACTTGACAAGTTGCTCAACATTCATCATTTTAATGCAGTGATAACATTAAAATATCATAATATTGTAAAGGCTACAATATTATGACTTTATTCTCATAATGACTTTAATCTTGTAGCTAATATTACGCTTTTATTCTCATAATATTATGACTTTAATCTCGTAATGTTCTGACTTCATTTTTATATGACTTTAATCTCGCATTTTTTTTATTTAACATCTTATTGCAGCATAAATTTCATCAGCTAAGTTGCTTAACTTACTTTTAAAAATAAATCCTTTGGTTTGTGGTGAATTTCCAAACTACACCGACTCGTAAAAAAATAAAAACTCCACCATCTTCATTTCTCTGTTTATTTTGCTGTCGGCGCATTGAATCCTGGGATATCCTCGGTCTGTGAGGGTACACGAATGCATTCTTGATTTTCGAGAGTTTGTCGGCTGCATGATGAGGAGCCTTCGAATTGGGACAGTCCTCGGTGCGGGGCAGTGACGTATGCCGCCGACAAATGAGGACCCAGCCTCTGAATTGAGACACAGCCTGTGACTTTCTGGTCCTAAGTTGGCTGCTTTACCGCTACACCACAGCCGCCCATGCTAATGCTAAACGTGTAAAAATTATACTTAGCAGAATCAAATTTTAAACCATTAAACAACTAAAAATGAACCAAGGCTAACCGCTAATAGCTAACCACTAAGCCAACTGTCACTCAGTCTGCATCATATGTCTTTGTGACAGAAAAATAATGAAGAAGCTAATCTGCTAAACAAAAGATTAGTTCTGCTGTTAGCTGATCAGCGAAACCATTTCCACCACTGGGTATAGTTCAGGGGGTCTGCAACTTTTGCTATCAAAACAGCCATTTCTGCTGCTTGGCTCACTATTAAAATGTGTCCAGAACTGCAAAACAAGCTACGACTCTGATTATCAACTGGTGGTCTGTGAGCCTTTTTGAGGCCTTTTCGGGAATCTTTACGGCCAGGGGAGGTGACATTATAAAACTAAAAAATATATTGCGAATTTTCTTATTTATTATTATTTTTGCACATCAGGACAAATAAAAATACCCGATTCATGTAAACAAGAAAAATACTGTAAATAGTTTATACAGAATTTCATAAAAACTAGTACAACTGAACTATTCTAATTCTTATTATGTAGACTTCAACATTTTTAACTGTAATTCTGATGGTTGCAGGGAGCGCCTGCAATGGGAACATTTGTATACCTATTTTTAAATGCTGGTAGAATTCCAACCACATAAGATAGAGCAATATTTTTTTTTGCATATAAACCGTAAGAGTTACACTTACTTTTCTGACTATCCACGTCTCAGAGCGCTGTTTCCATCCACTGATGAGTTAAGACGAACACAAAGACATAAGACAAACCCAGACACAGGGTAAATCCCTATGTTTTATAGATCAGGTAGATTGTTTACAACACTTCCTGGGTTGGATCCCACGTCTTCACGTTGAAAGCATAAAATATCACGAGATTTTATTTTTTTGGCGCGACTACACACAACAAGCAGTGATGTCATTTCCTGCAACTTGTTATCTTTTCGGTCAGTTTTGGCAAACTCTTCTCTCTCTAATTTTTTCTCTAAAATCTATAGATACACACAACCAACACACACCAAACACCACATACACTTATACAGACACATTTATGGATCCACAAAGACCCAGAGTCAAGAAGTTTTACTCTTTCTACGAAGCTTTGGAACTTCTTTTTATTTATTTTTGTTTTTGTTACAGATTATATAATTGACAGTAACTGAAAAACTAAGTTTTGTACAAACTCAAAATAAATGTTCTGTGGTTTAGAAGGCTTGTGTGCAACTTTTTTGTATTAACAATTTTAAGGGATAAAATTAGGACATTTTTATATTTACAAAAATATGTGAAAAAATTATAAAAGAATTTTAATTTTTTGTGATTTTTTGCACTTTTTATCATTTTATTTAGTTGTTATGAATGAATAACATGCATATTTTGAAAGATAAGGATATAAGGGTTGTACTGAAGTATTGTACATTGAAATACTCAAAACAATGTCTCTGCAGCATCTAAAAATGTAAAAATAAGCTCAGGCGAACCTTTATGCAGGACTTAAAGGGTTAACAGAAAGTTTAACTACTGCTGGATTGTCATCATAGGTTGTTTATGTCATGACTAAACAAAGAACTCAAGAATTTGAGTCAGTTGGACAGAAAAGGATCAGAATCCTTGTTAAGTCAAGACTCAAAATTACAACAAGTTCCCTCTAAAATTTGGGACGTTGTAAAATGTAACAAAAAACAAAATGCAACAAACAGCACATCTCATAAACCCTCATTTTATTCACAGTAGAATCAGCATTAAATGTTTTTTTTTAATTGATTTTTAATTTTATGGCAACAAAAGCCTAACATTAAGTAGTCCAAATATTAAAACCACAGGTAAATATTTATTTCATCTCTAAAGTCAGCCTCTCTGATGTTATAGGGTTGCATTAGTGACTCTGGCAGGGTCAGCTTACACATCTGGAAAAGCTCCATATTTTTAAAAGTGTATACAGATTTTAGAAGAACATATGCTCCCGTTGAGATGTTTTTTTTCAGGTAAGGTCTTGCATGTTTCAGCAAGACGTTGCTGAACCACACCGTGTCCACTTTTTGACTTTTTTTTAAATATAAATCAGCTTTTAAACCGTCTCATCTGTAAAGTATTTCAGTTTAATTATAGAAGAGATGTTTGAGTAAAATGAGGCAGAGGCGTCACGTTAGAGACGGATAAAAACTTCTGCTTGACATCAGTTTACAGCGACTCAGCAGAGTTTACGGTGACTCAGCAGAATAATAAATAAACAGACGCTGCTAGAGATACCGTTTCTGTTTTTCCACATTGTATCAACTTGAACAAACGTCACTGAGTGTAATCTTTGTTTCACACACTGTCCTCTCCTGCAAGAACATAAATCAGAACTGGAGAAACCGCATTTTCTGTGAAAACACTGAGAGCCAAAAGAACTTTATTGAAAAGTAGCCGAAAGCTAAATGTAGCAAAAAAAAGACTAAAAATAGAGGAAATATGGTGATTTCTGAGAGGAACCTTTTAAAGAAACAGTGTCTTTCTACAGGCATGATAATAGTAATTAAAACAGTTTTGGTACCACTTTACCCTTATAGATGCCTTTCAAATAGTTTATAGATCATCTGTTAACACTTTATAAATTATTATTAAATGCTTATTATAGATTAATTAAGAACGAGAAAGAGACAAAACTGTCCAGTTTCTTGCCAAATAGTGAGCCAAATCTGTTTGTGTACATATTACTATTAGTCCATGGGCTAGGGTGGCTTACCGTGCACCCCCCCCACTACTGAACTTCTCTGGTATT
>JARVGW010000427.1:2301601-2319331 GCA_031762495.1 Anablepsoides rubrolineatus | reverse complement strand
ATACTTTTAGCTACTGTTCTGCTGATTTATACTTTTAGCTACTGTTCTGCTGATTTATACTTTTAGCTACTGTTCTGCTGATTTATACTTTTAGCTACTGTTCTGCTGATTTATACTTTTAGCTACTGTTCTGCTGATTTATACTTTTAGCTACTGTTCTGCTGATTTGAACTCTTACCTAAGGTTTGCTGATTTAGGCTTTTTGCTACTGATATTAAATAAAGTAAAATAAATTTATTTTCTAATCTTAAATTAATTTATGTTTAAACCTTTGTTTAAATAAAGTAGAATAAGCTTAATTTCTGTTCTCTAAAATAATTTTATTTTTAAATTTTTGCATAAATACTTGAATAAACAACTTGTTTGTTTTATTAGCTTTTAAAAACGTACATAAATATTATTAGTTTTAGGGCTGTCGTTGCTCACATTATTTAGAATGATCAGAAATCTATGCAGACTTGAAGGAAAATGAAAAGATTTTTAGTTAATTGGTGTAAAACGCTGAATGTTTGGAACATTCATTGTTTGCAGTCAGTAACCATGACTCAGCTTTATTTTGGTGACTCACAGCTGGCGGCTGCAGCCAGATGACCACATTGTGTTTTCTTCTCCTCCTGCTAATCACCGGCCGACCCAGCGTTGTGAAACCTGGGAGCGTCTCGGCTCCGTTAATCCGCCTCCACAAAAACAGCAGAGATGCATGTTAGGAAGGCCGGTGTTAGTCATCGGCTGACCAGAGAGGCTAATGGCTTTCAGCTGCATCACAACATCAGCTAAACCTGGGGAACATCTGGCTGTGAGACACCAAAAGATGGTCTGGATATAATCCCAGATTAATAATTTTGAAGCTGCTTTTAGACTCTTGTGTGAAGCTTCACAATCATTCACACTATTGAGATCATTTTTTTCTTCTGTACATTTTTCGGCATCCAACTCGTTCCACAATATTTCAACAATTCATATATCAAAATGTTCAGCTCATTCATGTGAGGGGTGCTATGACTTTTGGTATTTCAGCTTATTATACTTTTTTAGCCATTTCACTTTTTTGTCATTGAAAATGAATGGAGCTGTTTTCAACATCCTTAAACTCCTTTAAAATGTTTCTAAATCTTTACAGCACCTTACACATTTTGTTCTGGTTATGCTCTTTTTCACATTATTGTGCTAATTTTAGCTACTTTTTTTTTGCTAATTTTAGTTTTTTTCTGCTATTTCAGCTAAAAATCTGCTTTTTTCCGCTATTTTTCTGCTTTTTTCTAATTTGTTGCTTTGTGCTATTTATGTTTCTTACAGATGTTTTCTGCTATATTCAACTATTTGATGGAATGTTAGCTAATGTTTAGCTGCTATTCCCCAAGGTTAGCTTTTCTAAGCTAAATACACATTTTTTGTAGCTATTACAACTTTTTTCAGCTAAGTTCAGCAAACTTGTATTTTTTATGGTTCCTTATGCTAATTAAATTATTTACAGCTTTTTTTTTAGCAATTTTACTGAAAATTTTAGTTGTTTTAGTTATTTTACTACAAATTACCACTTTTATGTAATTTTATGTTTTTTTTTTTGTTTTAGATATTTTTCAACTACAGCTATTTCAATTGGGTGCTGATTTCAAATTGTGGCTGCAACCTTTTTGCTTTTTCATGCTAATTTGAGCTATTTTGTGCTACTTTAGCTATTCTTCTGTATTTTTTTCTACTTTTTTACTGCTACCTAATGCTATTTATGCTTTCAGCTATTTTAGCTCTTAGTTCTTTTCTGTTTTCAACTGGATTTCTGTTCCTTTTCACTGTTTTTCTGCAAAGTTAGGCTTTTTTGCTTCTTTCAGCTTTTCAAAGTGAGCTCACATTAACACTTGCTGTTACCAATTATTCTATTTAGTTAAAAATATAACACCTGAAAGATTCCCATGGTATAGTTTTTATGTGAACATCATTCAACTGTTTTTGGAGGAAATGTACACCCTGTGAAGAAACTCATGTTATTTTGTATTTTTAAGCTTTTAACAGATCAATATGAATTATATATTTACAATATGTGTCTAAGAAAACATCTGGTTTCAATGAGCTCAAAGGTATTTGTCTCGTTAGTGTTGGGGTGAGTTTTGCAACCTTGATTTCCTGCTCAGGTTGCTCTGTTTATGTTTTTGTGATTGTGAACGGCCGCCTAGATGTCTTAAGAAAGGCCAGCTCACACTTCAGGCATCCCAGTTTAGCAATTGTTATAGATCCCAGTTGTTTTGCACAACTTGTTCACAGCATTGACAGGATATATATATATATAACTTTACTTTTGATTTCAAATACATATTTGTCATTATTACTGTAGATAACTTTAAATAAAAAATACAACTTTTCCTCTGCAAATCACTTCTCATGAGTCACTAACGATTTTTATTAGACCTCGACACCACCCTGATTTAACCAGAGCCCAGTTCGTTATGTCGCTTTTACATAATCATTATTTCTGTTACAAACTAAAAAATTCAAACAAGAAACTAAACTTTATACCAGTTATCATAAAATTATCAGCAAACGTTTGTCCTGCAAATTCTTTTATTTCAGATTCATTCCCAGCTTTCAGTGATTTTTAAACTTTTACTTCAGAACTGCTGTTTCTAGAATTTTGATAAAGTCGTGAACTTTGTCATGTGTGGCTTCGGCTAATTTGTTTATAGATCGCCACTAAACAATCTGTCTTGTTCAGAATCGATAACGCTGACATGTTATGGCCAACAGGAACTACACTAAATCAATTAATGATAAAAATACTTGGGTGGCTTAAAAATATTCACTATTACGAAATTCACATTTGAAATCAAGAAACCCGTAACCATTCAGCCTTTTTTAAATTATATATGTATCAGTTTTAGATTTTTACCATTATTCTTTTAAAGTAAATTATTCTGGTGGACATATTTGAAATTTACTCAGATTATGTAACACGGCTGATAAATTAAATCTAAGCTAACTTCACTATCAGCCACAGTAGCTGTCAAAGTACCAAATTTATGGTCCACTTTGTCTGGAATAATAAATCTGTTTATAAATGATAAATCTGTTACAGAGTGTGGGGCAGCTGTTAGTCGAGGACGTTGCTCAATGGTCTGATAAATACAGCTGATATTATTATAAACTGATGGTTTATAGATGTCAAATCAAGGAGCAATTAGTTTTAGAGCTGAGGTGATCCAATTATTAAGAAATTTAAGAAATACAAGATTGTTAAGATGCACAAAAACAGTAGTTTAGTCTCATATTATGACATGATCCTTTGAATTACAGCTCAAACATTTATTTCCTTAATTTTCTTGTCCCTTTGAGAAAGTTTGCAATAGACCTGACCAATAATGTAAAATATATCAATACCATACTTTGCATTTAGTTCTGCAATAGTCTTCATTCTGGCCTCGACTCGTGTGTTATGTGAACTGGGTCATGTCGGTTTGTCATATAATTAAGTTACATCTCATTTCTCTAGCTTCTCTTGTTATACAAGAGTTTTCTGACCTCCTCCGCTGGTGTGCCCCAAGGCTCTACCCTCGGCACCCCTCTTTTTCATCATCTACGTGCTTCCCTTAGGTCATATGTTCCATAATTTTGGTATCCCTTTCTCTAAAAAGCAGATGACAAGCAGCTCTGCTTGTCTACCAAACCTCATTTCCTCATTGTGTGCAGTAAAATGTAATAGTGGGATTATTTTATTGTGTTTATACTGTTAAGCTGTTTTCTATTAGTTAATGAAAATCTTTATTTGCCTTAAATCTTTGCTATGTGTTTGATCCAACCCATTCTCACTCCCAACTCGTCACATATTGACGTTTTTCCAAGGTTATCTCTGCGTCCGGTTTTGATGCATCGGTTACCCCTGTCGCGTCGGTTATTGACGAGATGGGGCGGAATCTGTTGTCATAATTTCAGAAATTGTACAAATGCACAAATCTAACCATCCCAAAACCTAAAATTACCTTTATTTGCTCTAGACATCCTGTCCCTGACCCTAGTACCTAAAATTAACCATTAACCCTGATCCCTAAAATTAACCATTTTTAGGAAATGTAGGAAATTCACGTCGACTGCGTGTCGCAAACCCTAAAATTACTTAATATTCACCCTAGACATCCTATCCCTGACCCCACAATCTAAAATTAACCATGAAACCTTATCCCTAATGTTAACCACGGACCCCAAACTCAAAGACCCCTATATTTTGGCTCCCGACGCATCAAAACCAGACGCCAAGTGAACCTGGAAATACCTGGTGAGTCAATATCCAACGTGAGGGGGTAACCTGACACGTCAAAATAAGACACAGAGGAAACCTTGTAAAAAAGCGTCAATATGTGACGAGTAGGAGTGAGAATGTGTTGTTTGATCATATTCATCTTATTGACCAAAGGCAAAAATCACAAAATTCGTACATTTCAAGTAAAAAGCTTTGGTATTGGCATCGATATTGGCTCTACTAGCCCTGTGTTTACTTGGTATCGATTCGATACCAAAATCTACAGAATCGCCCACCCCTAGTGTTTACAGGGAGCTTCTGCAGATGATTCCCGAAGAGTTCATTTTTTTTGTTTTTGCCTGTGACAGAATCAAAAAAACAAATCCAGAGATCCTCCTTCCATCCAAAAGCAAACCTGCCAGAAAAAGACCAGATCTCAGAGCTTTTTGTCTTTGCTTCTGGGAACTAATCCGCTGAGGTTGGGGACAATGAGCCAAACGGGTGGCCCGGGGCAAGGAACACCAAGAAACCATCAAGTCTGGTGGTTTGAGTTCCAGCAGGGGGGAGAGGAGCGATTGGTTTGGTTTACATTGAAATTAAGGCAGAGAAATGAGAAACTGCTGTTTACATTTTAGGTGCAGCGTTCTCTCTGTTTCCATCCACACCCAGGGAAAACCCGAGTCAACGAGTTCTAAAAAATAAAAGCATCTTATTATCAGAGAAGTTTAACATGAAGCAGGAATTATTATTTATCTCCTACACAATACTGCAGAAACAATAAATAAATCATGTGACTGTCAGTTTTCTGCTGCTCACCTTGAATTAGTAAAATCCAGCTTATAGTCTTCATGTAGCACCTGTGTTTGAGGCTTATTTTTTAGTCTGCTTTGTGTCTGAAATGTTTTTTTTCTGTAACTCACCAAAAACACAAAGATTATTTCTAGTTTCAGTCAAACTTGATGTTTTTAACAGACAAAAATGACCAAAATCAACCCCAGGTAATGCCGCTTGTGTTTATTTTCTGCAACCAGATCATGTTTGGAGCATCCAAAGTGAAGAATCAACACCAGTTTTTTTTGGAAATAACAACACAAAATGTCTTTTGTCCCGCTGTAATCCTCCGAGGTGTTAGCTCGGTGTCTGTGACACGATGACCGCCGGCTGTTTTGGGTTCTCAAAAGGGGGATTATTATGCAACTAAATGACAACAAGCAGGCTCTTCTGTGGGGAAACAGAAAATTACCAACAACACGACGAGGACAAAGAGGGGAGATGGGGTTACACCGTCGTCATTGTTTAAAACGGGTCTCGTGAGGATTTATACTGTCAGGAGAAATGTGACGAGAACACACCAGACAACATTAAGTGCTTATAAAATGGATCCTTTGCTTTATTTTAAAACATTTACCAACATATTTCAATTTCGTATTTAAATAAAAAACAAAATATTTTTTTTCTTTATGTCTTTACTTATTCTTTGACATTTAAACTTATCAAAAATTCAACATAAATAAAAAACAAAAATAAGTATATTTTTTTCCTTTATGAACATCTATCAGATCTCTCTGCTCTGGTCCGACCGCTTTAGGAAGGGGGAGGGGCTCACCGCACCCCTCGCTGCTCGCGAAGGAAGAGCTGTCGCCAAAGCTTCAAACAGTCTCCAAATACAGCGGGAAAAGTCACTAGATTTGTCACTAGAGGGGTCTGAAAAGTTGCTAGATCTAGTGACAAAGTCACTAAAAGTTGGGAACACTCTTAGCGAGATGACAGTTACCTCTCAACGAGAGTAATCGTGTGATTTTGTACATCGAGATCTTGTTACACCCCTAGTTATAACTCATCTTATCTTTGTTTTATTTATTATTTCCTGGAATAAAAATCCAATGAATTCTGTCATCAGTTTAGCAAAATGCTACTTGCTAAAAACAATGTTTGCGGGACAGTACGGATCAGGCAGCCACACTGCCTTTGTTCCAAACTCCGCCCACACACACCCAAAAACGTCTGCCTCTGTTCTAAACTCCGCCCACACATACAAGAACCTCCCCCTGTATTGAAGACCCTCCTACTTGAGAAAAGACTTTTTGTTTTTGTGAGGGTCTGATGTCGGCGAGTCATGTGACCCAGCACATTCAGCCTTTGTTTACATCGAGTGCAGACCCACATTCTGGAAAACTCCCAGAGTAAACTCTGTAACTCTGCACCATGTGTTTGAGTGCAAGAGAAACTTTTTTTAAAAATGTTTAATTGAATAATTTGAAGTTTGTTCCTTTAATTCTCAGCTGCAGGCGAATTTTTGTGCGTTGGTTCCGCTGAACGTACGTTTTATTCCTCTGTGCGTTACCCAGAAATGAGCTGGAAGTGAAGTGGTTTACCTTGGAAGCAGCACTGCAGGTGTGCACACAAACACACCCACACACCTACACAAAAACACACACATCTACACACTGACTGCGTCAATCTCCATCAGGGAGTTGACTGACTGAAGGCACGCAGGTTTATTTATATCATTTGTCAAACTTACTGTAATTTTTCTGCTGTGTGTGTGTGTGTAGGTGTGTGTGTGTGTGTGTGTGTGTGTAACCCCAGGTATGCTCTGCCACCTCTAATTAACTTGGTGTAGATGTGAATGACTCAGCAGCAGTTGACAGCATAACCACCTCACAGCTCACCTGTTTATACATGAAAACACACTCTTTTACACACACACACACACACACACACACACACACACACACACACACACACATGCTTCTCGTTGTTTGGCGAACCCTTTGTGAACTCCTGGGAGAGTTCTGAGCATCAGGGTGAAACTCCGAGGTGCACGGCGAGAAAACGCCGACACAGGCGTGCCGTAACTCATCTGTTGATGCCAGCTGAAGGTTTCTTTTTTGTTGTTTTTTGTGTGCGTCTGTGTGTGTGTGTCTGTCTGATGTAACCTGGCAGCTCAGGTGCAAACAGAGGGCAACCTGCAGCCACAGGTACGCCAGGAAATGAACGTTCGGGGGAATTAATCAGCAGCTCGTCAGGTGAAACGGCACATAAACAAGCAGAAAGTTCCTTTTCATTTGCCTCGTTTACAAGCTCCCTGTAATTAATCCCACTGTAATTTAGTGATTAATCTTTCTTAACGACTTTCCAAAACGTTGGATAACAAGGGAATTTGTTCAGTAAAAGAAACCACTTTGTTTCTTTTTGTTTTGGAAACAGTAAATTCTAAAAACAAGCAGCAGCAGGAGGTTAAAGCTGAACATCCTGCAGACGCACCTGTTTGTCATCAGTTCATCCAGTTTATATAAAAGCTTGTTTGTTTTTGTTTATTCAATTAGAATAAAGTGATTTTAAACACGCCGGATCACTTCAAATGCTCCGTCATTTGTTTCTGCAGTTAAACAGGTAAATTTCTGCAGTTAAACAGGTAAATGTCTGCAGTTAAACAGGTAAATTTCTGCAGTTAAACAGGTAAATTAAGTGTTATTTCAGCTTTTAAAAAGTCTTAAAAGGCATTGAATTAATCAATCCAAAAATAAGACCTTAATTAGCCCTAAAATGTCTCAATCTTTCAGAAGTCTTAAAAATGTTATCACATTTTAAGTAGGATGATTGGTAGCTATGTTGTATGATTGATATGTTGTAGGATGATTGTAGCTAATTGTTCTGTGTTAAAATAAAAATTTGTGTATAATTGTCACCAACTGTTTTTTTTTTTTTTTTTTTTTGCATTTTTATTGTGAATTGGGTCTTAAATTTAATTTCAAGTGGTTTTAAAAAGGTCTTAAAAAGTCTTAAATATAACTTGCCTTAAGCTGTAGGAACCCTTTTCAGGATCAACTCAGAAACGTTAAAATCTCTCGTCAAACTACGAGTCGAGAAAAACTGAAAAAAGCTTCATTATTTCCAACCGTGAGCTGCTTTTGTTTTTGTTTTGAAAAAACAAGAACAAGCAAATGATTGAGGCTGAAAATCCTGTAGAATCCTGCAAACACACCTGTTTTTAATTGTTTAATATGGTTTATGGTCTTTTATCTGAATATAACTGAAATAATATGAATAAATACGTTTTTAAACCTGTTGGATCACTCCGGCTTTTGTTTCTACTGTTAAACTGGTAAATAAATACTTATTTGGGACAAAAACAGAAGCATTGAAATCTGATTTATTTAAGCTAATAGTCGGGAACAAATGAAAACGTTTCACTTTTTACCAACATAAACTGCTCTTGTTTTTGTTTTGGCAACAGTAAGTTATAAAAACAAGAAGCAGCAGAAGGTTAAAGCAATTACTTTATTCGATTAGAATAATTACCACAACACTAGTGATCAGAGGAGACATCGGCGTCTTATCGAGGCTTACTTGGGAGCGGATACGTATGCAGCGTTTTTGGGAAATTGTAGTCGGTGAGTTTACTACTTTCTTTTACAACTTAGGTGATTTTACTACTATTTTTACTTTCTGTTGTCTTCTTCGTTGTCGTCTTTTTCACCAGTAGATAAAGCCACAGTCACTATTAAATATTCCATTGGAGAAATCTAGTTTATACACGCATGTTCACAATAGGGGTGTAACGATACATCGATCTATATCGATATATCGATTTGAAGGGTTCATGATTCAGTTATATCGTGGCAAAATAAAAATATCGATCTATATTGTCATCATATTCTCGATGTAAATCGATATCATATGCTCATCTAACACAGTCATTGTGTTAGATGGGCAGATGATATTGCATTATATCGATCGCAGACACGTAAATTGAATTGAATCGAAATCGTATCGTGACAGACTTTGTGATATCAAGAAATATCGAATCGTCATCCAAACATACCGATGTACTATTGTATCATGATAAAGTTGGTGATTTACACCCCTAGTTCACAACCACTCACAAACAGGTGTTCTGATCCAGGGGGTTCTAACTGGTCACTGTGTGTGTATATATCTATAGTACGCATGAATGCATGCATGTATGTATGTATGTATGGGTATTAACTTATGTATGCATGCTTTAAAAATAAATTATTAATTTATTATTATATTGACATGTATTTTGTTGCTATGTTTTCTTGTATTTATTTACTTTCAGGTGAGTGGACAGATGTCGGGTGTGTGGCCTTGTGTTCTCTTGATGTACTGTATATTTAATATATTTCCTAATCTCTCTTTCATTCTTTCTAACCATATTTCCCTTTTTTCCTTTCTTCTTTTCTCTTTCTTCTTTCCTTTAAAAAACAAATGATTTCACTGATGATGAAGAACTTAATTATATAATAAGAAACTAATATTTAGTTATTTTTTCTACTGAAGTGAAAAAAAAAAGAAACAGACGGTTCTTGATCACGTGAGTGTTGTGATGCGAAAAAAGTGTTTCCATTGCAGTTTTGCGAAACACACTGATTTCCTCCTAGTGAAGTTTTTTTCTAAATTGACGTGTTTCCATTAAGCTCATTTATTTTCAAAGTTCTTAATTTGTGCATTTTCATGGTCAATGGAAACGCAGCTACTATAAATATCAGTCCATGAATCAGAACAGGTCGAACTTCAGTCAAAACGAAGATGTTTCACAGCCTGGAATGAATCCGAGTGAACCGCCAACAAACAACAACAACATAAACCTTTCAAACAGTTTGAAGCTGCGAGTGCACAGCGCAGACACAGAAACTCCACATCTTGTCCAAACACACCTGGAGCACGCACGCCCAACCACTTAAAACACAACCGCAGGAAAGAGAAGGTGAAGGTTTCACTACGCCGGGTCAAGAACCCAAACAAAAAAAACACACGAAGCCGCGGTGTTTACCTGTTTGATGCCCCCCCTCCACCTTTTCTTTAATCCTCCTTTGAACAGAGGCCTGAAAAGGCAGAGCAATGTTAAAGAGCTCGGCTTGTGTCGGATGACAATAAAGCTCTTCACACGGAGCGGCGGTGGAGGAAAGTTGAGCGCAGAAACACGGAGACAATAGTTGGATATGAAAGAGTGACGACGCTAACAAGCTAAATCTCTGCCTTTTGTCGCCCCGAAGCTTTGATCCCAGAACTTCGGCTGAGCCTCTTGTTGAGGTCTGTTTGCTCTCGCTCAGATATATTAAGACTTTCCTTTTTCTGCGCAGACACAGGGAACAGTGCGCCGTGTTTGCCTAAAGATTAGTTTACTTAAAAGAGCCAGATCTGGCCTTAAAACGCACGGAGGGGGAAAAAGCCGTCTGTTGACAGAGATGAGAGGTAATCTGTGAGTGCGTATATTCCTTCCTTAAGATAAATATGCTTTCACAGCGTGGCGCTTTGAACAGGAGCGTAAACTTTGGGTTTGACTTCAAAAACACCGTTTACTGAGAAAAAAAACTAAAAGAAACCTGCAGAGGTTAAAGTTCTGAGGGTTTTATTAAACGTT
Source organism: Anablepsoides rubrolineatus (assembly GCA_031762495.1). Taxonomy (NCBI): domain Eukaryota; kingdom Metazoa; phylum Chordata; class Actinopteri; order Cyprinodontiformes; family Rivulidae; genus Anablepsoides; species Anablepsoides rubrolineatus. The sequence goes on along the minus strand of JARVGW010000427.1, from coordinate 2,308,715 downwards.
CGGCTGATTTGAGGGTCAAAGTCATCGACTCTCCTGATGTTTGATTGACAGCAGCCTTGAAGGCATCCAAGAAATGTTTAGGTGGTACTTTTTGTTTGAGCTTTTTTATATCTAGTTAAATATTTGTTGGCTTTAGCTTATAGCTTTTAGCTAGCATTTTGCTAATTTAGTTTTAATGTATACAGTTGCTACTTTTAGCTTGTGTTTTTCTATTTCTAAACTTAGTGCAACATCTAATTTTAAGCTTGATATAGAATTTCCGCTACGTTTAGCTCGTTTTTCTAGCTATTTTTTACTTTTAGCTTTTAACAAGACTTTTGCTTCATTTTTGTGTTTTTAAATTTGTTATTTTTAGCTTTTATTTAGCAGTTTTGCTACTTTAGCTCATGTTTTTCTATACTTAAACTTATCTATTTGTGACTTTTAGCTTTTAACAAGACTTTTTTGTGTTTTGCTATTTTAAATTTGTTATTTTTATCTTTTATTTAGCAGTTTTGCTACTTTAGCTCATGTTTTTCATTTCTTAAATTTATTAGCCATTTGTTAGCTTTCAGCTAGCTTTCTCATTTTAGCTTTTCTGTTGCTACTTTTAGCTTGTGTTTTTCTTTATCTAAATTTAGAACGACATCTAATTTTAAGTTTGATATAGAATTTTTGCTACTTTTAGCTCATGTTTTTCTGTACTTAAACTTAGCTATTTGTTACTTTTAGCTTTTAGCAAGACTTTTGCTTCTTTTTTGTGTTTTGCTATTTTAAATTTGTTATTTTTAGCATTTATTTAGCAATTTTGCTACTTTTTCATTTTTTAAAATTTATTAGCCATTTGTTACTTTTAGCTTTTAGCTTTCAGCTAGCTTTTTTTTTCTCATTTTAGCTTTTCTGTTGCTACTTTTAGCTTGTGAGTTTCTATTTTTAAACTTAGCCATTTGTTACTTTTAGTTTGTGTTTTTTTATTTTTAAACTTAATCCGTTACTTTTAGCTTTTGGAATTTTTGCTATTTTTCTTGTGTTTAGTCATTTGTTAGCTTTAGCTTTTAACTAGCCTTTTGTTACTTTTGGCTTGTGTTTTGCTAGTTTTAAACTCGGGTCCAACTTTATCTCCAGAAACCTTTCAAACACAGAACAGAGTTGACAGAATCTTGACTCGTGGCTCCAGTTTAGTCATTTTGACACATTTATGATCCTGTATGTTTTTTGTCGATATTCAGGTAATTAAAATGCTCAAAAACAACTAAATGCTGCGTTGTCTTCTACTGATACACTTCAGTGTGATGTGATCAGAAAACTTGAACCAGGTCAACAGGTTCAGAAGAAATCAACAAAAACAAAGCAAAGAAATAAAAAGAGACAAAAACGGGAAAGAAAAGCAGCAGAAGGTAAAGGATAAAGGATCCGTCTTCTGAAGCTAATCTGGGTCCAGGTCTGAGAGGTACCACAGAGGGGTTAAAGTTAAAGTTAGGGTTTAGTTTCTGAGGAAGCGACGGAGCAGCACAGGTGTACGTGTCTGAATGTTAGGGACCAACAGGTATGCACATACCATCCTCACAGGTGACATTAACCTCCACTCCTTCTTTAAAGCAGGAATGTGAAGCTCATCTCCAGAGACATGAGACAGCTCAGACTTTTGGGTTTTGGCTCAAAAACTAAAGTAAAAAATGAAAATGAAGTAAATGTTTTTTTTGTTTCTGTATTTCTATGTTTCAGGATGTTTTTATCAGTGTGAACGCCTCACAACATTCAAATTTTAAGATCATTTTTTCTTCTGTACGTTTTTTGACCCCTTTCTTGTTCCACAATTTTTATACTATTTCAACAGTTCAAATATCAAAACGTTCAGCTCATTCAGGACATTCAGGTTATGACTTTTGGTGTTTCTGCTATTTATACTTTTTTAGCTTTTTCACTTTTTTAGCCACTTTTTTACCATTAAAAATGAAAGGAGCTATTTTCAACAACCTTAAAATCCTTCAAAATGTTTCTAAATCTTTACAGCATCTTACACAATTTGTTCTGGTTATGCTCTTTTTATCTTCCTTCTGCTAATTTTAGCTACTTCTTTACTAACTTTAGCTGTTTTCTGCTATTTCAGCTAGTTCTGTTTCCTTTTGCTTTTCTTCTGTTTTTTCTGCTTTTTTTGCTTTATATGCTTCTTACAGTTGCTTTCTGCTATATTCAGCTATTTGATACAAATTTAACTAAATTCTAGCTGTTATTAGCTGAAGTTAGCTTTTTAAGCTAAATACACATTTTTTGTAGCTATTATAACTTATTTCTGCTAAATTCAGCAAACTTGTGTTTCTTATGCTTCCTTATTCTAATTAAAGAACTTCCAGCTACATTTTAGGTGTTTTACTGAAAACTTTGGCTGATATTTTACTACAAATGATCACTTTTTAGTAGTTTTATGGTTTTTTCTGCTATTTTGAGTTATTCTTGCGTCTTACAGTTGCTTTCTGCTATGTTCAGCTTTTACCTTTTTGTGCTAATTCAGCTATAAATTTGCTCCTTTTTACAGTTTTTCAGGTTTTTTTTGCTTCTTTCAAATTTCCAAGTTTAACTTACAATAATACTTTTTCTATTAAACATTTTCAGCTCATTTTCAGCAGCTTTCAGCAACAGGCATTCACACTATCACAGGAAATGCAATTTCTCTAGTTTAAATGAGAATAAAGGGTTAATTCCATGTTTTTGAGCCACGAGGCCCTGAGCTGTTTTTAAAAGATGAAAGCAGCTGCAGTTCATCTTTTTTAACATTAACACTTAGTTTTAATCATTTGTCATAATTACCTGGACAGAAACATGGATGATTTTGTTTTTGACTTTCTGCCGACCCCTGACCTCAGATGACCTGAGATGACCCCTGACTGACGCTCGTTTGTCCTTTAATCAGTCTGACAAACGATCAAAACATTAAAATATAAATAAAATGTTAAAGCTTTGTGTTTGTTCAGCACACTTTTAGTTATTTTAACGTTTCACAACAAAACATTCAGCTTGTTCAGCAGAGGTGCTGCAGCTTTTAGTTTTTAAACTTTATTTATATATAAATAAAGTTTGTTATTTTAGACATAATTACATTGAGAACTTTTCAATTCCTTCAAAAGCATAAAAACAATCTTCTTAAGCATCCTTCCTGTATCATCTTATTAGCTTTAAGCTAGCTCTTTTGCTATTTTTAGACTAATTTGTTACTTTTAGATTTTGGCTAGCTAATTTTGTTGCTAATTTTGTTGCTAATTTTTTCCTGTATTCAAACTAAGACATATGTTAGCTTTGTGTTTAGCTAGACGATTAATACTTTTTACTTGTGTTTAGATTTACTTAGCCTATAGTTACCTTTAGCGTGTAGTTAGCATTTTGCTTGTTTGTAGCCATTTTAAATGTTATTAGCTATTTGTTCACTTTAGCATTTAGTTGTTTGTGTGTAGCTTTAAATATGTATTAGCCATTTGTTAGCTCTAATGTTTCACTAGCTTTTTCTTCTATGTAGATCTTTTAAATTATATTTTCTATTTGTTAGCTTTAGCCTTTGGCTAGCCTTTTGCTACTTTTGACTTTTTTACTTTTGTGCTTTGCTGTTTTTAAACTTACATAGCCATTCGTTACCTTTAGCTTTTTGTTAACTTTTTGCTTATATGTTTTTTAATAAATTTTATTTTTAATTTTTTAGCCAGCTACATTTGGCCTTTAACTACTTTTATCTTATGTTTAGGTATTTTAATAATACGCTAGCTTTTAGCTAGCTGCTATGTTAAACCCTGAAGAAGAAACAGAAAGAGGAAAAAGCTTTTAGCTAGCGTTTTGTTGCTTTTAATATTAGCTTTCCTTTGCTACTTTTAGGTTGTATCCATCATTTTATATATTTTTTAGCTTTAGCCTGTTAAAGCTTACATTCTACTACATTTAGCTGTTAGCTACCATGTTGCTAATTTTGTTTTTCATTTGTTAATTTAACCTTTTCTCTACAGTCAAATTTTTCTCATATTTGTTGTTTTGCTCCTTTTAGTCATTAGCCGTCCAGTGGCTCAGCAGATATTTTGCTAACAGGTTGACAAAGTGGGCTCGGAATAGTTTTATTATATATTTAAGAAAAAAACATCAACAGGAGTTGATTTGGGTCATCAGAATGCTGCTCTTGTGCACTCACAGGTGTGCAAATGAGAAGATAAGTGAACTGAGCCGAGTCAGAACCTCGGCTCATGTATGATGTAAGCGTGTTGTTTTCTGTCATGTTGCTTCTGAAGTCAATGTTATCACAGCTTGGTCCCCTCTCCTCCTCCCCCTCCGCTTGTTTTTTCCCTCCTTCACTTCGCAGATTGACTGAGTGAAGCCCCGCTGAGTTTCTCATGCTAGATGCCACACACACACACACACACACACACACACACACACACACATCTACACACACACACATCCACACACACGCACTTCAGTTATATGTTTCATGTAGAAACACAAGTGTTTGAGTGTTTAGCCTGCTGCAACTCTTTCTGCTTAGATGCAACTTATCTAATCTTCTTATCGCAGCTGCAGACAACAAAGTAAAAATGTACACAACATTTGTACCAAAGTAACAAGTATTTTCTCAGGTGTTCCCTGGTTTGCTTTTATCATGATGAGATAATCTGTCGTTCCAGTACACAAACACAACAAATCTAATGTATTTACACAGATAATATTGTTTAAAGGAACTCTGAGTTAGACTAAAATATTTTGTGCCGCTATTGATGCTACAAAGTATTATTTACCAAAATAATATATTTATATATATATATATATATATATATATATATAATTTTAAGCAGCTGCATACCATATACAGCTGCATGTCACTCTGTCACTGATTTAACACCATATATATATATATACATATATATATATATATATATATATATATATTTATATATATATATACTGTATATATATAGTGATATATGGTGTTAAATCCAGAGCTAATAAATAAGTGATAAAAGGCATTAGCTCCAGAGCTAACCTGCCTTTAAATTACTGTTAGCTAGAGAGCTAATTTACATTTGATTGTTTCAACTCATATATTGTGCAATACATAGAAACGAATTTGAAAAATATAAATTTATTGTCAAACATTGAAGCTTTTTAGCCTTGACTGCATCCATCATCATCATCACCCTCGAAGGCACTGCGTCAGTGAAAAATATAAAAAAAAATTTAATAATTAGATATTTTCATGTGTAAAAACATATTAATGAAAATGAACAATTCTTCACTTCAATAGTTCTCAAAATGAGGATTTTTGGATTCGCTGAGACTCAAAATGGTCTCATATTTTTTTACTGAACTCTGATTTTCTGACTCAGTGAAGCTGTGCTGCTGCCTCCTGAACAGTCACTTCTTTAAACCGAACCGGTTTGAAATTCAACCGTCTTAAACAGCTGGAAAATATTCAATCCCAACCCAGAAATCTGCATCAGTCTGTTTTACTGACACACAAAGAAGGCAGGAATGAGGCCCGCTTACATAAGGAGGAGACACACTGGACCAACACACAATGTGTGTGTGTGATGGTTCCTCGCCAACACAAACAAGAGCATCAGAGGAAATAAACTTCATTACAAGCTAAAGCTGGGTGGGGCTCAGTGCTAATAATATTTAGAGTAAGGTGAGATAATAATGTTACAATTAAGAATTAAAACCAGGATCACTTTAATGTGACCATTTTTATGTATAAAAATCCAAAAAAACAAGTCGTTTACTTTGTTTAACCTGAACGCTTCACAGTTTATTTTTTTATTTTGTTTGAAAATCTGAATTATTTTTGTTGAAATAGCTCCAGGATTAGAACATAATCCCTTAGCTGTGACTCAGACGCAGCGCAGGTATGTGACGGATCCACCTGGCCGAGGACGGCGTGGATCGACTGACTCACACCTGAGGGGGCGGGCTCAGGTAAAGTCAGCTGTCACTCACAAATCTGGATGCCCTGCAGGTGAAATTTACTGTTGTTTTTTGTTTTTTTTAAACCTCAACTCCGGTTCTCAGATCAGACCTACGTAAACATGCAACGTGTGTGCGTGTTGGTGCATGAGACACACACAGACCCGGACTGAAACGCTCTGCGACTGTCCTGGATGTTTATACAGAACGACCGGAGTGCAGATCTGATGACTTTTATCTGATCTGAGAGTGCAGCTCGTTAAATAAAGGGTTCGTTTCTCACGCAGCTGCAGAGGAGAAATAAAACTTTTTACTGGTTTTTAATTGTTAAAATAACATAAGTCTGTTGTGTGTACTTTAATCTCATCTGATTATGATTCACATCATGAAAAAATTTATAATAAAAACTAAAAAAATTGCATTTCTTATGAAAAAGCTGCTGAAAGTTCAATTTGCTTAAAAAATAGTTTTAAAAAGCTAGCCTTTAGCTAATAACAGCTGAACATAAACTAAAATTGCAGCAAATAGAATATAACAAAAAAGATCTGTAAAAAGAATAAATAGCACAAAATTAGCAGAAAAACGCACAAAAAAATGCAGAAAGAAGCAGAATTTGAGCTAAAATAGCAAAAAAAAAGCTAAAATTAGCAAGAAGGTAGCTAAACTTAGCACAAAAAAGTGAAAAAGAGCACTTTTTGTGACCTATGTGCACCTCTCTCCTGTAACAGTGCTGAGGTGAAGAGTTTGGTCACGTGAGCAAAGTTGGACATATCTGTTTGATAACGACGCTCTGAACATATAAACTTATAGTTTGGTAGATTTTAGATACCAACGTCTCTGTAGCTCAGGAACAAAGTGTGAAGGATGAGTTTAGGATAAATCTCATGTCAGCAGGAACTGAATTTGAATTACTCAGATTAAATCTGAATGTGCAGAATTTGAAATTAAATGCATTGGAGTGAAAATAAATTTCACTAAATTTATTTAGTGCTTTTTAGAGCTAAACTTAGCACTTTTTTGTGCTAAGTTTAGCTACCTTCTTGCTAATTTTAGTTTTTTTTCTGATATCTTTTTTAATTTAATAATTTGAATTTGAATTAATTTACTTTGAAACTGTATTTTCATTTAATAAAAATTCAGTTTGACTACTTTCACTTTCAGTTCCATAATTCAGATTTTTGTGTCACACATCCTGGTCCTT
>JARVGW010000427.1:2260209-2274585 GCA_031762495.1 Anablepsoides rubrolineatus | reverse complement strand
TATACAATATCTTTGTCTTTCTTTTTTTTTTTTCGTTCAGGCCAACACTGTAAACAAGAAGCTGTTCTTAATGTTTTTGCCTGTTGAAATAAAGGTTAAATTTAAAAAAATAAAATAAATATCTATATCGATCGATCAATATATCTTATAATAAATGGCCAGATGCTGATGTATAATCAAATGGCCCACCAAGCCATTTGATTTGGCTCACCAGCAGTTGCCAGGTTGTAATGTGTCATACTCAGTAGAAACACAGTATTTCCAACTAAAGTCATTCATTCATTGGTCCAGTGACTATATAAGTGTCTGTAGTGCAGTTAGTCAGAATCATGGGCCACTGCACTGGCTGCTAGCTTAATCATTAAAAATAAAAAGACTGTATTTAAGAAGTATTTGTATTTCATGAATTATATTATTGTATTTGGCTGCAGCCCTCAGATAGATTTTCATTTCAGGGAAAATCTTTGTGCAGCCTTGATATATGTATATAAACTGAAACATCTAGACTAGTGCATCCTAAATTTAACATAAATTTATTATTTTAATACAATAGTCATTTCACATTTTTTGGGAGGTCACCTCCTAATAAATGTCCTTACAGAAAATCTAACTGCTAATTTTAAATCAATACTTTTACTTTTAATACTTAAGTACAAAAAATATCAGATACTTTAAGACTTTTACTCAAGTAATATTCCTAAAGGAGACTTTAACTTTTACCAAAGTCATTTTTTGGTAAGATACATGTACTTTGACTCAAGTATCAGTTTGTGGTACTTTATACAACACTGAATAATTTTCATTTCTTCTTTTATTTTTTTTTAACAAAACATGAGTTTAAATGACTATACTTCAAATGCTTCAAATTAACACCACAAGAGGGATTTTGTTTTGGCTTGTGAATCTTAAAGTATATGTTTTTTTTCTCATTTAAATTTATTTTTAAATAAATATCCAAAATAGTGAAACTTTTTGATTAAATTTAGCATTTTTTGTGTTTTTTATTCTATTTGCGCTTTTATTTTGAAAGCTGTATCCGTCGGAACTAGCGAGCAAACACAGGAAGTAATCGCTGCAGGTAAGACCGAGCTGTGAGTTTCTCCTTGTTTTTAAATCTGAAATATATTTTACCGGCTTGCTGGAGATAAAGTTCGGATGGTTCTGGTCCTAACCGGTTTATTGGACCGAAGGAGCTGAAATGACAGTGCTCGTTTAGCCGCTCGTGATCGGGAACAGCGTGGCTAGCGGATGTTAGCTTAAGCTAAAGTTAGCTGTCAAATTTGTCAACAAAAGCGATTTGTTCTTTTACTTTTTGCTTTAATCTACATATTTAATTGGAACAGTCAGTGACAGATTGTGTTTGTAAAACAAACTAATTATAAAACACGTGACCGCTCCGAGTTTACAACAACAACAACAGCTGATCCAGAATTCTCTCTTTTTATTCAGATTTTAGGTTTATGTCGTTGTTTGTGTCTCTGAACAAAAGTGTAACTTTACAAAAACGACCCAGGTTACATTCAGCATATATTTTAAAACTCTTAACTCATGAATTTATATTGAAAATATATCATAAGGATGGCTCTCCCTACAAATAGTCTATATTTGAAGTTTATCATAAATTTGTGCAGGTCTTAAAACATTTATCACGTGTTTGTTTGCTTTAAAATTTACATTAATCTATTAATAGCTAAACTTTTTAAAGTGTCTTTCATACAGGCTGTTTATCATTAGTTTATTAACTTATTTTTAAAAGATTTAAGGCTATAAATCTCTTTATTAGTGGAAAAATAACAGTAAAGGCTGATCTAAGATTCAGACCTGCTCAATATCTTAGATCAATATATATATATATATTCTTTATTTTTAGTCTTTATTTGATATTTAATTTACTGTATTTTACCCCTGACCCTCACCAAACGTGTAATATACCAAACATCTCTCGTTTATGCTGTACACAACTACTTAATATTTATATTATTTTTATTTTACATTGTTTATGTGTACATAAGTGTGCTTATTTTGTAATCCTGGGTGTTTATACGTATATTTTTCTAGTGTGCTTATTTCTTTTTTTTCCACATTTCTCTGATCTGAACAGTTGCAGCTGTAATATCTGTAATTTCCCTCTAGTAAGTTAAGATAAGATAAACCTTTATTGTCCACCGAGGTGGAAATTTTCCTTTGGCTCTTCAGCCATAAAAAACACATATAAACAATCATGATCTCAAAGATTTAAAACATAAGTAAAAAACAAAATTAAAAAAAACCCTTAACATATCATCAATAGGAGATTATCATTTAGTTTGGTTAAGAATAGTTATTGCATTGGGAATAAATGATTTCTTGTAGATGTTTTGGTTGCCAGAGGGACCCTAAAACGCCTTCCAGAGCTCAAAGGTTCAAAATAACAAAAAAGAGGATCAATCAAGGTTTCTGATTCTGATTTGCTTTTAATATATCTGCAGTTTAATTTGTAGTCAGACATTTATATGTGACATTTTAAAAATACATTTAACATATCTTGAGTAATGTCATTTAGGTTATCTTTAGAGTTGTGACTAGTCGGAGCAAAAAGCGAGATATGTTGAAAGCAAACGACTCGGCAAAACTAACTTATGTGCAGAAAATCATTTATTTAAAATATCTTGAATTGAAGCCTCCATGACACTTAGTCTGATTTATACTGTGAATGTAATTAAGAGATATCTTAATGAACTAAAATAACTAGTTATGAATCAGTTTCAGAGATCTGGAATGTGAATGTGATGAAGCTGATTTTATGATAAAATGGACTGCCATAACCCTTCAGATTTATAGGGTGAACTGAAGTTAATGCAGCTATTTTAAAATATCTACAATCATCATAAAAATATTATTGGTTTTGGGAAATAATTTCTGTTAGTAAAACAAGATAATCCACTTTAGTCTCACTTCACCGTTTGTTTAGCGGATTCATGTGGGAAAGTGAGTGATTGACAGGTTGAGAAACGCGGCGTCCATATTTGGTGTTTGTACCCACGCTGGCAGAGGTCTGCGAGTCACCTCCCTCACCAGAGTCATCACGGCTCAGCGAGAGGAAGGGAGGGGGGCACGGGGGGCAAAGCTACACTGATCCATTTCCTGTCCCCTCCTGGGGCCTCTAATTGAAAAATTTGGGTGGCCCTGCTTGTTTATTTTGGTGGAATGTGGTGGGTTGTGTTTTCGGAGGCTTTTCCTCGGTGACGCTGCTCCGCAGACCTCGAGGTGAATCGAGTGACGGGGGGGTCATGGATTTCCCTCCCATCCACCCCACCTGGGAGCCTCCTCTGCCCTGACCACAGTCCTGTTGGACCGCTGGTCTGTGACCCGGTCAGACCTGGACTGAAAGGTTCTTCAAACCCATATGTCAAACACAAGGCCCGTGGGCCAGATGTGGCCTGCCACAACCTTATATATGGCCCAAGAGCTTCAAAACTTTATTAATATATGTGTCAAACACAAGGCCTATGGGCCAGATGTGGCACGAGAGCTTTAAAACTCTGTGTCAAACTAAAGGCCTGTGGGCCTGATGTGATCTGCCACAACATTTCATATGGCCCGAGAGCCTCAAAATTCTTTTAATATACATGTCAAACTATAGGCCCATGGGCCAGATGTGGCCAGAGAGCTTCAAAGCTGTATAAATGTGTCAAACTAAAGGCCCGTGGGCCAGATGTGGCCTGCCACAACATTATATATGCCCTGAGAGCTTCAAAACTCTATTAATACACGTGTCAAACTAAAGGCCCGTGGGCAAGATGTGGCCTGCCACAACTTTATATATGGCCAGAGAGCTTCAAAACTTTATTAATATATGTGTCAAACACAAGGCCTATGGGCCAGACGTGGCACGAGAGCTTTAAAACTCTGTGTCAAACTAAAGGCCTGTGGGCCAGATGTGGTCTGCCACATATATATGGCCCGAGAGCCTCAAAATTCTTTTAATATACGTGTCAAACTATAGGCCCATGGGCCAGATGTGGCCTGCCACAACATTATATATTGCTGGAGATTTTCAAAACTCTATTAATACACGGGTCAAACTAAAGGCCTGTGGGCCAGATATGGCCTGCCACGACATTTCATGTGGCCGGAGAGCTTCAAAGCTGTATAAATGTGTCAAACTAAAGGTGAGCAGAGTCTCTGTGATTGGTTGATGCAATGCGTCGAGCAGCAAAAGTTCAGATTTCCCGACTCGAGCGTCGGATGCTTTGGATGCGCCGCACCCATGGAAAACGCTCAAAACACAGGAACTGCTTTGAACCACACTGCTCAAAACGCACCAGACGTGCTGCTCAGCTTCTAGATGCACGTTCATTATTGATTTCAATCAATAAATTAATCAATCAACTTTATCAGGGCTCTAGTGTGCGATAGGGGTGTAAATCCCCAGCTTTATCACAATATCATATTACATCGATTTGGATGACGATTCAATATTTCTTGATATCACAAAGTCTGTCACGATACAATTTCGATTCAATTCAATTCACATGTCTGCGATCGATACAATGCGATATCATATGCGCATCTAACACAATGACTGTGTTAGATACCCTGATCGAAGTCTGAAAAACTTTTTTTTTTATTAACTGTGGAGATGAAAAGAAGATGTGGACGGTTGCTCGCTCTTAAATCCATCTTCAGTCGGGTTCAGCTGTAGGAGCGCAGCAGATCATTCCAGCAGCATGAGAAGGCTCACGTGTATGGCAGGCTGCTTTCACACTTAATCGACACCACCACAGTTACATTTCAGTTTTATAAACTGTTTCTCTACTCGTCCACACACACTGAGGTTGTGTGTCTGTTGGTTTGGTGTTAATTTAATTAGGATTCAGCAGCATATTTTAGTTTTCTGTGGAGCTTTAAGCAGCAGTGTTTTTGTATCGTTGGTGGGACTTTGGCTGTTTCTCACGCCTGAAGCATTCTACGCAGCAGTGTTCTAACCTGGCCCACGAAAAGGTTCAGATTGCTCCATTTCACTGTGTCACCAGGCAGAGCCGCCTGTCTCCGGGCCTCCTAATCCTCCGAAAACATTTTTCCTGTTGCAGGCGCGCTCTTCATATTTCTGTTTGTTGCTGGAAGAGTTTTTTTTATTTATTATTTTCTGATGGGAAAACAGGGACCTGGGCTCGCTCGGCACAACTCCGGCGAGGCGTATCGAGACTGACAAACAAACAAACAGACGGCCCCCCAAAAAAACACAACGAGACGGGGGCCTGCGGTCCGACCCGTTTCTACCTGCGGGCCGGAGCCAAACACAATCTGCTGACGTCACGGCAGGAGTGCTCGCAGTCGATTCGTTCCGTTTGATGGTTGGTTTGTGGCGTTTTGGATCTGGGCGAATAATGAGCAGGACTGTTGGAGGCTCCACCCTATGGAGGGAAAATAGACTCATAAAGTTTGTGTGTGCGTAATAAAGTTTGTGTGTGTGATACATTTTGTGTGCGTAAAACATGATTTGTAACCCATAAACAAAATGTGTGCGTAAATGTGGGTATTTGTAAGTGTGTATTCAAATGCACACACAAATATTAATAAGTTAAGAATACAAATAAAAGTACACAAACACAAATATAAATTACACAAATAGAATTAAATAAAGTCTACACTGATTTGAACGTCTGCACACAAATGCCTCTACAAGTCATGTTTGTGAGGCTGCGAGAACTTCCGGGTTATGAAACTTGTTAAAAAAAAGGAAAAAGAAATCAGAAAATCAGAACTGACCAGTCATTTTCTGTTTCTTTATAATATCAATATAAAAGTAGAAATAGTGAGCTATTTTTCCTTTTTATTCTTAAACAAAAAACATCTTTACCACTTCGGCACAAGGGAAGAAATGCCTTTTCAAGGAAATAATACAAAGCTTAGAAGGAAGTTCAAATGTCCCAGCTTTTTAGCAGCATGTAAACGCATCATCTACACACGAATGTGGGAGCTCACAGCAGCATGAAAACAGTCTCAAAATGATTTGTGCACTCGTAATCTGATCTGTGCGTAAATGTAGTTTTGTCCGTGCGTATTTCACAACTTGTATGTGTAGGAGCCAGTTTGTGTGTGTAATTATCAGATTTGTGAGGTTGAAGGTAAAAAATTTGTGTGAAATTTTATTGTTTGTTGTATTTATATTTGTGCTCGTGTACTTTTATTTTGTATTCGTAACTTATTAATATTTGAGTGTACATTTGAATACACACAAATACCCAAAGTTACACACAAAATGTTTTTTATGGGTTACAAATCATGTTTTACACACACACACAAAATGTATTACCCACACACAAACTTTATTGCACTCACACAAACTTTATTACGAACCCACAAATTTTATTACGCACTCACAAACTTTATGAGTCTATTTTCTCTCCATACCGCCCCCTCCTGTGTGGTCGGGCCGGTCCTCTCCGGACGGCTGATGTTTGGCCGGCTCTGTGCATTCAGAGCGGTCGAACGGATCTTTGATGGAATCTGTGTTTGTGTAACGTTGGGGAGCACCAAGCTTAAGGACGTTTTAGCGCGCGCGTGTGTGTGTGTGTTGCAGGGGGAAAGCACTGAGAGTGATGAGCTGACTAAATGGGTCCCTTTGTGCCCGCTGAACCCATCACACACTGGCTTTACACTCACACTCATTTATGCCAATCATTGCCATATGTGAGTCAGCGTTTACCTCCGAGGTCTGAAGCGTCCAGAGCATGAAGGCCTCATTCATGACAGCTGACTCTGTCTCTGTGCAGATGGGTTCTGTACAATATTTGTGACCCATCATCACATCGTACCAAAGGTTAGGTCACAAAGTGGTACGTGGAGAAACAGGCTAAAACATTTGCAACTAATGTATTTTGTCAAAATATAATTAATACATACTTTATCTACGGGTCGTTGAAATAAAACACCTGACATAAAAACAAAGGTTTTTTGAAGCCCGTTTTGTGGAGTAGCACCAAAAAAAAAAAATTTAATGTGCATTTTTGACCAAGTCACAGTAGGACCTAATAACTAGACTCTGTCTTAACATTCGGTGTGCAGAGACTGTTGAGACTTTTAAATCTCTGCTTAAAACTTATTTTTACTCCCTGGTCTTTCATTTTGATAGAGTTTGAGATTCTTAAAGCTGTTATTTTTAATGTTTTTCTTTCTCTATTTTAAATTGATCTTATTGTTTACATTTCTGTGGTGCTTTGTTGTTTTTATTCATTTGGTTGAATTGTGAAGCACTTTGGCTTTGGTTTTTATGTGCTATATAAATAAATTGACATTGACATAAAAACATCACTCTTGGCTTAAAGTGTCGACGTCCTGCTCTGAAATCCTACCTAAAAGCCTGTTTCTGAGGGAACCCACCACACACACTAGTTTTAGTTGTATTGAACAGTTTTATTAGTCCCACAGTTGGGAAATTTAGGTTGTCACAGCAGGAAGTAAACAGCACAGAAATCTGACAAAACAATAAAAAATAAAGAGAAAAACAATAGCATGGTGAAAAGCACCATGTTACATCAAAAAATAATAAATAAATGTATGCACATACATAAAAAAGTTATAAAGTAGAAAAGAAGCTCAGAAGTGATGCCACTCGCTGGGGATGCTGGAAGAACCAGGTTAATTTGGCAATACAGCAGCCAGCTGTTGACCAGAGCACGATCAGTGAAGTGCATCATCATCATTAAGGCTGGTGGCCAATTCTCTAAATCAATTCAATTTAGAAGGTTCTGAATTAATTCAATCACAATTCTATTCAATCTGCTCTTAAATAATAAAAATGGTTCAACTGTTGTTCAAAATACACATCCACTTATTTTTTCTTCTCTTCACCATAAACAGCAGATTCTAATCTTGAAAAGAAACTGACTCAAGTTTCAAAATTTTTAAACTAAAAAAGTGTTTAAGAATTAGGAATAATTTTCTTGATGAATAAGAAGTGATGATGGAATAAGGCTGCAGGAGAAGGGGTGGGCTAATATATTTCTGCCCACTCCTTTAGAGCGTATAAAAATTATATATTTGTAATGTTTCTGTTGCCTTCTGTTATGTTCAATATAACTTATTAAAACATAAAAAGAAAAAACTATACAACTACATTTCATCAAGACATTTCTTAAAGTTAAAAAATAATCTTGGTAAGAAAACTGAAGGATTTTGTTAGAACATTGTCTTTCACACATTTCTACACGCCAGGAGAACAGTTTCAGTCAGATGTTTACTGTAATTTTCCTTTACAGAGTAAATCTTTACAAACAAAAGTCTCCAGGGTCTCTGTTCTCTTTAGGTTCTGCAGAGTCAGCCCTGTCACACTGAAATTTTAGCCATCTTATGAAAATTTTAGACATCTATATTCAAGATGGAATTGAAAAAATCAACTGAAACCTTCTTTTAGGCATACGTACATACTGTAATTCTGACAAATTGATCAAATATCCAACTTTTATTAGCAATTTAAACATAGAAAATGTTTCATAAGCTGGCATAAGTTGTCTAGTGTGACAGGGCCTTGACTAAAACTTATGCCCAAATACAAAAAAAAAAAAAAAAAAAAATTATTTACATTTGTGAACTTTACCAAATATTCCCAGATGTATCCAACCACATGGCACAATCAATAACAAAATATAGTCAAAGGAGGACTTTGTCTTTACCAACATTGTTCTTTGCTACAATTGCAAAAATTTGTCGTTTGTATTCCCGATGAATCTGAAGATGTAGCTGCTCAGGGTTGGGCATAATTGTATCGTGTGCAATTAATCGTCAGAAAAACAATCGATTATTTTTTTGCACTTGACGATTAATACGATTAATGCCACCAGGCAGGGTCCGCTCAGTGCTTCTCTCAGCTTTAAATATGACAAACATTTAAAAAAAAAGTTTCATAATTTATTTATCTATCAACACTAATTAAAATTTGATGTATAGCTTGAAGTCTATAATTTTGACAAAATTTGGAACAGATTTTTCCAAAGAGCAAATTTTTCTCACTAAATTGTTCATGTGACTAGGACATAAGTGTGTCCAGGGACTCCAGAAGATTAATCGTCAAATTAATCGTTATCGGCTAAATACCCCAATTAATAGTGATTTCTTTGCCAATATTGCCCAACGCTAGCAGCTCATAAACACACAAGTTTTATATATATATATGATCTGGATTCTTAAGTTGCTACAGAAGCTTTTTACGAGGAGCCCTGTCATCTTGTTTTCACTGAATTAAGTGCAATGTTGTCACATGACCACTAGATGGTGGTGGTAGTGTCTGTAATGAGGCCAATGGGTCAACGTTGAAAACAAAATGAAGTATCCTGGTGCAAAGGGGCAAAAATACAACGTCCTCATATGAGGACGTGGGGTCTCAGGTGGGAAAATTTTTGTAAGTTTCCCTGTGAGCTATCAAAGCTGGTTTTCTTTCCAGCTGGTAAATCTTAATATCAAAAATATTTTTGAGGTTTTCTTTTTTAAAATTACATAAAAGAACGCGGCAACGCTTTAAGCCCATTGTTTACAAAATTTACGTAGGTAAAAAAAAAAAAAGTTACAAACAGACCAGGGAGACTGTGGCAACAGCAGCTGCTGAAGCTGTAACATCGCTAACACCTCTTCTACTCAAGCCGGCACAGTTTATTCTTTGTCTTCCTCTGGCTTCCTGATATAATTGCGATCGCCGTTTACAAAATTAATTTACGTATGAAAAACCCAAAGATTGGCACGAAGCCCTGAGCACCTCCTGAGGCATCGCCAGCTGAAAGAAGGCATCAGACAACAGGGCGTTCTTATGATGCCCCTTTAGCTAAATTCCTCATCAGAATAAAGTATATATAATATTCAGACCAAATGTGAGCCATCATATCGAAATGAAAATTAAGTCAAATTTGGTCAAAATGACCTAATTACATTTTCAGATTCTGGCGTTAAAAGCTACATTTTCATACCTGGATCATTTTGATATCATAAACTTATCCAGAGATATGACCTAATTTGTCTTGTTGGTTATGATAGCACATTACTGTTTGGTCTGAATCCTGATTTTATGTACATTTATTGAGTCATTTTTGATGTTAATATAAAGAGGAAACATCGAATATTATTTTTATATTAAGATTTCCCATTTGGAAAGAAACAAAAACATTGCTAACTCACAGGGACGTTTTTCCTCAAAAACAGGTATTTTGTTGCTACTGCTCAAAAAATGCTTCAAGAATTTTTTTTAGGATCATATTTCAGACAGTTCATTCAAATGATTCATTGATAAGGCATTAATTCATTATATTTTGATAAATCCATTTCTTGCACACGTTTAAATCAAAACCCTGCATCTGCCTGTTTCTCCTCGTTCCACTTTTGGGCTTAATCCTCGTTTCGATGTGACCAAATTTCAGTTTGATGTAATTGGGAGGCCTGTCACAATAAACAATAAATCAATTAATCATCTAATAAATTTAAATGAGGAAGATAAATTAATTTTTTCATCTCTAACCTCTGTAGCATAAAAGCCCGTAAACAGGCATTTAGCCAGTTTTCTGACACCTTCATACAGCTGGTGGCACCTTGGGATTGCCAACAGTTGTTGTTTTTCTTTTTACTCTGTTAATTTTAATGTAAAATTCCATACACAGTGGGGTTAAATCATTATATTAGTTTAAACTGGTCTCCAACAATATTATCGTTTACCGCAATAATTTCTGAGACAATTTATCGCCCAGTAAAGAGTTTAAGATTTTACAAATGCAAACTCCTGCACCAAGTTGTGTTTGTATGAATTAAATTCACTTTACCATATTAATCATCTTTACCAGTACACGTAAATACTAACCGGTTCTCTTCTACAACAAGCTACAACATAAAAACAAAGATTTTATTTGCCTGAATATTTTGTTTTTAATTTTTGACTGAAACCCAGATGTTTGGACTCACAAGCCACCGGGTATAAAAACCTTTTAAATATTATACATAATTTATAATAATTTAGGGCTTGATTTCCAGGTTTCGATCCTCTACATGAGATATTTTAGTTCACAGGGACAGCTGAGCTGTTGCATTCTCTTGAGATTCAAGTGATCAAAGGTCACACAGCAGCTCTATCGTTTTCATCGAAAGGTAAAAGATATTTTATTGTAAAATGTTTTTTACAATCTGAGCAACTTTCATAAAAAAACATTTATTCTAAAGAGTTTTTTAAGGCCAACAAACAGTATCTGATCGAGTCAGTGCCTAAATTTGCCTCTTTTTTTTATTCAAATAAAACTGCACAACTTCATTTCTCAACCAATTTGAATTTGTATTATTTGCTCATTTGATTTTAGCTGCGTCTAATAAAATGGGTTTATTATAGTTAATAATTTTTGTCTTACCTTTAAATGCATTTCTTAAATGCTTTAATTCATTTTTAAGTTTTCCCCCGAAAAATTTAATTACTTTTTTAGATGAGCAAGTTTATTTACGGCTGCCGAAGTGTTTAGTTTATTCAAGCAAAACTGCATGACAAATTTAAATTTCTCTTACTTTATTATTTTTGCTTTAAGGAAAATAGATGTACAAAAACTATGATACAGTTTAAACATTTTCCTGTTACCGTCATAATTATTATATTTATAATAACTAAATTGGATTTAAATCCTAATCGCGGGATAAAAATTGGTGAATGTTGTGGCTTTACGGGTCAGTTTTAATCCCAAGTGTCCTCCAAGTGACTTCTCTCTTCTGTAGCTGAGGTTTGTCAGAAATAGATTCATTAAAAACATAAAACAAATAAATAAATCTGCTGAAGTAGGGTGGTCACTCGTTAAGAGTTCCTCAGCGATTATATAATTAGAGCCAACCGTGTTTGGCTGTCGGCATCCAAGGAAAACAAATTTTACACTGGAGAAGAAAAACACACGAGGGGTTTCAGGACTTGGAGATGGTCTAGAAAGGGGCTGATGATCCCTGAGAAGAGAAGTGAGGAAACTCGATGGTCTTAAAAGGGGTCTTCTGATGCCCCCTAGAGGCTCGTTTTTTTTTAAATTCTCGTTTAAAAAAACGATTGAAATGTTTCCTGTTCCAGAGGAGAAAACGCAGCTCGGACCTCCGCTTGATTTAACTTTTATTGTTTTGCAGGGTATTTGTGGCGACGCGAGACTTGTGCAGGAGTCCCCGTACTTTCAGAGGTGTGTGTGTGTGTGTGTGTGTGTGTGTGTGTGTTACAGAGAGAGAGAGAGGGGTCTGGGCAGTGTTCCCGTGTCCATGAGCAGCCCCCGGAGTAAAGTAAACACAGCGGCTCTTTTCTCATCCCAGCCGTCAGCAGGCTCTCCCCAGGCCCGCGCCAGAGACCACACACCCAGACCACACACACGCACACACACTCACACACACACACACACTGCGCAGGCCTCTTTGCAGATCCTTCCTCATATAGACCACACAACACCAGCCCGGGCCCCTCGCACGCAAAGCTAGCCGAGCTGTCATTCTGCCCGGCGCGAGTGTGTGTGTGTTTGTTCACGTGTGTGAGGGGGATAGGAACCGAAACACTCCTGGAGTCAGAATTATACAAAATAAAGAACCTTGGTCCCCCCCCCCCACGCCCCCCCACACACACACACACCCCGGCCCCCGCCCTGTCCAAACATGTGGGATTGATGAAGCCCGACACCGGGCTCTTGTTTTGGGCCAGTTAACCTCTTATCTTCATCATGTCGGGCTCGTAGCCCCTTCATTTCCTCTGACAAGTGCCGGGGCAGCAGAAACAGAAACGGTGCGAGGTAAAAATCCTGTCGGAGGGCTCGGGGGGGTGACCCCGGGAGGGGGGGGGGGGGTAGTTTTCCCCAGAACATTCCTCAGAAAGGTTCCTGCTCCTGGAGGTTTTCTGGGTCAGTACTTGTTCTGGTGTCCTGCTGTTTTTAACACATCTGGGGTTTTTCTACTATGTGTGACATGTTTTCTTTTTTATAAGACTGTACAGATACATTTAATTAAGTAATTAATTAAATAAAATACATGATTAACAAAGATAGAAGATATTTATTATTGAGTTTAATACTTTTGTTTAAAGAGATTTCGGACCATTAGAAATTATTTGATAACCATTTACCATTTAACTATACAAATAAGCATTGATATATTACTGGATTGGACGTCACATGACCTGGGCAGGTTTTGCAAGGGGGATCACACGAATGTCAACGTGTTATATACGCCGCAAAACATTCTGTGTAAATGATGGCTTACTAGGTAAAGAATATTACATCATCTCCAGAGCAAATCTATATGATGTTAGCTCCAGAGCTAATAAATACTGTTAATAGTGTTAGCGCCTGAGCTAAGCTCTCGAACTAATGCAGCTAATAAATATGGTGTTAGCTCTAAAGCTAATAAATAGCTTCAGAGTTTACATATGCGGTGTTGGCACCCAACTAATCAGTACTGCGTTAGCTCCAGAGTTTACAGATATGGTGTTAGCACCAAAGCTAAGAAATATAGTGTTAGCTCCTTAGCTAATATAAATGGTGTTAGCACCAGAGCTAAGAAATATAGCGTTGTCTTCTTAGCTAATATAAATGGTGTTAGCACCAGAGCTAAGAAATATAGCGTTAGCTCCTTAGCTAATATATATGGTGTTAGCACCAGAGCTAAGAAATATAGCGTTAGCTCCTTAGCTAATATATATGATGTTAACACCAGAGCTAAGAAATATAGCGTTAGCTCCTTAGCTAATATATATGGTGTTAGCACCAGAGCTAAGAAATATAGCATTAGCTCCTTAGCTAATATATATGGTGTTAGCACCAGAGCTAAGAAATATAGCGTTAGCTCCTTAGCTAATATATATGGTGTTAGCACCAGAGCTAGGAAATATAGCGTTAGCTCCTTAGCTAATATATATGGTGTTAGCTCCAGAGCTAATAAATACTGTTAGCTCCAGAGCTAAGACATATAGCATTACCTTTCTAGCTAATATATATGTTATCTCTAGAGCAAATAAATACTGTTAGCTTTAAAGTTTTCATATAGATTTAGTTCCTGAGCTAATTTACTAAACATCACATTTAATTATTTCAGCTCATATATTGTGCAGAACATAGAATCAGACAAAATAAAAAATTGAACACATGGTAGCTTTTTAGCCTCGACTCTGTTTTAGTCTGAACTGTAATCTTTTATCAGAATGCATTGCTTCAGTAACAAAATTACGGAGCCCGCCAGGGGTCAGTGAGAGAAAAAAAAAACAGCCCCCAGAAATCTGTGCGCTCAGTTTAATAATCCGTTCTCACGGTTTAGTAATCTGAGCGCACGGAATACTAAATCGTGCGCACAGTTTCTGGAATCCGTGCGCACAGATTGCTTAGATCTGTTGACAGGTTGGACACATCGTACGAAGCCTGCATCTGC
>JARVGW010000427.1:2186441-2197325 GCA_031762495.1 Anablepsoides rubrolineatus | reverse complement strand
TGGATCGTGATACGATACATCGATTGGTTTGGATCGTGATACGATACATCGATTGGTTTGGATCGTGATACGATACATCGATTTGTTTGGATCGTGATACGATACATCGATTGGTTTGGATGAAAATATGGTTCTCTATCACAGACTTGTGAATTAAATTGTAATAAAATTGTATTACGACAGAATGTGATATCAATAAACATCATGTATCATCATGCAAATAAATACTTATATCGCGTTGTGATAAAACTGCTGATTTTCATGAATGATTGGGATAGATGGGCCTATTACGATTATGTGAATCAATGTTTTCATTTCACTTCAATGTAATTGAATCAATAATCATTTAATTGATGTATTGTTACACACATAGTGAGGCCTGTGTTTCCACCTGAGGCTGTCAGGACTGCAGCAGGTAGACATGGAACAAAAATCTCTCTGCAGTCAGTCAGTCATTAACGAAACTCTTTGCTTTTGAGGAAACAGGAACTATGTAGACAGATTTGTGTCATACTTTAAATTTTAGAAGCTAGAAAACGTCTAACCGTGTGAGAACAAAGCCTCGGACTAAAGCTGAAACTTGACTAGTTGTATTTTTGGATTTTGTTGAGAAGCAAGGATGACGGCACCGATCCATGATTTTAGGGTCTTTATTACCCTTTATTTTACGCCATTTATTCTTTGCTTGATAAGAAGGTGAAATGTTGCCCGTCTTAAAACAACAATTTGTTCCCGTTAACTCAAACATAAAAACCATGAATACAGAATAAAAATAGGTAATATTGAACCGTATTAAACGTCCTACATGAAGACGAGGGGATGTTTGTTGTACCTGAGAGCGCTTCGGCTGATCTGATGCTGGCGTCCAGCGAAAACGGCGAGGACTGACTGTCAACAGAGGCGGGGCCGTACGAGTAGATGGACGCTCGGAGCTGGTACCCTGCAGAGGTCAAGGGAAACATGTTAGAGATAAAAAATGTTTGTTTTCATTAATCGTTTTAGGTCTGGGCACGGCGGCGTACCGTTCTCCATGGATGGCGGCTGCCACGACAGGCTGCGGGGGGGACAGGGACACTGAGTGAAGGGGAGGTCTGGCAGAGACGCCTGCTCTGGACAGTAATCTCTCCAGCATTCTGGGTTCGGCATGTACTGTTGCATCTGGAGACGAAAAAAACAAACATTTAGTTTAACAAAAACACACTGTAGGTCTTTTTATTCATTATAAAATATGAAACGGTTTGCTTTAAAACAGCTCTAAAAATCTAAATACTTTTTTTATTTATTGTAGCAATCATTCAAACTATTAAACATTGCTTTAACAGACTTCTGTACTTTTTAAACATATTTAACTTTATTATATGATTTAAATATGAGACCCATAGAAGCCAGCAGATTGCATTGATTAAAACTGCTAATGCTAATTCATCTATGCTAATAATGCTAATTCTACTAATGCTAATCCTGATACAACTAATTATACCAATGCTAATGTTAATTCTATAACTATTAAAGCTAATTACACTGCTGTTAATGCTATTATTTAACCTATTTTGCTAATTCTAATTTTTAACTGTTAATGCTAATTTTACTGCTTTTAATACTGCTAACACTACCACTTATGCTTATTTTACTACTGTTAATGGTAATTCTGCTACAGCTAACTATACCAATGCTAATGTTAATTCCATAACTATTAAAGCTAATTGCAAGGCTGTTAATGTTATCACTTAGCCTATTATGCTAATTCTACTAATGAGAATTCTGCTATAGATGCTAATGCTAATTTGGTTCATTTGAATACAAATGCTAATATTGCTACTGCTAATTGTACTTCTAATGTGTTTTGGTTCTTTTAGGATTTGGTTACTTCAGCTGTGGTTCGGCGCTAAACGTCTCTGCGTTTTTGCAGGAAACAGAATTTTTTTGTTTTGTTTTTGTTCAACTTTATGCTTCATATCTGTCAGCTCATTGAAGCTGCACAAACTGCCACACTTCACTCAACAGCCTGAGGGCCTCTGAAGCCCCGCCCCTTATGAAAATCACCTGAGAGGGCACAGGGTAGGAGGGGTGCACCTGGTAGCTGACTGGACTCAGAGGACTGTCCTCCTGTCTGGGTCCTACATGCACAACAGAAAAGAGTTTCTTTATGAGCAAACATGCATTGAAAGAGAAATATAATTAGTTTTCTTGTTTTAAAGAGGACTGACGTTTCTTGGCCCCCTCCGGGATGATGCGGTAGACTTTGTAAGGGTCTGAGATGTCCAGCTGGCTCCGCTCCACCAGCTCCTCAAAGTCGTTGCTCTTGTTGAGGGCGCAGCGCAGCCGGGTCTTCCAGGTG
This sequence comes from Anablepsoides rubrolineatus, assembly GCA_031762495.1. Taxonomy (NCBI): domain Eukaryota; kingdom Metazoa; phylum Chordata; class Actinopteri; order Cyprinodontiformes; family Rivulidae; genus Anablepsoides; species Anablepsoides rubrolineatus. Next base: position 2,194,987 of record JARVGW010000427.1, on the reverse strand, counting down.
GGGGGGTCCGGCTTGTCGATCCCCTCCCGGAACTTGCCTTTGAACAGAGCCCAGGCCTGCACACAGCAGTTAAAAAAAACAGATACTTGAGTAAAAGTACAAGTATCTTACCAAAAAAACATACTTTGGTGAAAGTTAAAGTCTCCTTTAGGAATATTACTTGAGTAAAAGTCTTAAAGTATCTGATATTTTTTGTATTTAAGTATTAAAAGTAAAAGTATCGATTTAAAATGAGCAGTTACATTTTCTGTAATGATATTTATTAGGAGGTGACCTCCCCAAAACAATGCAGAAATAACTACATTGTATTAAAATAATTAATTTATGTTAAATTTAGGATGCACTAGTCTAGCTGTTTTAGTTTTATATCAAGGCTGCACAAAACTTTTCCCCAAAATGAAAATTTATCTGAGGCCTGCGGCCAAATGTGATAATATAATACATGAAATACAAATATTTCGTAAGTACAGTACTTTTATTTTAATGATTATGACAGAACTAATATGGTATCAGAATTTTATATATTTATACTTCTCATTCAAACACAATAAATTCACTCTAGGAGGCACAGTTTATATGGATAGTTTTTTTTTTTTTATCTTTTTTACAATAACAAGGTGGAATGAAAACAAGCAAAAATGAAATAAAAGTAAAAACTTTCTACTGGTGTTTTTTATGTAAGAAGTAGAAAGTACAGATAATTGTGTGAAAATGTAAAAGTAAAAAGTAGGCTGAAAAAAACCTCAAAGTTCAGATACCCAAAGATTCAAGTATTTGTACTTTGTTACTTTACAACTCTGAAAAAAATTAATTATCTGTTTGCAAAACACAGATGAGAGTTAGAGCTGCAAACATTTAAATTGTTCATTTTATTCATGTTTCCCCCCTTTTTTTTTGAATAAATCAAACTAAAAACGTTTGAAGTGAATATTTCTGGGCAACATGTACCCTCTACAAACTAAACTCTTAAATATAAAAAACAAAAAGAACAGTTTGAATCAAATTTCTTGAATCTGATGTTTTAGAGGTGAAATCAACTTTTTGAAAAGTCTTCCTGGATGTAAGCGCGTGCCCTGTCCTCCTGTGCGTCTTTACGCACGGCTCCGTCTCCATCCTCCGTCTCTTTTACCTTGAAAAGCGCGGCGTCCTCGTCCCGGTTGTAGTCCTGTTTCCCCGCGTGTTTCCACGGGATCCTGAAGATGCTCTTCTCGTCGTTCTCCCACACCAGACCCGGGTACTTCCCGCAGTCCACCTGCTCGATCAGCCACTGGCGCAGCTTCCCGTTGCCGCTGCTCCCGGAGCCTCCGTAGTCCAGCTCGGTGTTCATCTTTGAAACCCCCCCTCAAAAAAAAAAAAAAAACGCACGAGAGGAGGAATCCGCTCACTGAGGAACCGCGCGCTCACGTGGTGAGCTGTGAACTGAGAAACTTCTAGTCCCACGCAGACTAACCAGGTTCTTCTTCTTCGGCTCTTTTCTTACCTGAAACTCGAAACTTCGTCAAGTTTTGAAATCTGTCAGAGTCAGAAAGCCCTCATCAAACCCGCCGCGCGCGCTTAAATCCTCCCAGCGCGTCAGAGGAGGGAGGGGTGGGGCGGAGAGAGGGATGCTGATGGAGGACGCACCTGCCGCGTGCGCGTCCCCGCGCCCTCCTCCCGTGAAGCTTATCAGCGCGCGCACGGCGGACCCATCTCCAGTAAAAAGACGCGAGGGGAAACCCTGCCGGCGTCAGCCGCGAAGTGTCTCACACCCGCGCGCGTGGAAACTCGCCGCGCTGGAGACAAAAACAATTCTTTGAAATGATAAAGCTTGACGAAAAGAAGCTGCTGCGGAGCGGAGTGGTCCCGTTCCAGATTTTATACAGAAAAAAACAGAAAATCCCCCAAACTGTTCCAGATTATAGAAAGACTGAGAATAACTGCAGGGATTATACTCAGAAACAGAAAAAGTTCTGCAATAAATCAAGTTTGTTGAGAAAAAATAACTCTGTTCTTTACTTTATGCTTCTTTTTATGTCTTTTTACACCAGTTTTATTATTTTATTGCATTGTTTATTATTTATTGAAAGTCTAAATACAGATATTTACAAAATATTTACTTTAGTTTTTAATTATTTGTGTGAAATCTGCAGCTCTGAATCTATTTCAAGTTTAATATAAAACTAAATCAATTTTTACTTTAGTTTTTTGAAAGAAATGAGAATATATAGCTAATTGTTTGCAATAAGTCTTGAAATTAAAATTAAACATTTCATTTTTTTATTCCAAAGGCATTAAAACATTGTAATTTATCTGTTCTTATTGTTGGTTGTAAATTTATTGTGTATTTTTTAGCAATTATTGTGTTTTGTGATAATGTAAAAAAAAAAAAAAGGTTAAATTTACTCAGTTCAGCTGAGTAGAATCTGTTGACATAATTTATTTTAAAAAATCCAACGAAATTTTTATTTTGAGCAACTGAAGCAATAAATTAAAAAACTACTAAAAACAGCAAAACAAAACAAATAAAATTTGTTTTCAAACAGCTCTACAGTTCGTCTCAAACACAAGAAAGTCACAGAGTAAAACATTTCTCTGTCTTCATTATAAAATGGAAAATGTGTGGCTCTTTCAGTGAAAAGTGTTCAAATAAACCCTGAAAAGAAGGAGGGAAACAGTTCATCTCGACTTGTGAGACAGTAAAACCACAACTTGTCTCTTTTCTCCATCTGTTGGTGTTTAGTTTAATTACACAAACATCTTCTTCCTGTATTCAACACCAAAAACACAACTAATCAATTTAGTTTCCATTAAAACTCAACTTATCTTCACTTATGACTCTTGGTTTTGAGTTCCTTCTCTGTTCTTTTTAAATGACGCAAACGTTTCACAAAATTTTCATATTAATGAAACTTTAATTAAAGAAAACATATATTTACACTTGTTTGTCATTTACAGACGTTAGAAGTTGAACAAAATGTCCAGCAATACACAAACACACAGAAAAAAAGTGCAACTAATTAAAAAAAAAACAGCTTCTTGTCCTGTTTTACCGAGAAATTCAGTCTTGTCCAGTTTCTGTGCTGTTTATAGTCCGTAATACTCATATGTCAAGTAGAAGGCACAGCATACCAGAAATGACAGGCTGTTAGTGTGTTCACACTGCAGAATGGATTCCTTGGAGTCATGCTTGGCTGCCCTTGCATGTTGTTTTGACAGTTAGAGGCGAGGACATGACATGACGACTGATATAAAATCCCCACAGTCCACCACCACCCTGCAAATACATGATTATATTTCAGAGTTACATCTGAATACAGGGGGTTATATCTTGTTACAGGTGTTTAGACTTCAATACAGATGGTTATACCTCAATCCAGGGGGTTATACCTCAATACAGAGGGTTATACTGCGTTACAGGCTATTATACCTCAATACAGAGAGTTATACCTCAATAAAGACGGTTATACCTCGTTACAAGGGGTTATACCTTGATACAGGGGGTTAAACATCCATACAAAGAGTTATACCTTGATACAGAGCGTTAACCTCAATACAGGGTGTTATACCTCAATAAAGATGGTTATACCTCCATACAGGGGGTTATACCTCGATACAGAGGGTTATACCTCAATACAGAGGGTTATACCTCGATACAGAGGGTTATACCTCGATACAGAGGGTTATACCTCGATACAGAGGGTTATACCATGTTACCGGGGGTTATACCTCCATACAAAGAGTTATACCTCGATATTGAGTTAGATCTTGATATAGAGGGTTATATTTCCATCCAGGTGTCAGTAGAGGGTTGTGTTTCCATACAGAAATGTGCAGCTCAGTGTAGAGGTTCATATTTTGTGTCATACTTTGATATAGAGGGACATATACTTCAATACAGACTTGATGTAGAGTTAGTGTTGCAGTTTTTTCATACTCTGATCATTAATGAACCAAGCTGACATCTATAATTCCCTGCAGGGCCATTTTCTTCATCTCCCACTTGTCTCCAGCTCTGGACAGATGCTGTTTGTTGCAGATTTATGAGTTAAAAGATTCTGAACCTCCTCTTCGTCATTGAATGAGATCTTCCCGTATCGTTCCGTCCACCAGGCTCGGTACTGAGGAAAAAAGGCAGAGGGAAGATTTATGACGATCCGAACATCATCAGATTTTGTTGTTTGATCCTAATACGTACAAAAATAAATACAGGACACTGTATGGGATTAATGGGATTTAAACATACGCAACACTAAGAAAATCCATCTTCCTGCATGTAACTTGGGTCCAAAGTTGCAGAATGTTCTTTTGTCCTTTCTTAATTGAGTTTCAGGTTACAAGATTCAGACTTGTTGAGTGACAAAGACTTTCTAAGATTTCCATGTTGCTATAACGGTCACAACAGAATGAGGGTTACTCTCACAGAGACAATTGAACGTCATTCAATCAAGACTTTGACCTTTCTGCATTGCAAAATAATACATACTATGCACTAATTTGTCTGCAAGAAGCCAAAGAAGATGCTCAAACCGTTTGTGTATGGACTGAATGGTCCACAGCAATGAACCCCCAAAACCTTTGTGGTAAAAAGTTTGATTAAAAACAAAAAAATATCTCATAAATGTAGCTTTTAGTACTGACTTACTTGTGCAAGCTCAAAGTTTTCGAACTCCTCCAGCTGCCGCAGGAAGCCCAGGTTTGGTCCGGCGCACGGCCTCGCCGACCTGACGGCGGCCAGAGCCTCCATCCAGCCTCGCCCCGTCACCGTCATGATGTACGCCACCACCAAGGTCACGCTGCGGGACGCCCCGGCCACGCTGACGGAGGAGACCCTCACGGTTAGTAAACCTCGTTTTCACCTTTTACTGTTCAGAGAAGTGAAACTTCATTTTTCTCATGTCGGTGTCTGATTTCGTTGTTTGATGCAGAAGATAAAAGGAGATATTTTCAAGGACAGCGTCAAACTAAACGCCTGTTTAGTGTGGTTGAAAATGAGAACTGGGTTCATTTAATGAACTTATTTTACAGATTTGAAGTCTTAGAAAGAGCTAAAATATATAGGAAATAAACAATTTCTGAGTCACATCTTTAAGAAACTGAAAAAATGAGATGACAGAGATCAATTTTCAACTAAAAGTTATTTGAGTCATCTTGTTGATGCTAAAATACTATTTCCACTCAACAAACTGTTTTATCTTTGACCTTTTGATGGATTCAAGTAAAAACAATTTGGACAAAAAACTTAGAGCCAATTCAAAACTTTTTTTATTTTATTTTATTGCTAAGTTGATGGTTATTTGTCAATACAAAACTACCAGTTTTATGTATCTGGATGAATCAGAGGTCAGGGTACAAGAGTTCAAGACTTTCACCTGAAAGTGGTCCGGTTCTGAACAGGAAACGAGTTTAAAAAGTAGCCAAAGACCAGTGGTGGGTATGGTTCTGTTAACAGCAAAAGTACAATTTTTTTTCTTGGTTTAGCAGATTAGCTTTTTTATTAACTCTAAAAGTTAGCAGACCAATTACCATCTGCTAATTTGACAACTTTAACTCTGCTAACAGCTAACTAACAAGCTAACATCAACAGGTTTGTGGTTGGGCTAGCGTTAGCTAAGCTATATTTTTAGTTAGCGGATGAATTAGCAAAGCTAACTTTTTTGTTATCTGTATGCTACTGTTACCTCTACAACTGATTACATTCTGGAGTCTACCTAGTTTCAGACAGCTGCCACAGCTAATCAACATTAGCCAAAATAGAAATGGCGTGGTTGTAGCTAAAAATAAAAAAAGGGTTAGCGGTTAGCTGTTAGCTTCTGCTAATTTTTACTTGTTTAACTGTTTAGTGTTAGCTTTTTTTTTAGTTTAGCAGTTTAGCATTAGCAAAGCTATATTTTAGTTGGAGTTAGCTATGCTCACCACTGAAAGAAAGAAAAACTGACTTTCACTTGAAACATCAGCACTCCTTTGAACGTGTAAATATAATTCACTATTATTCACTATTGTTTGCTTTTTGTTTTAAATTTATTTTTCTTTTGTATATATCGTTTGTTTTTTCTTTTAAATCCATTACGTTCAATAAAGTTATAATAAATGCACAAAAGAGCGTTACCGCAGATCATTCCTCCCATCAGCTGTTAGACTCTACAACCAGGATCGCTTGCAACAATCACAAGCATCCATGTTTGTGTTTGCACATCAAACAACTCTACCTCGCAATCATTACAGAAATAATAACTAATAATAATAAATAATAATTTTTTCCTGTACTAGACTAAATGAATAAAACAATTTGCACGAGTCTGTCATGACTGTTGCTTTTTGCTGTAATTTTGTATATTTGTGCACAGTAACTTGCTTTTACTTTCCTTTTTATCTATTTCTCACCTTGATAATCCGGTACGGTAATTCTTATTCTTATTCTTTTGATCTATGTTTATTTTATTATTACTATCTTTAATTCTACTATTATTGCTACAATTATATTGTGGATTGATGTATGTATCTGCTGCTGCTACTACACTTGAACTTTCCCACCCGGGACAATAAAGGCTGTTTCTATTCTAATAATAATAATAATAATAATAATATTAATAATAATAACATGAGCTTTTCTTTCTTTTTATCACCCACCACCAAAAGGTTTGAGTTTGAGGGGTCATTCATGATTTTGGCCATGCTGATGTGTCTGTAAGATGGCTGCCACAAAAACAACAAAAAAAAAAGCTACAATTCAGTCGATTTTACATATATTGAGCTAAAATTTGGTCTTATTGTAGCTCAGAGTCATCCTTAACATTTACTCTGAGCATCAAAACGTATTCCAAAACGTAGAAAGTGTTTCTAATTTCAACCAAAAACCTATTTTTAAATGTTCCTTCAGGATGTGATATTTTTAAATAAGAGGAAGAACTCCTCACCAGTGGACCAGGCAGCCCTCTCCTTTCAGCCGGGACTCGTGGATGAACACGAAGCTCTCCCTGAAGTACTGGATCCTGGTGTGGAGGATCACAGAAACCAGGATGAAAACTAAAGATCTGTTAAAGTCATTCTGCAGGTTTACGTTGGTCAGATTTTACTCACAGATTCTGCTTTGAGTGGTCAGCAGCAGAGATGCAGAGATACGTCATATCCTGCACCAGAGGAACACAACAGTTTGTCTTTAAATGACTTGAAATTTTAAAAAAAACACCTAAACTCCACGTATTAAACTTTTATTTGTGCTCAAGATGAAATAAAACATAACAGACTCCTTAAAGAGAGAGAATAAAGAGTCTGAGACACTTCCTGTTTGTTAGTACCTTGAAACCAGCGATACTGGCCCCGTTGAGCTCGTTAGGTCATGACATAACCGTGTGTGTGTGTGTGTGTGTGTGTGTGTGTGTGTGTGTGTGTGTGTGTGTGTGTGTTCTGTGCACCTGGCAGCTGATGGTACACGAACTGGACAGAAACCGCCTGAGCCCGGTATGACTGCACGAGAGCAAAACCCCCCCACGAGTCCTCTGGGACAGGCTAAACTCTGGGAACGCTCCAGACGCTTTTCATAACCACTTCTTTAAAAACACGTAACCATCTTTGACTGTCGGCTGAGAGAAACCGTTTAACGTGAATGCATCAGAGCATCAGAGTAAAATCAAACACTAAAATCCTGAAAATCTGCTTCAGCACACGAGCTATACTTCTGCCACTTTCAGCTTTTATCTAACCTTTGGCTACTGTTATCATTTAGCCAGCCTTTTGCTAATTTTAGCTAGCATTGTGCTTCTCTTACATTTTAGACACCCTCTTCTTGGTTCAGCTTTGGTTCAGTTACCCTTTTGCTACTTTAGCTTTTAGTTAGCCTTTTGCTTTGTTTACCCTTCAACAAATATTTAGTTACTTTTAGCTGCTTGCTAGTCGTAATAATCTAGTTAGCTTGTTTTAGCTTTTAGTTAGCCTTTTGCTACTTTTATCATCTAGCCAGTCTTTCACAATTTTTGGCTTCTAACTAGTCGTTGACTAATCTTTTGATACTTTAGTTAGTTACCCTTTAACTACTTTCAGAATTTAGTTAGCCTTTTGTTACTTTTAGCCAACATTTTAGTAGTTCGGTTTTTGTTACCCATTTTCTACTTTACATTTTAGCCAGTCTTTTGCTATTTTTAGGTTCCAGCTAGCCTCTTGCTACTTTGGCTTTTAACATGCTTTTTGAATGTTAGCTACTCTTTTGCTACATTGGTTTTTTTTACCCATGTGCTGATTTTAGCTTTCAGTTAGCCTCTTGCTACTTTAGATAATTAGCATGCATTTTGGGTGTTAGTTACTCTTTTGCTCTTTTAGCTTTTAGCATGCATTTTGGGTGTTAGCTACTCTTTTGCACTTTTAGCTTTTAGCATGCTTTTTGGGTGTTAGCTACTCTTTTGCACTTTTAGCTTTTAGCATGCATTTTGGGTGTTAATTGCTCTTTTGCTCTTTTAGCTTTTAGCATGCATTTTGGGTGTTAGCTACTGTTTTGCTCTTTTAGCTTTTAGCATGCATTTTGGGTGTTAATTGCTCTTTTGCTCTTTTAGCTTTTAGCATGCATTTTGGGTGTT
>JARVGW010000427.1:2165412-2175538 GCA_031762495.1 Anablepsoides rubrolineatus | reverse complement strand
CAAGAAGCTAAATGTAGCAGATGGCTAACAAGAAGCTAAATGTAGCAGATGGCTAACAAGAAGCTAAATGTAGCAGACGGCTAACAAGAAGCTAAATGTAACAGATGGCTAACAAGAAGCTAAATGTAGCAGACGGCTAACAAAAAGCTAAATGTAGCAGATGACTAGCTAGAGGCTAAATGTAGCAGAAGGCAACCTAGAAGATAATAGTAGCTGAAGGCTGGGTGTAAGCTTAAAGTGGTAACAAAACTAGCTAGAAGCCAAAACTAGCAGCTAGCTAACGGCTGTGTGGTTGTGTCTCAGTGGTTCGGGACGTCTCTAAGTGGAGCGACAGAATGCGTCGGCCGATGGAGGAGACGTATGGAGAGCAACATTTTGCTGAATTATGGTCGAGCTGGGTGGACGGCATTACTCAGTTTGTTCACAGACCAGAAGGTGAGGATCTGTGAGGAATCATTGTTTTGTTTCTGCAGATATTTTGTGTTTATTTATTGTTTTTGTTTAGGAAGTATCTGCATGGAGCTGCTGCCGCTGATCAGCTGCCCCACCCTGATCGTCCACGGAGAGCAGGACCCCATGGTGCCCAGCGTCCACCCTCATTACCTCCACAAACACATTAAAGGGTCCCGGTGAGACCGTCGCTCTTCAGCTTCTGTTCCACAGATAAAAAAAAATAATTTAACTCTTTTTTTTCCTCTCAAATCTTAGGTTGCATTTAATGCCGGAGGGAAAACACAACCTCCACCTGAGGTACGCCGAGCAGTTCAACAAACTAGTCGAAGACTTTCTGGAAGAATGAAGAAACACAAACTCCTGGAAGTGTCTGAATTTTATTTTATTGTTGCATTAAAAAAAAATAACGAGTGAAGGTTCCTTGTTGTCACAGAGGAGTCAAACATGAACTTTAAACAGATAAACAGTACAGTTTGTTTTTTTTACTTTAATAATTTCTTTAAAAATACCAAAATAAATTTATGTTACAATAAAAATACAAATAACAAATAAAATAAAAGGCGGCAGAAAGAAACAAAAATCTTATCTGCACCTTGTAAGACCTCATTTTGTAATAACTCATTATGTAATAATGTAATAAATTCAGGCTTCAAAATGTAATAAACTCGCGCTAAAACCTCATTATGCAATAATTGACACTAAATGTAATAAAAGTCTTCAACACATTATGTAATAATGTTATTACATTTTGCGGTAATTATTTCAAAATGTTATGTACAAAAGAAATTGATAAATTTAATCAACTTGGTTTTGTGGAGCCAGTTTGGTTCTGTAAATTTAACAGTTTATTTGTTAGAGAGAGTGGAAAAGTACTTTTACTTAATTTTTGTGAACAGTTTTATGACTTTTACTAGTTTTCTCATCAGTAACATTTATTTTTACCAAAGTCATTTTCTGTTAAGATATTTTTACTTTTACTTAGTTATTTTTTTCAAGACCTCTGACAAATACTAACATAAAACATGTTTAGTTTTGTTGTTTACTGTGGAGATTATGTACATCATACTCAACTTTTACTGTCTTTTCTCGGATTGATCGGCACATCGATATATCGATTGCTTTAGCCTGCCAATTTTTATGCTAAACCGAAAGTAGCAGTTTTACTGCGAGATTTAGGATTTTTTTTCTTATGAATCTAGATTTAGAAAAGAAAATATGAAAGAAATCTACAACGGGACAGACTTATAATTATAATTAGTGTTTATTTTATTTTTTGCCGATGTTCGGGCCGGAAGTAGCCGTTCTTCAACTATCGCGAGATTTGGATGATCTCGTCAGAACCTGAATTATATTTAAAAAAAGAAAAACGAAATAAAAAATGAACGGGACGCCGAACGGGACCGACTTTGAAGGCATCAAAGTCCACAATTTCTCCGAGAAGATCCTGGAGCAGGTGGTCCACTTCCACGTGATGAAGCTCAGCGGCGGGTTCTTCCTGTGGGTCGGTTCTGCTCCGGTTCTGTCCAACCTGGCGGTGTCTATGAACAGCAGATATGTGAGTAAAATCAGCTAAAAATCAACCTGCTGACGTCTGTAGAAACAGTTTTAATGAACAAAACTGTTGTTAGTTTCATAAATGTCAAAACAAATACATTGTTTAAATTAAATAAAAGTTTATATTTTGTCTCCAGGATTCGATGCCTTTGTCTTCATTAGTTCTGGGGGATCCGTCCAACACAGCTGCTAATTCTTTATCACAGAGATTAGGTAAAGTTCTCTGGTTTCATCACAATATTCCTGATAAAAACTGTAAATAAAGCAGCTGCTTCTGTGGACATCAGAATCATTTTTACAGAGAAAAGATGGAAGTTAAAAACACTTAAACCTGTTTTTCTTTTCTTAATCTCTTTATTACACTGTTCTATAACTCAATTTTATGTTTAACTGTATATCTTTGTATGTGAATAATTATTCTATTGTATTTTTTTTTATTTATTAAAAAAAAAAGAGCTAAAAACACAAACTAAAAGCTATACAGCAGACCACTAGACAGCTGAAAGGAGCCAGCTGAAGGTTAGAAAGAAGCTAATAGTGAAATGCTAGCTACAAAACAATTAACAAATGGCTAGCAAGAAGCTAAGTAGTGGAAGGCTGGCTAGAAAGACAACTAGCAGATAGCTAAATGATAGCTAAAGGTAGCAGAAGATTGTGTAGAAAGTAAAAATAGCCAACTGTCTGTACATGAGCTAAAGGTAGCGGATAAAGGTAAAATTAGCAGTTGACAGGCTTGGAGACAATAGCAAAAAGCTGAGTAGAAGCTAAAAATAACAAAATGTTAGCTTAAAGCCAAAATTAGCCGATGAAGAGCTAGAAAACAAAAGTAGCAATAGAATGTATAGAAGCTAAAGGTAGCAGAAGGCTGGTTAGAAAACAAAAGTAGCAAAAGGCTAACTAGAAGCCAAAACTTGCAGATGGCTAGAGAATCACTAAAAGTAGGAAAAGGCTAGCTAGAAGGTTGAAGTAGCCAAAAGCTGAATGGAAGCTAAAAGTAGCAAAAGGCTAGCTAGAAGGCTAGCTAGAAGGTTAAAGTAGCAGTAAGCTGAATGGAAGCTAAAGGTAGCAGAAGGCTAGTTAGAAAACAAAAGTAGCAAAAGGCTAACTAAAAGGTAAAAGTAGTATAAATTGAAGCATTTTTGAAAAAGCAAAATGTTTTGATAAAGTTTATAAAGTGACTTAATATAAAAAAAGTATTAAAGTTAAAAAGCAAGTCAGCACCCATCAGCTGAAAGTCTGGAAAAGCAGCTAAAACAGCTAAAGAAAGGTTCTGTTTTTATTTCTCAGCCAAGCGGACGCAGAAACAAGTGTTTGTGAGTTTCAGTCTGCCGATGAGCGACTCCAGCCTCAGTCTGCTGGTGGAGGACCGGATAAAGAAGGAGCTGGAGCTTCATCCTGAACACTTTTAACCACCACCATCATCATCATCCTCATCACCCCACAGTAAACAACACAAAAACAAGGACCAAACTTTCACATCCAGTGTTCTTTTATTGACATTATAAATTAAACGGTTTATTATCAAAAACATGTAGGCCTACGGCTTTTTGTACAAATGCATTTCTTTAAAAAAAAAAACACTTAGAAAACAGCTGTAGTGGTTGAAATTTAGTTTTTTTTTTTTCAGTTTTAGATGTTCGAAATGTACAAACTAATGAACCAAACAGTGTTTTTATGTAAATACATGTGACGTGCTAAATACGGTTTAAAAAAAAACTAAAGTTTGGACCTGCTCTATATTTGCATACGGACGATTTATTGTTGTGCTTTGTCTAGTTCAGGGGTCTGCAACCTGCGGCTCTGGGGCCACATGTGGCCCCTCTGCAGTGGCTCTTTGAAAATGTGACCAAACATAACAGAATCAATTACTTTGTTTGTTTTTCTACCTACAACAGAAATCAATTTGTACGCAAATATGTGATCAATACTACTAATACAAAAAGTAAAACATGTTAGCTCATGCTAGCCTGTTTACTTAAATAATCCAACTTCTTTTTATGATCTTTCTCTAAAATCCATCAGAATTACCTTTAAAGAATGTGAAGGCTACATAATAGGAAGAATTAGAAAAAAAATATGCCTGAATAATTCAGTTGTACTAGCTTTTATGAAATTCGGCATAAACTATACACGTTTCTTTTCTTGTTTACATGAATATAGTCTTTCCTTTTGTCCTGATGTGTAAAAATAATTAGAATAAATAAAATCCGTAATATATTTTTAGTTTTATAAAGTCACCTCTACCGGCCGTAAATGTTCCAGAAAAGGCCCCGAAAAGGCCCACGGACCACCAGTTGATAATCACAGTTGTAGCTTATTTTGCAGCTCTGGACACATTTTATTACTGTGTCAAGGAGCAAAAATGGCTCTTTTGATCATAAAGGTTGCAGACCCCTGGTCTAGTTGATGTAGATTACACACCTCGGTCATAAAAGATACTTAAAGTGTATAAAAGTACACGGTCACAACTAGTCCAAGTCTACGCTCTAAACGTGTTTCTAAAAGAAGTGAAATATTGTGCTTTCTGTTCAGAGTTAAAAACACCCATAACTAGAACGTGACTACGGTACGAAGAACGAGAAATTAAAACGTCGGCTAATTCAGGAGGTAATCGCCTTTTGGCAGCATCACAAAAATAAACACTGGATCCTTTTAAATCCACCAAGTCGTCTCTGTTAACAGAGCCGTTGCCGTGAAAACCACCGGAACGCTGAGACGCATCATGAGACGACAACGAAACGTCCGTTCAGCTCTCAGATTTATCCACCGGAGTCTCCGGTTGTCGGTAAAAAAAAACCGACGACCTTCATACCGGCGCCGACCTTGTATCTGAGGGTAAAGTGCCTCGCTAGACCACAACCCAAGAACACTGAAAGGAAAATTTACTTTAAAGAATTTGTGCTCTTTTCATGCAAAAATAAAATAAAAAAATGAATAAAAAAAAAAAAACAGCACAAATCCTAGATTTTACAACGTTGGCTAAAATAAATTCACAAACACTTGATTTTGTCGTTGACATTTAGTGCAAAAATAAGATCCGGTTTCAACGAATCAAAACGACTAAAGTTAATTTGCCGCTCCTTTACCTGCCAGCACCCATTAAAATATTTTATTAAATAAAACACAGGTGCGTCACAGTAAATTAGAATGTCGTAAAGTTAATTTATAGATTCTGGATCAGTTCTGTGTTGGTTGGACATATTTCTCTTGATGAGGCGGAGCTTCTAAGCTAGTTTTAAGCTAAGCTAGTTATTGATCTGATTAATGATAGGCTGGCACCGCTAACTGTGCAGCCGGCGCTGGCAAATGAGGAGACTATACATTTGTGTTAGCATCAGAGAGGCTAACTATTAGCATAGATAAGCTTGCGTAAGCATCAGAGAGGCTAGCGGCTAGCGTAGATTAGCTGGTGTTAGCATCGGAGAGGCTGGCAACTAGCATAAATAAGCTGATGTTAACAATGGAGAGGCTAGCAACTAGCATAGATAAGCTGGTGTTAACAATGGAGAGGCTAGCAACTAGCATAGATAAGCTGGCATTAGCATCAAAGAGGCTAGAAACTAGCATGGATAAGCTGGTGATATCATCAGAGAGGCTAGCAACTAGCATAGATAAGCTGGTGTTAGTATTATAGAGGCTAGCAACTAGCATAGATAAGCTGGTGTTAGTATCGTAGAGGCTAGCAACTAGCATTGATAAGCTGATAATAGCATCAGAGACGTTAGCAACTAGCATAGATAAGCTGGTATTTGTATTGGAGAGGCTAGCAACTAGCATAGATAAGCTGGTGTTAGTATTGGAGAGGCTAGCGACTAGTTTGGATAAACTGGTGTTAGCATTGGAGTGGCTAGCAACTAGCATGCATTTCTCTTCAGTTGACTTATGAGCCACAACTTTTAAGTTGGGGCTTTTTAGAGGTTTACTTTATTCAAAAAAGTTTCCCTAATAAAGTAAGTGAGCAGCCTAGACATGCTATTCGCTAGCCTCTCAAATGCTAACATTAGCTTTTTAATGCTTGTCGCTAGGCTCTCCAATGCTAACATCAGCTTATTAATGCTAGTTGCTAGCCTCTCCAATGCTTACGTCAGCTTATTAATGCTAGTTGCTAAACTCTCCAATGCTAACGTCAGCTTAGTCGCTAGCCTCTCCAGTGCTTGCATCAGCCTATTAATGCTAGTTGCTAGCCTCCTGGATGCTAATTCAAATGACGAGTTTGGTTGGTTTAGGGTTCTGGACCTCTGGCCTCCAGGCCTAAAGGGTCACAGTTCCAAAATTCTGTTCCAGACTCCGAGTTTCTCATCTTAAAAACCCATAAATACGTCCAAATTCTCCATTTTGTTCTCTAAAACACAGCTGATACAGTCATAAATTAACTTTTTAATGACATTGTAATGAACTGAGATGACAGGAAAATCACCACTGACGTTTCAGAGAAACAAATTTTTTTGGCAACTCCTGAATAAATCATTGTCACACAAAAATAACACAAAAATAAAGTTTTTCTCATTGTCGTCATCTCAAACCTCACTTCCTCAGAGTTCATCCGGTTCGTCGCAACAATTAAAAAAAAATTATTTCCCTTTTTAAAGGTTTTGTTGACGAGCTTCTTGCGCCGCCGATTCCACAATTTTTAATTTTTACTATTGCTGTGAGGCTGAAACACCGTTGGCGATAGCGCGACTCCCGATCACCTCGCCGCCGGTGGCGAGCGCGTACGAGGCCGGCACCGCTGCCAGAGCGGTGGCTGCCACTGCCGCCGCGCCCCCTGTGGCGGTGAGGTGCAGCGGCGTGTCGCGGACGCGGGAGTAGTCCCCATCGCACTTGGCGAGGAGGAGGTGCTGCTCGCCGGGGTGCAGCAGCGTTCGGCGGGTGAAGGTCTCGCCGTCGGCCAGGCTCTCGGGGAGGGGCTGCCCCCGCGGCTCCGGCAGCAGCAGCAGGCAGATGATGCACAGTAGCGTGCAGCAGGCGAAGATCACGTGGTGCAGGAAGTAGCCCTTCTGGTTGTGGAGCTCCATGATGGGGGCGGTGAGCATCCCGAAGCCGGCGCTTGCCAGGACCAGACCCAGACCTCCACCCCTGCAGAAAGCAGATTTTTATTTTATATTTGCATGTAAATCCAACTTCCACCACTAGATGGAGCTGAAGAACTTACCTGATGACAGTCGGGGTGATCTCCGCACAGAAGAAGATGCTGAGCGTGCTGACGGCGTGGGAGGAGAACATGCCGATGATGGAGAACGCCACAGAGAACTTCCTGTTCAGGGTGTCCCTCAGAACTGAGAAGAGAGCGACGGCGTTTCAATACAGCTGCCAAAGTTTTACAAATGTTAAAATAAATAAATAAATCACCGTACCCGTGTCGTGCCGGAGGCTGTATTTTCCGATCACTGAGGATTGAAATGGAAAAAAGAGCAAGTCGTTAGTGTTACACTGCAAAAAATGTCCATCTAACCAAGTTTTAAAACCTTATATTCAGCCAAAAAAATATTTTTGATCTTATTTCGAGACTAATTTACTAAACAAGAACTGATTGTGTCAGAATATTATTCTTGTTTTCAGAATATGTCAGATTATTTGTCTTGTTAGCCTGAAAATTGGACTCAAATTAAGTAAAAAAATATGCCAGTGGAGTAAGAAAATTTCACTTGGTAAGATTCATGAAATACTTGATTTGATTAATTTTTTTCTTATTTCAACCAAACGAAAAAATACCGACTATAAACAAAAACAATCGCGGAAAAAAGGCAAAATAGAAATAAAATTAGAGTCAGAATTTAAAAAAAAAAAGCCTGGAGGAGACTGGGAACAGTTTACCACAGAGGCTGAAATGATTTTCAAAATAAAACGACGTTTCTAAACTCTAAAGTTCAGCTGCTCAGACTAAAACCAGCTGAAGGTTCTGGTTTAATGGGGTTCACTTACGGTTCAGGAGCCCCAGCTGCAGCAGAGAAGCCAGAGCCGTCACGATCATGAAGGCGAGCAGCCCCCCGCGGCGCCCCATCAGCCCCACGGCGGGGCAGAGGGCCAGGCAGGTGGCCACGGCGATGCCGGCCATGGTGTAGTAGTCGGCGCGGCACAGAGCCGTGGGCTGGGCCTCCGGGTCCATCATGCTGCGGGCGAAGCAGTGGTGGATCCCGTAACCCGTCAGGCTGCACAGAAACATACGGGGGTGTTAGGCAGGGGGGGGACTGGGACCGGAGAGACATAAACGTGGGCTTCGGTGGCGCTTACGAGTTGACGCACAGCACCACGATGTTTTTCCACAGGTTCCTGGTGCTCATCATCTTCACCACGCAGCTCCTCTGAGGCTTCCTGTGCAGCTCCTGCTCCAGCTCTGCAAGGTCCATTTATTTATATATAAAAACAACAAGTTGACTAAAGTGCTTCACAATTCAGACAAATGAATAAAAATATTATATAATGCAATAATTGTTCCACATTTAATTTATAGTGTTGAAGTCATATAAAAAAATATACAAATCTTATTTATATATTGCAAAAAAAGAGCCATAGGAATTATAGCTGAAAAACATTATAATCACCCATCGAATATATTATGTCATCAATTGAAGTTATTAAAATTTTATGAGTTGGTTGATTATAGATTTTTGTTTATATATAAGGCTCATAAAAACACATTGTAATGTAATTCAGAATCTGTAATCTGAAAACTTGATTAGGTCATTTTGACCAAAATTGACTTAATCCTCATTTTGATATGATGGGTCACATATGATAAAAACTTTGATAAAAGCTAGTTTATTTTAAAAATATGAGGGTATGTATTGACATAAACTCTTCAAATAATGGACACGATGAGGTTTTTATTTCAAAGTTTGAGTCTGTAAAACGACTTTATTATTTGAATTCATTTTAGAGAGGGAAAAAAGGGCCTATATTGCTTCTGCTTCCTTTCATTTCATAAATTATTAAGTTTTTTTATTGAATATACTTTTTTTTTGTTTTAATGAATAATAAAATGAAAAAAAAGGGGAAAAGTTGGGTAAATTTGGAAGTTTTCGTGCTTGAAGTCACCTGCGAGAACTCCGCTGGGCTCGGTTGTTAGGTCAACCTGGTTCTTCCTGGCGATGCGCAGCATCATGGCTTTGGACCGTTTGTAGTGCTGGGTGGCCAGCAACCAGCGCAGAGATTCAGGAAAGATCCTGCAGAACCACAGAGACGCGTTTTTAAAAGATGAGAACAGAATGTACCGTGAGGAGGAGACAGAAAAGAAGTATTGTTTGAGTGTTGTGGAGTGGTGTGACTGTACGAGCCATCGCCTGCCCCCCACCCTCCACAGCCTCAATATGCCGGGGACGTCTTCAAAAGGCGGGGACTCACCAGACGTAGGGCAGCATCAGAACAAAAGGGCTGATTATGACGATCTGCAGCACCTGCCAGTCCTCCCCGCTCGGCCAATAGCGGCACAGAGCGGCCACGGCTGGCATCAGGAGCTGCCCGCCCACCTTCAGAAAACTGGCCACCATTGTCATGGAGAAGCGCCAGGCTGGCAGACAAAGCTCGATCCCTAAATAAAGACAGAAAACAGGGATTATCCTCACGCCGAGGCAGACCAGGAAATTAAACCCATGAGGACTGCCGCGACTCCAGAAACATATCAAATCATAAAGAGGAGAGAAGTTAGAGGTTTTACTGGAAATCTCTCCACCTTTAAGAGAAAACCTCAGGTAGAAAAACTAAAAAAAGAATTCCCTCCCGCCAACAATCCTTCACCTGACCATCTGCTTCCTCCTCCTCAGCCAGAAACACGAAACTCACTCAGATTCACCAATAATCCTAATTTATTTATTTTCATTTAATATTTGATGTGATATGTTGAGTCCTGGCATCTGGTGTTTCTTTAGTTCAGTATCTGTGGTACGTTTAAGCCATGACTTAGTTAAATACTCCCAAATGTTACAGTAAAAGTACATCATTTAGCAAAATAAAAACCATTAAAGTGCATGTGACATCAAATTCTGCGTATAAAACGTCTTAACTTCTAATCTAACTAGAAATATACCTTGACTAACGCTAAACAGCTGTGTTTATTGATCAAAGTTATAAAGATTTAATTATGTAGTATTTACAACATGACAGTTATTACAAGTATATTGAT
>JARVGW010000427.1:2149612-2160781 GCA_031762495.1 Anablepsoides rubrolineatus | reverse complement strand
AGTCAGCCCGAGTCATCGTCCTCAGTCATAAAATCAAATGGAAATACACACCGTGACACACACACACACACACACACGCTGACTCTCCATCCTCAGCCACTGAGGCGTCTCAGAACAAAGCGACAGCAGCAGATGATCCGATGCTCAGATTCATGGTTAATGAGCAGCTGAAAACAAGAACAAACACGAGCTTCAGATCTGCTGCTGAAACATCATTAACTTGATGATTTAACTCTGAGAGCAGCAGGCTTTGAGACTTTCAAAATAAAAGTTTTTGTTTTTTTAAAGCTGATCTTCTGCAGACTTAAGGATGATTTCAGAGACAGAAAGGCAAAAGTTTTAAACGCCCGGCAAGGTCACAGCGTCGGTGGCGTTATCTGCTGAGTCAGCCCGAGTCATCGTCCTCAGTCATAAAATCAAATGGAAATACACACCGTGACACACACACACACACACACACAGGCTGAGCCAAGGACAAAAATATTAACCTCTGTTTGAATTTAGCTTTTAATCATTTAACACAGCAGCCACCTGCTGGGAAATATTCTGACTTTAATAGTTTCTAAATGTAAAAAAAATAACAATAATCTTAATTTAACTTTAAACCCTCCACTGTTTGTGTTTTGTTTGCGTTAAATTTGAACTCTCAGGAGATTCTGGGCTGGCGGCTGCTGTGGGGGGAGGGGGGGCATTTTGTTTGTTAGAATCATTTGAGATTTATCTGGGGACCCCTGCAGAGAAAAAAAACACCCCACGGGCCGAGCTCTAGTCTGAGCTTCACACACAAAGCCTGACTGAAGAGAGGGGAGGGGCAGGGGGGACGGAGGAGGAGGAGGGGGGCAGCAGAGGGCAGAGAGGACAGTCTGAGGGGGGAAAACAGAAAACATCAGTTTGAACGCTCAGAGCTGCATCTCTAATGCAAATTAAAAGGAAATCATTAAAAAAAAGGAAATAAACATTTAAATTGACGGATCTACAGGTTTAATTTATAATAAAAACTATTTCATCTCATCTGAAAATCAAACAGTTCGAGAAAGAACCTTCTCCATGTAGACTAATAGCAGAACTAGCTTCTTATTTAGCTTTTTTGCTAACTTTGGAAACCATTAACCTTTAGCAGCTAAATTTCAATCTACGAGCGTCAAAAACAACAACAAAAAAAAAACATTTAATAATGTTTAAATAAAAAAACAGTTGTTTGACTAACTTTAAACAGTATTTATAAAAATACAAACTCAAAAGAAATTTATACTGATCTGATTTGGAAGGAGATGAAGACTGACGGTCATCTTAGCAGTTAGCGTTAGCTTCCACTAATTGTCTTTCAGTTTAGCAGATTAGTAGGGGTGTAACGATACAGAAAATTCACGATTCGGTTCGGGTCGATACTTAAGTCTCACGGTTCTATATTTTTTTGATACAAAAAGAAAAATTTCCATGCCCTTTTAAACTTGTAATTTATTGAAATTAATTATGAACATTTGTTTAACCTCAAAAGTACAGTTTTTAAATTAAATGTTGCTGAAACAGCAAGTTTCTCTGTGGATCTGGACTCGACAATGCAGCCTAGGAGGAGTAGTCGAACACAGATCAACTGATCCTTCAACATAGAGCATCTTCAGAAGACAAGTTGATAAAAAAAAGTAAAATATCTGTATTGTTTGATACAAGTGTGTATTGAACCTAAAGCACTATTCGATACGGTTCGATACGGGTACATGTATTGTTGCACCCATACAGATTAGTGTTTGGTTAGTGATGACCTCCACTGCATAAATCTACAACCATCTAATTGGACACCTGTTCAGCCGCTGCGGTGAGCTTCTCCACGAGGTTCAGTGTTTCCAGCAGTGGGCTGAGCACACCTCCCTGAGGCACACCTCTTTAAAGTGAGGTTTTTGTTGATCCCTGTGCCGACTTGGACACCGGTTTCTGTGGCCCGGCGGCCTTTAAAACCCACCCCAGAGGAGGCGAAAGCCATTACTCACTGAGCACGTAGAGGGAGAGAGCGAGGCCCGCCAAGCAGAAACCCTCAAAGAAACGCAGCGTGCTGAACACGGTGACGTTCGACGAGAAGGCCACGCTCAGACCGAAGACCAGCATGAAGAGCACCGAGAGGATCAGCACCGGGTGTCGACCAAACCTGGGAGACGAACAGAGAGAGAGAGAGAGTGGATAAAACCTGAGAGAGACGACAGCTAGCCAGCTACAGCTTTTGTTCTGATAGCTTTGACTTTCAGAATTGTGTTTTAACTTTTTCAACAGATTTCAGCTGTTCAGAACTCGGCGTTCAGAAATACGGTTCCTCTAGTTTCCTTAAGACTCGATACACTTCCTGGTTTCACAGCAGGACCAGAGGTCAAAGGTCAGGTCAGGTCATTGTTATGTCTATCACAAAGCAGCAACTTCTTTCCCACGATGAACAACTGAGGGAAAGATCAGTTTGAGACATGAATTTCTCTGAAGCTAAAAGCTAAAAGAAGCAGAATGCTAATACCTAAAATAAGCAGAATGCTAAAAGCTAAAAAAAAGCTAAATGCTAAAAGCTTAAAGAAGTGGAAGGCTAAACGCTTAAAAAAGCAGAATGTTAAAAGAAGCTGAATGCTAAAAGCTATATAAAAAATGTTGGATGCTAAACGCTTAAAAAAGCAGAATGATAAAAACTTAAAGAAGTGGCATGCTGAAAGCTAATGTAAGCAGAATGCTAACAGCTAAAGGAAGCAAAATGCTAAAAAGTAAAAGAAGTGGCATGCTGAAAGATAAAGGAAGCAGAAAGCTAAAAGAAGTGGAATGCTAATAGCTAAAATAAACAGAATGCTAATAGCTAAAGTAAACAGAATGCTAAAAGCTAAAGGAAGCAGAATGCTAAAAGAAACGGAATGCTAAAAAGTAAAAGAAGCAGCATGCTAAAAGCTAAAAGAAACAGAAGGCTAAAAGCTTAAAGAAGTGGAATGATAAAAGCTAAAGAAGTGGAATGATAAAAGCTAAAGAAGTGGAATGATAAAAGCTAAAGGAAGCAGAATGCTAAAAGCTAAAAGAGGCAGAATGCTAACAGCTAAGCAAAATACTGAAATCTATCAGGACCAAAACACTGGCTAAATGTAGCAAAAAGCAGCAAAATGTCACTAAAAGAAGAAATGGGATGCCTAAGATGTAAAGGTGGTAAAAGGTCATCTAAAAACAGTAAAAGGCTAGCTAAAAGCAGCCAAAGTAGGTAAATTGCACCCAAAAGCGAAGTAGCAAAATACTAGCAGAAAGCTAAAGTTCAGCTTCCATCTCCCTAATGAGCCAAATGTTTTGAATCTGCAGCAATAGTTTTTGCAGGAGTAGTTTCTTTTAAATGAAGGAAAAATAAACATGTAAACAAACAGTGTAAACGCTAACTCAGCATTAATAAATACCAAAAAAACAAACGCACCAGTCGGCCATGACACCCATCACCAGGTAGCCAAAGATGGAGCCCACCAGCAGCGAGAACTTGGCGATGTGAACCTTCCAGGCGGAGTCGCACACCAGGTTCCACTGAAACAGGAAAAACACACAGTCTGTTAGCAAAATATCTCAGGAAACACTTTGATAAAACCACATTCAAGATGAAACCTTTGATATTTATAAAAATTAGAGCTGAAGTGGTAACTGAGAGTCATCCTAAAGATGGATTCTGAAGGCGGCTGATGAAGAAGATGAAGACATGATGATGATGAAGACATGATGAAGACATGAAGATGAAGACATGAGTCATGATGATGAAGATGAAGACATGATGAAGACATGATGAAGATGAGGACATGATGAAGATGAAGACATGATGATGATGAAGACATGAGTCATGATGATGAAGAGGAAGACATGAAGATGAAGACATGATGATGAAGATGAGGACATGATGAAGATGAAGACATGATGAAGATGAGGACATGATGAAGATGAAGACATGATGAAGATGAGGACATGATAAAGATGAAGACATGATGAAGATGAAGACATGATGAAGACATGATGAAGATGAAGATGAGGACATGATGAAGATGAAGACATGATGATGATGAAGATGTGCTCAGCAGCAGCATCCTGGTTCCTTCTGTTACCTTGGTAACCACGTTCTGAGTGAGTCCCGTCTGCAGCTCCAGCCTCCGCTCTGCGCATGCGCACAGCATCCCGCCGCCGTCCTCCTCGAACCCCTCCCCCCCGGTGCCGGTGCCGTTGCCCTGGAGTGGGAGAGCGGGCTCCTGCGGGCTCGGCCCGGTCCAGTTGCCGGTACCGTTACCCGGCAGGGCGCGCACGCACGTGCCGTTAGGCTGGGCCAGCAGGAAGTGGTCCGAGAACTGGCTGCAGCCGATGAACAGGGCCGGGATCCAGGTCAGGACCACCAGCTGCCTCTGGTGCCGGCCGAACCCGCCCAGGCCCGGCAGCACGCAGCCGTCCGTGTGCGGCAGCAGCAGCCGGGGGGGCGAGTCCGGCGGGTGGTCCTGCGCCGCCTCGGGCCGGGCCCCCGCTGCCATCACGACCCGGCCACAAGGACGACCAGAACCAGAACCGCCGCGCGCTCTCTGCGGTGGACCCTCTGACACAAAGGAGTCCGGTTTAGAAGCAAACAGAACCTGAAAACCGAGCTGCGACCCTCACAAGGTGAGGGGGGGCTCCCGGAGAGGAGGAGGAGGGTCCGGTCCGGCCGGATCCATCCACGCGTGTCTGAAGTGGTCCAGGCCTGTGGGGGGGTCGTTATTCTTAATAAAACATCTCGTTCGTCCTTCATCCGCGCGCGCTCTGTCTCACACCTGTCCGCGCCGTGACCCCCGCCCCCCCACTCCTCCAGGCTGCGCGTGAGTTACATCCTCATCAAAACCATCAAAACACACGAGCTCTGCTGGATCCCCGGTCCGGTCCGGTCCGTCTGTGTCCCCCCTGAGTGGAGCTGAGGGAGTTTGGGGTGGGGGGGATAAGCCCCGCCCACTCGGCTCGCGCTATGAGCTGTGATTGGAGCGGCTGCAGCACTGAGGGGCGTCAGGACGCAACAAAAGCCCCCTTTGTGCTGAAAGATGTTTCCCACCGAGGCGCGAGGATTTAAATATTTAAAACATTATTTTATCTTCATGTTTTTCTGTCAAACATCAGCTGTGATTCATTAAAGCTCATTACTTTAAAGTTTAACACTTAGTTACTTGTTATAAAATAAATCTGAACTCATCATGAAATGTTTATGTGCTCTAAAAAAATTAAGTGTTGAATTTACTCAACTAAATCATATCAACTATTTCCACTAAACCTAGTAAAATAAATATAAGGTGATATATTTTATTTTTTAAAAAATGACCAATTTAATCAACTTGGTTTTATGGAGCCAGTTTGGTTCCATAAATTTAACAGTTTGTAGAGAGCGTAGAAAAGTACTTCTACTTCCAATTTTTATCCGTTTTATAACTTTTACTTAAATAGTTTTCTCAGTGACATTTATTTTTACCAAAGTCATTTTTTGTTAAGGTATTTTTACTTTTACTTATATTTTTTCAAGTACTTTATAGACCTCTGGTTTTGTTTTCCTTAACATTCTGATTTTGTACGCATCATTTGTTTTATTTTTGGTTTCTTTTTATCTTTTGTTTGTTTGTTTTGATTAGTTTTTTTGTTTTGTTTTATTAGATTTTTTTTATCATTAGATGACTTACTGTTTTGTACGCAGATTTTAATTCATGATTGAAATAAATAAATAAACAACAAAAAAAAAACTAACTTAGAAAAAGACACCAGAGGCTAAATCATTTTATTAATAATAGACTTTTACTTTTATTTATGTATAAAATAAAGATTTTGAATTAATTTACTTCAAGGTTTCTGAACTCAGAACAAAACTAAAATCTGCCTTTTCTGTGAGAAGTTAGCCTGAATGCTAACAAAGCTAAAAACAGCATCCAAAAGCAACAACAAAAAATAATAAAAGGTTAAATTACATCTAAAAGTAGCAAAACATAAACCATAGCAAAATTATAGCAAAAAAAACAACAACAATGATTCTTAAATGTTGCAAAACATTAATCCAAACCTCACAAACTGATACAGCAACTTGATACAATAAAACAGGGCAAAATGAGAGTTAACTCGTTAAAGGTAAAATATATAGCAATAATCATGGCTAAGTGTAACAAAACAATGATAGCTACAAATAGAAAAACAATAGGCCCTAGCTAAATAATTTAGCTGTAAGTCATAAACTGTTAAAGATAAAAATATAACTAAAAAGGCAAAATGATGGCTAAATGTAGCAAAACTATAGCTATAATTGGCAAAATGATAATAGAAATAATTGAGCTGTAAGTCATAAAATGTTAAAGATAAAAACATAAGGCAAAATGATGGCTAAATGTAACAAAATGTTAACTAAAAGTACCAGAGCTGTAGCAAAAAGCTGAAAATATTTAGAAGAGATTTTCATGCATTTCACTGAAATCCTGTTATAATAATAATAGATAAAAACAAAAAGCAAGCAGATGAGCAGCAGGTTTGGGTTGTTGTTGTTCTGCCTCTCAGACACTAGAGGGCGCCAGACATCAGTTTGAGTTTTAAAGAATCTGGTTAATCAAAGGTGCAGAAACTTTGTTCTGCTTTATATCGTTAATTAAAAAAAGGTGCAGAAACTTAAAGATGTGAGTTTTTGGCTTGTTTAACAGCTGAAAACCTGCCTGCAGCAGTTCAGCTGTGACTCAGCTGTGACCTGGAGGCTCAGGTGACAGGTGTTTCTGAGGGGGGATCAGGGTCCAGAACGACGTGAGGAAAACATGTCAAACTGTTGTTTTAACCTGACGACAAACAGCTTGAGTTTGAGTTTTCAGGGCGCGGCTGGAGGTGACGACTTTCAGCAGCTCATCCTCCTCCTCCTCCTCATGCAGACAGGCTCAAACTGGGAGGTGGAGGAGGCTGTTTGTTGTGTTATCTGCCAAACCAACCACACCCACATTAAACCTCATACCAGAGCTGGCATTTACGAGTCCAGAACCAAACCCAACACACGAGCCTGAATTAGATTTATGTTGGTTCATTTTGGTTAAATGTTCTCAAAACTCTTTTATTGCTTTAATGCAGCTGATAAACATGCATTAGAGATGTGTTTTTAGGGCAGGGCAGAAGCAAATAAATATTTAACATTTTAAAAATCTCCTGCAGAAAACACAACAAACAGCTAAACTCTGACCTTACAGACACGTTTGTTGCCGTTTATTCAAACGGCAACAAGTCTGCAACAAGTTTGTTCTCCACAAACTCTTTTTATGTTAATGTTTCTGCTAATGAACGATCAAAACTGCAACTTTTTCCCACCGTACAGCTGCTGGCTGAATTTAACAAGAAAGATCAGTTTGAGACACGAGTAGAAAGTTAAAGCTAAAGAAGAACAAAGAGCAAAAAGAAGCAGAATGCTAAAAGTCTAACAGGACCAGAACACTCGCTGAAAAATAACTAGAAAGAAGTGATTAAAGCTCAGCTAAAAGTAGCTTAATGTTATTTAATAGCAGCCAAGCTTAGCTAAAAGCAGCAAATAACTAGAAAGAAGCATTTAAAACTTAGCTAAAAGCAGCAAAATGTTATTTAATAGCAGCCAAAGTTTAGCTAAGTAGAAAAACCATGCCAAAAAGCTATAATAATGCTAAATGTAGCAAAAGACTAGCTGAAGATTAAATGTAGCAAAATGCTATCTGAAAGTATCAAAATGTTATTTAGAAGCAGTGAACGGTTAGCTAAAATCTGAATAATGTAGCATGGTGGCTCAGTTGGTAGAGCTAATACCTCTCAGCAAGAAGGTCGCCGGTTCAAATCCTGGCCCGAGGACCTTTCTGGGTAGAGTTTGCATGTTCTCTCCGTGCATTCATGGGTTTTCTCTCCAGTTGTAAACAACAGTGACTGTTAGGTTAATTGATAACTCTAAATTGTCCCTATAGGTGTGGTCGTTTGTCTTTATGTATGTCTCTGTGATGGACTGAGACCTGTCCAGGGTGTACCCCGCCCCTCACACTGTGACTGCTGGATATGGGCACCAGTGACCTCCCGTGACTCTGAAAGGAAGAAGTATAGATAATGGATGGATGGATGGATGGAAAATGCCTAAAAGCTAAAAATAAAAAACTAGCTGAAGGCTAAATTTGCAACAGTAGCTAAAAGTAGCACAAAGATTGCTAAAAATTTAAATTAAAACTGTACAGATTTGATTTTAATGATTTTAACTGTGAAAATATTTGAAATGTTAAAAAACTTCAAGCTGATTATAAATCTAAATGTAAAGAGAAAAAAATATATATTTTTTACATCATATTTCAGTTCCTGAAGGAGCAGAAACTCTGGGTCCATTCAGCAGAATAGAGCAGCATCATGAGACCGCTGACCCAGATAGGATCAGGTGTCACTGTTTCATTACCACCTGGAGGCATATCTATGTCACCTGCACAGGTACGTCTCTGTCACAGGATCTGTGAGCTGCAGCAGTTTGACTTCAGCTTGTATGAGGAGGGCTTTGTTTTAGCTTATTTACTGGGAGGAGAGAAAACTTGATGACAAAAATGTTGTTTTTGTTCCGACACTCAACTGGAGCTCATCTTTTATTGACTCTGAGTTTAACAAAGTGAAATAACTTCTTGTTTTTTCCTGTTGAGTGAAACTAGTTCTTTGTTTATAGTTCCTCCTGCAGCACAGACTCACTGTCAGGTCATTCAGTTGTGGCTGCGCACATTAATCCAGACTGGAGAGGAAGCATGTGAGCGCTAACAGCTAACTGTTCACAGAAGAAGCTAAAACTGAGTTGTTAAAGGAAAAGCAAATAAAACAGCAGCTAAAATGAGCAAAACAATGTTAAAAGTGAGAGAAACATTACTGAAAAAAAAACAGATGCTAAAGCTAACAAGATCAAAACAGTAGCTAATATGGGCTCAACTTTAAAAGTGGCAAATAAGATGCTAAAGCTAAAATATGCAAAACAGAAGTATATAGTAGCAAAACAGATGCTAAAGCTAAAATGTGCAAAACCAAAGCTTAAAATACCAAAACAGATGCTAGAGCTACAATGAACATCAGTAGCTAAAATGGATATAAGTAGGGAAAGATAAGCTAAAGCTAAAATATGCAAACTATAGGCTAAGCTTGAAGTAGCAAAAAATGCTGAAGCAAACATTAACACAATAGCCAAAATGGGAAAAAGTGCAACAATAACAACAGACGCTAAAGCTAAAATATGCAAACTTGAAGCTTATAACAGCAAGACTGATGCTAAACATAAAATGCTTAAAACAAAAGCTAAAAGTAGCAAAACAGCTATTAAGGAGAAAGGAGTAGCTAAATGGACATCAGTAGTGAAAAGCAAGCTAACAACGAGCTTAAAGTAAAAAAGATGCTAAAACTAAAATTATTAATACAGTAGCTAAATGGACAAAGTGCACAAATACAAAAAGCAAAAGGTAACGTGCAAAAAAGAAGCTAAATGTAGCAAAACAGATGCTAAAGCTAACAAGATCAAAACAGTAGCTAATATGGGCTAAACTTTAAGTGGCAAATAAGATGCTACAACTAAAATATGCTAAACAGAAGTATATAGTAGCAAAACAGAAAAAGAAAACAACAAAAAGCTAAATGTGGCACAAGAGTGGCTAAAGCTAAACTGAGCAAAATAGTAGCTAAAAGCTAAAACTACTAAATTGGTAGCTAATTGCTGAAAGTTTCACAAAAAACCAAATGGAACAGAGTTTACTGGAGCAGAATATTCTGAAGAAATTTAAAATATTTCTGTGAGTGAAGTTAAATAAATAATTATAAAATATAAATTGTAAAAACTGAATGTGATGGAGCTCGTCTGCTGAATGAGTCAAACTGTGAACATGGTGATGACACATCAGAGTCTTTGATCTGTTCCCATCAAATAAATAACAAAAAGAATCAAATCTGCAGAAATATTTAAACTGATGAGTCATCAAACATCAGAAAAGTCACTCAAAGATTCTTGTTTTTTAGTTTTTTTAATGAAAGCTTTGTTCTGTTTCCCACAAAGTGATTTAATCATTTCATTAAAAACTGATTCATTCCTGTTAATTCAACAAACGAGCAACTTCTTCCTGCAACATTTTATAAGAACAATTTGTCCGTTTTTCTATGATTAAACTGTGGCGCTGAGTCGGCGTTACTTTCACACCAGATTTTACCTGAACAGATGTTCTGTGAGTCACCTGAGGGCCACACCTGAGCTGCTGTTTTTATCATGAACATCAGGAGTTCAGCTCACATTTCTCCAGCTTTTTATTTTTCATCACAAAGGAGTTTTTTAAACACAAAACGTTTGCGGTCAGAGGGAAGAATAACGAGTTAAAAGCTTGTGAAATAATTTAAAATGTTTGAAAAATTGTCATTAAAACACATAAATCCGGTTTTCCTCATTAATAAATCCTGAGAACAATGTTGGACACACCCTGAACACCAGCAGCTATCAGTGTCAATCATCAGCCCCTTTAATCAGGGAATGATTGCCTTGGCTCACACACACACACACACACACACACACCTACACACACACCTACACACACACAGCTGCAAACACAGGATCTGACAAGATAAAACAGCCATTCATGGTAGAAAAACAAGGGAAAGTTATTAAAAATCGCTTCTGCAAAGTTTCAAAGTGGATCAGATGTGTCTGAACATGCAGCTGTGTGTGCGTGTTCTTGTTTTTGTTACAAAGTAAGGCCATTTTCCTCAGCTCTGCTGTGCTTTAGTTAGGTTTAGAGGTGTCAGTTAAGTTTAGGTTAAGGTTAGTGTTAACTATAGACTAGTAATGTAAGGGTTAGTTATAGACTAGTAATGTAAGGGTTAACTATAGACTAGTTATAGTTAAAGTTAAGAAAAGACAATTTGCTGTTGGTTGGTTAGGGTTAGAGCTAGATTAGTAAGGGTTAGTTAGGATTAGACTAGTAATGGTTAGGGTTAGGAATAGACTAATAATGATTAGGGTTAAGAGGAATAGACTTGTAATAGTTAATGTTAGGGAAAATTTCTTGTTAGGCATAAATGCAGTTGTAAAAATGAATGGAAGTCAATACAAAGTCCTCAGTTTGATGTAAGTACAAGGATGAGTGTGTGTGTGTGTGTGTGTGTGTGTGTGTGTGTGTGTGTGTGTGTGTGTGTGTGTGTGTGTGTGTGTGTGTG
>JARVGW010000427.1:2075382-2092995 GCA_031762495.1 Anablepsoides rubrolineatus | reverse complement strand
ATAATTACACACACACAGTGCATCAGAGGTCTATGGCCCAAATCTGACCCATCAAGTCATTTGATTTGATTTGTCCTCTGTAGAAACACAGTATTTCTACCTAAAGTCATTCCATTCATTGGTTCAGTGACCATATAAGGGGCTTTATTGTTAGTCAAAAACTTGGGCCACCACACTGCTAGCTTAATCGTTAAAAATAAAACTACTGTATTTAAGAAGTATTTGTATTTCATGAGTTATATTATTACATATGGCCGCATCTTGCGCTCATATTTCCTACCTGGCAACCCGGACGCTCTTGTTGATTGGCTCCTGTTTCTTTGGCTGATCCAATCCGAAGGAAGAAACATCCAGACTTCCTGCTTCTGCAGCTGGTGGTTCTGTTGTTCTGGTTCGACAGGTGAGATCCACAGGTAAGACAACAACACTAAGATGTTTCGTGGAAGAGTGAACATTTCTCTCGTGGCGGTTCGCTAGCTTATAGCCACAGCGCGTGGGACTCTCAGGTTGTTAGCTTAGCAGCATAGTTGTTTGCTGCGTTTTGCAACTTTTGGACCTTTTTTTTTAAAGTAGATAATAAATGTTTACTTTTTATCTGAACAACACATCTTAATTAGACATTTAATGATTCTTTTGGCCTCTTTATCTGGAAAATATTAGCCTCGGGAGTTAGTTTTGTGGTATCAGCAAATGTTTAGTAGTAAATTAAACATTAAAGCGTTTTGAATAAAACATGAAATAAACCGTGTGTCTCAGGATGTGTATTACTGTGGAGGAAGATAAAATTTACCTGAGATTACATCTGAAGGCAATCAAACAAAAGTTTTTTTAGATCATTCTTTCAGTTTTCTTGTGTAAAAATCCGGGCCAGTAGTGTCATTGAACGCAGCACGCTGCTATTTATTATTAAACTGTCAAAGGAGGAAGTTTTATAAATGTGATATTTTCTTTCCCAGTCTGAAAAACCTGATGATTGTGTGCCAGTTCACCTGTAGAGCTTCTCTAAACACTCACCTGAGAAAGCTGAGGTGGATCCAGGACATGTCCCGACCCAGTTCAGGTAGACCACCTTTTTATTGTTTATTTATTTATGGTTTTAATTATTATTGCTATCCACGTGTTTGTTTGTGTTCAGACATGGCGGCATTCCGGGAGATCTTCTCCAAAGCCAACAACATCGCCGTCATCACCGGCGCCGGGGTGAGTGCTGAGAGCGGCGTCCCCACCTTCAGAGGAGCCGGAGGCTACTGGAGGAAGTGGAACGCCACGGTGGGTTGTATTATTATTATTATTATTATTATTATTATTATTATGTATTTATTTAACAGGGACAGTGCACATAAAACATAGAACAGATCAAGTCCGTAAGTGATGCGTTGCACAAAGAGTATATAAGCTAATTTGCAACTCCAGTCCCTGGTTGGGCATTTCTAAACAAATATCAGTATCTGCTTCTGGTCCAGAGCAGAGAGGGTTAAAACTCCAAAACACTAGCTAAAGTTACTACAAACAGAACGTTAGCTAAAGTTACTACAAACAAAACACTAGCTAAAGTTACTACAAACTTAAATCAACAAAATGCTAAAAGTTGTAGCTAAATGTTAAAAAGTAGCAGAACTACAGCTAAAAACTATATCTTGCTAAAATAGCAAAATGCTAATGAAAAGCTGAAGTAGCAAAGTGCTAAGTAGAAGCTAAAAGTAACAAAATGCTTGCCATGAAGCTTTAACTAACAAAATGTTAGTTAACAAAACTGTAGCAAACATTTAGTCAATTTTAAAGCTGTCAACAATATTAACTAAAAGTGTGAAACAATAGCTAAAACTAAGATACTAAGAACAGCAAACAGTTAGCTTAAAGATAAGAGTAGTACAATTGCAGCTAAAAGCTACAAGTAGCAGAACTAATGTTAAAAGCTAAAGTAGGTGAGTAGCAAAGTGTTAGCTACAAGCAGCGAAATGTTAGCTAAAGGACAAAACTAACAAAATACTAGCTTTAATTAATTTTTAGCTTTGAACTGTAGCTAAAAACTAAAAGAAGCAAAATATAATTTAAAAGTAGCAAAAGGTTAGCTAAAGAATGAAAGTAGCAAAAGACTAGATAAAAGCTGAATAGTAGCTTTAGGCTCAACGTATCTTTAGAAGAAAAAAACTGGATCTTAACCTACAAATAGAAGAAAAAAAGCTAAAAACGAAGAGAAATAAAGCAGAAAATGAGCATAAAAACTGATCTTAGTTCTCAAAGATAATTTTGTGAATGACCCTCAGCTTCCATTTGACCGTGTTCTTTAGCTGCTGCGGCCATTTTGATTATATTTTTTTCTAAGCGCACTTGACTGAAGGTTGAGTTCTGACCCGTTTCAGGACCTGGCCACTCCAGAGGCCTTCTCCCAGAACCCGTCTCGGGTTTGGGAGTTCTATCACTACCGTCGTGAGGTCATGCTCACAAAGAACCCAAACCCGGCTCACCTGGCCATCGCCGAGTGCGAGGAGCGGCTCACCAAACAAGGCCGAAAAGTGACCGTAATCACCCAGAACATCGACAAGCTGCACCGCCGGGCCGGGTCCAAAAACCTCCTGGAGATCCACGGTGAGAAGAAAACGACTCGAGTGCTTCTGTTACTCCCATAAACCTCCTAAACACTTAGCTTTTAGCTGCTGTTCGGCATCTTTTTGCTCCATTCACTGTGTGTCACAGAAAATAAACATTTCAAAAAGTAGCAAAGAACTGAAGCTATAAGTAGCTAAAGGTTAGCTAGTAGCTGAAAGTAGCTAAATGTAGTTAAAAATGTTAGAAGGTTTAGGATCAAAACCTTTTTTTTTTAAACTAAAAACTGAAAAGATTTAAAGAGTAAAACATTTAATGACTCAGAAGCTGTTTTTATTTAACATGTATGTTTTGTTTTAACGCAGGCAGTCTGTTCAGAACTCGCTGCATGACCTGCGCTCATGAGGCGGACAATCACAGGAGCCCCATCTGTGCCTCTCTGAGGGGCAAAGGGTAAGCTCCTGGTCCAGTTCTGTAGATCCAGCAGTTTCTCTCCTGCAGACACTGATCAGCTGAATGTCAGGAAGCTAAACATTACCTGATCTGACCCGTGTCAACATGTCCACACAGAGCTCCAGAACCAGGAACAAACGACGCCCAGATCCCAGTCGAGCAGCTTCCTCGGTACAAGACGTTCAGGTGGTTCTTCTTCTGTGGTGTTTTGTTCTGACCCGCTGTGTTTCAGGTGTGAGCAGAGCGGCTGTAACGGCCTCCTGAGACCAGCTGTGGTTTGGTTTGGAGAGACTCTGGACTCTGGCGTTCTGTCGGCCGCAGAGCGAGCGTTGGACAGCTGTGACCTGTGTCTTGTGGTGCGTCACGTTTTGATTTGTTTTAATTTAATACAACCTGAAACACATTTATTCAACTTTCTGTTTCCCCCTCCACACACACTTTAAGGTGGGCACCTCGTCCATCGTGTACCCGGCGGCCATGTTTGCTCCCCAGGTGGCGGCCAGAGGCGTCCCCGTCGCCGAGTTCAACATGGAGAACACGCCGGCCACTGAGCGCTTCAAGTACAGTTATTTATTTATTATTTTATTTATTATTTAATCATTTTCTTATATTGTTTGTTTATTTTATTTATTATTTATTTCCGTTAGGGCTGCAACAACAAATCAATAAAATCGACAATCGAGCAGAACTCCTGGTCATTCAGTCAGACCGAACCAGAAAGAAGCCAAATGTAAATTAGAGAAAAATCATGAATTCTAAATGCAAATAAATTCTAATTATAATAAGTTAATAATGTTTTACATCTAAAAATCCTATTTTATTATTTTTTTCTGTTTTCCTTATTCATTACATTTTTGTTTTATAGCTATAATCAAGTTTGGAAATGGGGGCAGATAAGATTTTTCATCTGCTACATTTCATTTCATTTTATTTTATTTTTTATTTTTTCGTTTTAATATGTGTGTATGTATTTTTATTATTTTATTCTTTTTTTTATCTTCTCGTGTTTTGAATGCATTTTGGTTAAATGAAATGAATGAATAAACTAAACTAAGTTGTTTTTTGTTTTATTTTTTTAATTTATGACAAATCCATATTTTTGAGTTTAATATAGCTGGCAAAATCAATTGTGAAAATATTTATGATGTGCTTCTATTTTTAATTTAGCATATTATAAAAAAAATCCCTCTTGATTCAATTAAAAAACTCTGGTTTTTAAGAAAATGTCTGCTTATCAATTAATCGTTAATCTATAAGACAAATCAACTTCACATTAATCCATAACTTGCATCCCTAATTTATACAGGAATTAAATTAATTTATATCTACTTATATTTTATATTATATTATCTTATATATAAGTGTTTTAATGATTTTGTTGATTAATTGAAAAAATTATTTACAGATTAATCGATTATTAAAATAATCAGTAGTTGCAGCCCTAAATATCGTTTTTATTTATTTTTTTTATTTTCTCCTGTCTCCTGACCTGTTTCTGTCTGCAGGTTCCACTTCCATGGACCCTGCGGGACCACCTTACCCCCGGCTCTGGCACGCCACGAAAGCGAAGGAGTCTGAAACCCCCATGGATCAGCAGACTGATTGAGACGGACAGTTTTAACCAAAAAAGAGAACACATTTATTTACACTTTCAAACTGCTGTTTTGTAAAAAAGCTTAAAGTGAAGACATGAAGAGCAACAAACTGTCATTGTGCCAGTAGGGGGCAGCGTGGAGCTGTCCTCTTCTCTCCAACATCTGTAATCTGAAGAGTTTATCTAATTTAAAATTATGTGCAATACCATTTTACCAAGGAAAATCAATCAGTTTACAGGGTTTAAAAACAGTAAATAAAATCCTAAACTAGTGATTGCCAACTGGTGGCTCCTGGTCCCCTTTGTGCACACTGCTGTTTGTTTTTAGGCCAGTTCAGACGAGTAAATGATGGCCAATCAGAGCGCTCGCCCATGATTCTGCTAATCCGCTAATAGCAGGGCTAACTTTTTATAGGGTTCATGCAGGGTCTTAAAGTCTAAAACTTGAAAATCAAAATTTTAGGCCTAAAAAAGTCTTAAAAGGGATCAATGATTAGTTGTTACAGACTTTATTTGATAAACATTTATTTTAACTGTAAAATAAAGACTGTAAAAATACTGTAGACTGTTTTTTTAGTTTTTATCATTTTTAAAGTAAAAGTTTAAAAATATATTACACTGAGCCATTTTATTTACACACAAAGCATTCTGGGTAAATGACAAGTCATCGGTGCGAGGCTGCTAGCAGCTATATCCACCCTGAAGGTTAATGTTGGACAATATCTGATGATCGACTCTTTTAAATGAAAGTAGAGAGCGTTGACAGAGAGGAGAAGGTAGAAACCACTTGGTCTGCAACTGAAAATATGGATGGAGGACAACAGTGCTGCTTCATGGAAGAACCTCAGGTTAGCCTGTTAGCTTTAGCGCTAATGAATACCAAATGTTTTTTATGAGCTTGAGTTAACTACCTTTACAAAACAGTTCAACTGGAAAATATTAGACGCTTCTTGTGAATGTAGGAATGTTTTTCATGAGCTTGAGTTAACCGTTATTTATTAGCGTTCGCGTCTACTAATTATTTTTACCTGTGTAGCATCTGCAAAGTTAATTTTTTACATAGCGGGTTAGCAAATCCAGTTTCTTGGGTAGCTCTCAAGGCGCATGTTTTCAACTTAAACACTACACAGGTAGAAACAATTAGCAGAAACTAACACTAATAAATGCTAACTCAAGCTCATAAACATTTCTACGTTCACAAAACAAGCAGTTCAACTGAAAAATGTAGGAATGTTTTATGAGCTTGAGTTAGCATTTATTAGCGTTAGCTTTGGCTAATTTTCTTTACCTGTTTGGTGTTTACAAATCCAATTTTTTTACATAGCGGGTCAGCGAAGCTAGTTTTTTTTACATAGCGGGTTAGCGAAGCTAGATTTTTTTTTTTACATAGCGGGTTAGCAAAGCTAGTTTTTTTTACATAGCGGGTTAGCAAAGCTAATTTTTTTTTACATAGCGGGTTACCAAAGCTAGTTTCTTGGGTAGCTGTGCCCACGATGGTTGAGGTTAGTGAGATATAAACCTCACGTTTAGTTTAGTTTTTTTTTTTTTTTTCAATTCTGCCAAATAAAGGAATTTTTACTTTCAGAAAAGTCTAATTAGAGATTATGTACCGTTGGTGGTTATTTGTTTGATAAAACATTATGGAAGTGTTTTCGTGATAAATAATGCTGCTGAGGAAGGTGAGTCAGGCAGAATGTAGGTTTTCAGATTTAAAAATTCAGATTGTGACACTTTCTTTGTGTTGCAACAAACACACGCCTCCCTCCAGACTTCCACAGGCTGCTGTTATCAGAACGTGACTGTTACGCTGATTCTTGAAGAAACCGTACACCATTTCACATTTTCTCTGCTTCCATCCTCGCAGCCGCTCTCGTCTGTACGTCTGCTAAGTGAGCTCTATCACCTGCTTGTTAGAGAGAGGATGATGGTCCGATGGTCCCCCCCCGTGACACCGCTCCAAAAATAACAGAGCCAATTTCCCGCCTATTAGGCGGCGATTTCACACCAATCTACCCAGCTCGGCCTGTCGAAGATGGCAAGGCACAGAAGTAAACCAAAGAAAAGAAAATGTAGGTCAACCTGTCATTTTTTTAAATTCTGAATCAATTAAAAAAATACTGGATTCTATAAAACCTGTGAAATTATCAAACAAATTTATTGTTTTTATTTGTACGTCATAGTAATTTAAAGCTTTCACTGGTTTTAGACAGATGCTACTTAGTTAGGCTAACGTTAGCTTTGTATCATTAGCAACATTGGCTGTGAAGGGCCACAAAACAGCCCTCAAAATTTGGAGTTCTTTATTTTCAGTATTCTATAAAACCTGAGTCTCAAACTCAAAAACGATATGTATTTTTGTATGTCAGTAATGCAAAGCTTTTATTGGCTTTTGAGAGAGGTGCTACTAGGCTAACCTTAGCTAACCAAAGGAACATGTTAGCTTAGCATCAGTAGCAACGTTAGCTGCTGAAATGTGAAACCTGTGAAATTCTTAAACACTGGTTTTATTATTTGTTTTTGTATGTCAGTAATGCAAAGCTATTGGCAGATGCAAGTTAGGCTAACCTTAGCTAACAAAAGGGACACGTTAGCATCAGTAGCAATGTTAGTGTCTGAAAAGTCTTATTTAAAGCCTATAAAATTCTCAAACGCAAAATTTGTTTATTTTTGTACGTCACAGTAACTTTAAGCTTTTACTGGTTGTAGAGAGAGATGCTACTTATGCTAACGTTAGGTTAGAATCATTAGCAAAATTGGCGAAGGGCCACAAAACCGCCTCAAAATTCAGAGTTAGCATGGAGATTTTTCATTATTGCATACCACAGTCTGATTCTATAAAACTTACTAAGTCTCAAACACAAGATGTATTTCTTGTATGTCAGTAATGCAAAGATTTTATTAGCTTTCAAGAGAGGGGCTACTAGGTTAACCTTTGCTAACAAAAGGGACATGTTAGCTTAGCATCAGTAGCAATGTTAGCTGCTGAAATGTGCCATTTTTTTCCATGATTGTAGACCACTGTCTGATTCTATAAAACCTATGAATTTCTTAAACACACTTTATTTTTGTTTGTTTTTTAATTTACAGAGGAGCTAAGCTAGGGTAACCTTAGCTAAGAAACTTAGCACCGTTAGCAGTGCTTGCTGTTTAAGGAGGCTGTTTTTCCACGTTTGTAGACCCCAACCAGAATTTTATCTTTGAAAATTTCATGGCCTTGATTTTCTCAGTTTAAGTACTTTTGCTTTAGGTGCAATCAAAAGTAGCTAAAACACCAAACTTTTTTTTTTTTTTTTTTGGCGTTCACTTATGTCTTCCCTTGCAGAGATCATTAAATTTGAGGTCAACGCTCTTTGTTTTTCAGACGGTACAAATAAAGATTTAACTTAAAGATTCATATAGAGTTCAGTGTTGAGATTCTCACTAATAAAAACTGCAAATCTTTAGAGAATGTTTTTTGTTTTCACTACAGAATAAATAAAATCTGTTATTTCTTTTTTGTTTTTTTAAGAACGTCGATCAAAAATCCAAGTCTGAGAGGCTTGAGGGTACGGAGGTGGGTAGGTTCAGAATTAATTCACTTTTACAGTTTGCCAAATGGATGAATAAAAAACGACGCTCCAGTTTGCTGTGAAAATATTCACCAGTTGGAGTTTCTGTTTGAGGAGAAACAAAATTATTCATCATTTAATCTGGTTGGTCCATCCTAAATATCCTGTTTTTATGTTCCTGCAACACAAATCTGTTTCACTATCAGTAAAAATGGCAGAATTTAAAAACTTTGCTACCAGACTATTATCAAATCCAGTCTTGTTTTCTAATATATTTATTTTTTTTTGTTTGTTTTGTTTGTTGCTTGATGAGGCCAACTGTTAGTCAGAGTCACTAATCAAATCAGTAACTTAATTTTTAGTTAGAGTTATGCTGGTGGTGATTGAACATTCTGATTTCATTACAGCGTTCCTGAATTACTGATTGGGTTTTTAAAAATCTTCACACTTCCATCAGTTTATGCTAATGCAGAGGCTTTTTAATGCAACACGACCACAAAACAAACGTCCTGCACAGTTTAATTCCAGGTCGGGATAACTTGATGTTATTCAAAATACTTTGAAGCTATTCTGTTGGTTCTTTTTATGTTTACTGCATTTATGGAGAATAAACTGAAAATATTTATACTGATGGAGGATAATGACTGGTTTTATTGAGCTGAAGACAGGACAAAGAGGTGGAGAAGGATGAAATGCTGTGGAGACCCCTGAAGAAGGAACAGCCTGAAAAATAACTTTTAGTTGGCTTCTTTGAACTTAAACTAGTATATTGTTTCTTCTAGCTCATCTTTTGATACTTTTAGCTAACTTTTTGAT
The DNA here is from genome assembly GCA_031762495.1 of Anablepsoides rubrolineatus. NCBI lineage: Eukaryota > Metazoa > Chordata > Actinopteri > Cyprinodontiformes > Rivulidae > Anablepsoides > Anablepsoides rubrolineatus. Next base: position 2,084,037 of record JARVGW010000427.1, on the reverse strand, counting down.
ACTTCAGCTAATAGCCTTTTGATCTGTTTAGCTAACCTTTTGATACATTAGCTAGCCCTTTGTTACTTTTAGCTAACCCTTTGATACTTTAGATAGCACTTTTGCTGCTTTAGCTAGTCTTTTGTTACTTTTAGCTAACCTTTTGATACTTTAGCTGGCTATATGCGACTTAGCTAACCTTTTGGTACTTTTAGCTAGCCTTTTGATACTTTAGCTAGCCTTTTGGTACTTTTGGCTAGCCTTTTGTTACTTTTGGCTAACCTTTTGGTACTTTTAGCTAGCCTTTTGTTACTTTTAGCTAACCTTTTGGTACTTTTAGCTAATCTTTTTAGTACTTTAGCTGGCTATATGCGACTTAGCTAACCTTTTGGTACTTTTAGCTAACCTTTTGATACTTTAGCTAGCACTTTTGTTACTTTTAGCTAGCCATTTGCTACCCCTTAGCTATTTTTCTTAAATATATTTTTTTCTGTTTTGGTGTAGCGTTTTGCAATTTTTTTTAAACTTATGACCATTTTGGTTTTTTTTATCTTTTATCTTTCTGCTACTTTTTAGCTAACGCTTTTCATTCTTGGTAGCGTTTTGATACTTCTGATTTCTAGCTACCATTTAAATATTTTTAGCTTTTAGCTAGCCTATTGCTATTATTTTTGAATATGTAGTTGGTTTGCATAGTGTTTTGCTACATTTAACTTCTAGCTACTATTTAGGAAGTTTTACCTTTTAGCGCTTAAGCGTTTACTGTTGAGCATGTTTTTTTGCTACTTTACACTTCTAGATATCTTTATGAAATTTTTTACTTACAGCTAGCCTTTTGTTATGTTTTCGCTTTAATTAGCTTTTGCTTTTTTCCAACCCTTCGCTACTTTTTTCTAACATTTTGCTGGTTTGGGTAGAATAAAATACTTTTTAACTTCTGGCTACCATTTAGGTATTTTTAACTTAATAGTTTTGTGTTTTTTCCCATGCGTACAGCATTTTGGTTCTTTTAACTTCTGGCTACTAGTTAGCTTACTTTTCATGTTTAGTTAAACTTTTGCTCTTTTTGGGTTTAAATGGCTAAAAGTAGCAATGGTAGTTAAGCTATCACTCTTTTTTTTGCTAGTTTTTTTTTTGCTATTTTACCTCGAAGCTGGTCTTTTGGGTATTTTAGCTACTGTTATGCTTCTTCCAGCCTTTAGCTAGCATTTTTTATTAGCTACAACAACTTCTTGAGCTAATTTAATAATGTGTTTTGCTCAAACTTGTAAGGTGGAATTCTTGGGACACAAATCTTTCTTTTGTGGTTTGATTACGGTATGGATGCAGTATCATCATCATCATCATCATCATCATCATCATCATCATCGAAGATCTGCACCATGATACCCGGCGCAGCAGGTCTGTTGCTGCACACTGCAGCTAATAAAACTCTGACGTTCTGTTTCTCTGTGTATTTATATCTGCTGAATGTATTTGCGTGCAGACGTCCACAGATTCATGTTTTCTCTCTGCTGGTCAGGGTTTAACTGAATTAAGATGACTGAGGCTGCTGCGCTTCCCCAATCGTCCCAGATTGAGCTTTTGGAGTGAAAATCCTCCAGGGAAGCACTAATCCTCGACTGTCGGGAGCAATTTTTATTCCGTAAGCAAAGCTTTCTCTCCACATCTCTGTTTCCCTCTCTTGCTCGCCTCCTCTCATGCCCCACGGCTCTATTTATAGCCCTCTTAAGCTGCTCTGCGTTTCACTGTTTACATTTAGAGTCCCCCCCACTTCAGCACCACCCCAGTCTTTACATTTAGAGCCTCATCTCTCACTTCTCCGTTTTGTTCCTCTGCTGAAGAACTAAATCAGGAAATCTCCAGACGCTGTCCTCCTCACAGAAGGTAAAGGCAGACAGACAGAGAGATTATGATGAGGAGGATGAGGAGGGTTGGACAGATCGAGGAAGGTGGAGGAAAGATGTGAAGTGACAGGCAGATCTGAACTAGGACTCCAGGCAGTTGGGGAGGCTGTCTGAATGTGAGAAGACAGATTTTGATGGAAAGGAGGAAAAGTTTTGCTGCAGAAACGAGATGATTCGGTTTTTTTCTTAAAAAAAAAGAAAAATACTGTAGTAAATGCAGAGACATAAGACTCAAACTATAATCCTCAATTTCTGCATTATTCAAACTCAACACATTTCAAACAGCAAACATGCTTTAACTTGTATTAGGTTTAAATTTTGTGTTTCATAGCACTGTTCCACATTTACCCAAAAATATAATTAGATTTTTGAGTTTCAGCACAGTGGCAAAGAAAAATTTCATTCAGTATTTTTTTTCTTATTTCTTATTTATACTATAATTTTATTTATGGTTAGTTTGCAGAGGTAACAAGTACGGAGGTCAACTAGTGCCACAACTACCCGAATCATACAATGTCTTCTCCCAACTGATTAATATGTTTCTGGTAAGAGACCTTGTTGAACTAGTGCACCAAAATGTGGACACATTGCCCCAAAATGTTGATATAGTGCCCCAAAATATAACACAGTGCACCACGATATGACAGTGCCCCAACATGATGACATAATGCATAAAAATGACAATAAATCAAAATGTAAAAGAAAATGTTGACATAGTTCACCATGTCGTCATATCTTACCAAATGTTGACGAAATGCACAAACATGCCGAATATTTTGACCTATGCAAACAAAACGTCCAACCAGTGCACCAAAATGTCAAACTATGCAATCAAAATGTCAACACAGTGCATTAAAATGTTGACATAGTGCCCAAAAATGTCAACATTTGGGTCCAAAATGTCAACATGTGCAACTGAAATTTCGACCTGTGCACCGAAATGTTGACCTAGTGCATTAAAAGGTCAACCTATACAACCAAAATATCAACCTTTGCAACTAAAATATCAACCTATGCATCTAAAATATCGTAGTTCACCAAAATGTCGACCTATACAACCAAAATGTTCACCTAGTGCACCAAAATGTCGACCTATGCATCTAAAATATTGTAGTTCACCAAAATGTCATCCTATACAACCAAAATATTCACCTAGTGCACCAAATTGTTGACCTAGTGCACCAAAATGTACACTTAGTACTAAAATGTTGAACTAGTGCACCAAAATGTTGAATGTATGTTGAATGTGGTGCACTATGATGTGACTTTGTTGAATAAAATCTTATGACATCACCAGAACGAGAGCTCGACACTAAAACACGAGGCTGAGGTTGTAACGAGCCTGAACTGAAAACCTGCAGGATCAGATCCACAGAGGGATCAATTAACCGACCCTCAGCAGGTGTGACGATTAAAAAAACGAACAGACGGGACTAAACTAAAACCCAGTCGATGCCAACAAAACCAAAGAATTGGAGCCACGTATCTGTTACAGAGGAGCAGCGATATTAATTCCTTCAAGGAAGGAGTGAGCTTTGTTTACAGTTCCCCTGGTTCCAAATTAAATATTCCCCAACCAAAAGGTGGAGCTAAAAATAGGCTTCCCCTCCGGATGTTGAGCAGTTTAAACCTCCACATTATGCCGTCACATATTTTATTGTCCCAGCCTCTTATTTCAAACCCTCTGTGTGTGTGTGTGTGTGTGTGTTTGTGTGTGTGTGTGTTGAGGTCAGCTCGCCCTCTTGGCTGAGGAGCAGCACTTTAATGCAGCAGCTAACATTTAGCTCATTATGTAAATGCTAATCATTAGTTAGTGTGTGTGTGTGTGTGTGTGTGTGTGTGCTCAGACAGAACTGAGGCTGACAAAGCAGCGATCTGCATGAACAAATTCTAATTCCTAAACAAACCAACCTCACTAAACTGTGTTTGACTGGCCTTGTGCTGCACAGCAGAGGCAGAATAAACCAGTTAGGTTGTTTTACGCGACTGAGCGGCCGGTCCTCTGTGGATTTTCCTCTCAGCCGAGGCGCGTCTCTACTTGTGCGCCCTACCTGGTGTCAATAACTTAATCAGAGGTGCTGTTCACAGCTGCCGAGCCCTTCTGTGTGATCCTCGGCGAGCCCGAGCGTGTGGGGAAAATAAAAATATATTGCTGCAGTCGACATAAATCCAGTGTAGGGACTTGAAAATTCAACTTATTTTTCATTTTGAGTTACAACATGTGTGTAAAATAAATGAAAATATCAACACATTTTATTATTTAGCTTTCTGTTCTTATGTTTTTATCATTTTTACTAAATGATAAATTTAAATGGTAAATTTCATGTCTTTATGTCAAATCCTAAATCAAATTGTAAGAGATTAATTGTGCAATTTAATTAATTAAAAGTGCAGCACAATGTTGAAGTTTACATTTCAGAATTTTGGCATGGAACGCAGCTTTTGCTGTATCTGCTCATATGAAGACATCTTTGACAAAAGCAATTGCTAATGCTGCCAAAGCCGCTAATGCTGCCAAAGCCGCTAATGCTGATAATGATGACAACACTGCTAATATTACTAACACTGATAATGCTGCTAACTCAGCTAACGCTGCTAACGCTGCTAACACTAATAATGCTGCTAACTCTGCTAACGCTAATAATGATGATAATGATGACAACACTGCTAATATTACTAACACTGCTAACTCAGCTAATGCTGCTAATATTGCTAACCCTGCTTACTCTGTTAGCGCCTCTCTAAAACATCAAACTTGCAGTTGCGGTTGGTGTCCAAGCTGCACTTCAAACTGTGGACCGCAGGTACCATCCATATTGTTTACAATTAACACATTTTAAATTAAAAATTTAAATGCTGTCTTCAGAAACTTTAGCAGAGTTAACATTAGCCTTTGTCTCAGGATGAAGATGTCATAATAAAAGCTGCGCACCAACGGCAAAGTCTGCATTCTATTCCAAAATACTTAACAACAATAAAGGTTTAATTTTTAAAGATGTATTATAAACACTCCATTATTTAAAATTTAAATTTAGTATTTATTAAAAAAAAAATTGCTAATTAGCAATAAAATGTTAGTGGAAATTTTTAAAACGAGGCCCTAAAAAATAGCATAAACATGATGGTTTGATTGGTCACTAAATTGTCCCCAGGTGTGGCTGAGAGATTGTCCGTGTCCCTCTGATGGACAGGACACTTGTCCGTTCACACAAAAATCACTGCAGATTGACACCAGCTCTCCCTCGACCTGGAAAGGATTAGCGATGAGCATCTTTTAAGTGCTCGTCACAGAAAGGTCCATAGTGTGTGTGTGTGTCTGTGTCTGTGTCGAGGATAGTTGCACTCGAAATGAATTCCAGTTTCTTCCCATGTCTCTTGCTGAGGGAGATGAGAGGTGCTGACACACAGAAATAAAAATATCTCTCAATAACACCCCCCCCCTCCCCACACACACACACACAAAGCTTACAGTCTGCTGCTGAATGCATTTTCTTCTTGTGTTTCTTCTAGACAATCTGCTGGCAGCGGCTTTCCAACAGCTGAATCAAAGCTAAAGAAATATTTAAATCACAAGAAAAAGATTTGAACATCTTTTTGAGACTTTTTATACAATCTAAAGAAATGCATTTCTGTGAAACTGCAGCATTAACACCAAGAGTAGAATAAAATGTCTAAAATGTGACGAAGAAGCTGAAACTTAGCTATAAAAACAACAGAACGCTAAGTGCTAAAAGCAGCAAAACCTTAGCTAAAAGTAGAAAAAAGACCAAGCTAGCAAAGCTCAGACTAAAAACTAAAATGTTTAAGTATTTGTAAAACTATCAACAAGGTAGTGACTTGAAAGGCTAACTAAAAAAAAAAAAAATACTAACTGGATGCAACCAGTATGAAAGAAGCTGAGTAATATAAAAAGTTGAAGAACGCTAAAGTAGTACAGAGGTGGCTAAATATAACAAAATGCTAGCTGAGAAGTTAAAAGTGGCAAACCAAAGCTAAAAGTATAAAAAGGCTCACTAAAAGTTAAAAGCATTAATAGAATTGGGAAAGCTAATGTAGAAAAAGGTAGCTAACTAGGGCAAAATGCTAACCGAGAGGCTAAAAGTAGCAACGTAGCTACAAACTAGCCTACATGTAACCGGCTTAGCAAAGCTTACAAAAGGTTTTGAAAGCATATCTGGACGTAAAAGTATCAAAAAGCCAGCTAAATATATTAAAATTGTAGTTTAAAAGTAGTAGAACACTAGCTAAAATAGCTGATTGGTTAAAAGTAACAAAAATTAGCTAAAGCAATGAAAAGCTAACTAAAAGTATCAAAAAGCTGGGTAAGGCTTGGTTAATGCTAAAGTAGTACAAAGGGGCTAAATTTAGCAACAAGCTAGGTGAAAGGCTAAAAGAAGCAAAAGGTTTGTTTAAAGTAATAAGCTAAAAGCAACAACTGGTTTTAGGAAGCTAAAGTGGTACAATTTAGGTAGCTAACTATTGTAAAATGCTAACCGATAGGCTCAAAGTAGCAATAGGTTAGCTACAAGACAAAAGCAGTAAATGGCTAGTTAAAGCAGCAAAAGGCTAACAGTATCAAGTAAATATCAAAAGGCTAGGTTGATGCAAAAAGTATCAAAAGTTTGTTGAAAAATATGAAAAACTAAAAAAAGCAAAACGCTAGCTAAAAATAGCATTATGTAAAAATTATAGCTAAAAGTAGCTGAATGCTTGTTGAAAGCTAAGGTAGTAAAAAGGTAAACAGCAAAATCTTAGATGAGAGGCTAATAATAGAAAAACACTAGCTAAAAGTAGCAAAAGACCTTAAAATATTAACAAAAAGTTGAAAACATCACCAGAGTAGCATAATTACAGCGATAAAAGGCTAACAAAGCATCAAAAAAAGGCCGACTAAAGATATTAAAATAATAGCTACAAACTAAAGAATAAAAAACACTAACTGAAAGTAGCTAAAACTTAGATGTAGCAAAAGGCTAGGGTGTAAAGATAAAGAAAAAAGATAACCGCATCAAAAAGCTAGTTAAAAGCATCATGGCTAATATTAGAAAAACACAAGCTAAAAGTATAAAAAGACTTAAAAATGTTAACTAAAATTTAAAAACATCACCAGAGTAGCCTAGTTAAAGCAGTAAAAGACTAGGCTACAGATAAAAGAAGAAAAAGCTAAAAGCATTGTGGCAGAAGCTAAAGTAGTAAAGGAAACACTAGTTAGCAACATTCTAGCTGTGAAGCTAAAAGTAGCAAAAGGGGTTTCTAAAATACTAGCTAAAAGTGCAAAGCAGCTACTAAGTATTGAAACTATCAAACATTTAAAGTGATAATACTGTATTTCAACGCTCAAATATTTGTAAATAGTTGAATGTTTTGGAAAAATAGAAAAAATTACAGAAACCTAAAGTCAAGGAGCTGAACATTTGGAAAAAAAGAGCAGCTAAAATAGGCAGAAGATCTGATTGTTTTTGAATGAATGGCAGGAGGTTGATTGAAAACATCGATGATGCGGCGGCGTTCTCCGCTCTGCTGCAGTGTTTCTATTCATAAACGCTCAGAGGAGACCGGCTCCTCTCTGTCCTCCTGCCAGCTGCCTGAAAACACACATTGATTCGGCTGTCTGCAGTGTTAGCAAAATATCTCACACACCCACTGGGTGCATTTGAGTAAGGCTAAGTTTTAAAGTTTTAACGGTTTCTGTCTCTATTTTTTGCTTTTCGGCCCTTTTTTCATGCTGCAGCCTCAGTTCTGGCGCGGGTCCAAACACATCGTCTGGAGTCACCTGAGAGAAAAGACGCCAGGTAGAAGAGAGAGGACATGATGGAGAGACGGAGTCAGATTGGGAAACACTTCAGCAGCGTATCAGTCACAGCTGTGAGCCTTACTGCCTCTGTTGCCATGGCAACAGAGGGGGGGGGGGGGGTTGTCAAACATCCTGAGAGGAGGGATGGTCCAAAATATATATATATATATTTATACATATATCTGCTTCTGTCACAGAAAAAAATCTGCTGCATCAGCAGATTTAAAATAAGTAAATAAGCAGCTAAAACTGCAAACAATATCTAAAGGCTAAAAATGCTCAACAAAACCTAGGTGTTGACATCAGCTAAATAGGAGCTGAAACTATTAAAATAAACCTGAAACAAGAAACCAAAGCTAAATACAGCAAAACAGGAGCTAAAAGCTAAAACAGGAAAGTTAATTTCAGCAAAATAAAAGCTAAAATCAGCACAATAGTGGCTAAAATATACAGAAATGAACAAGTAATTAAGAATAGAATAGAAACAGCCTTTATTGTCCCGTGCGGGGAAATTCAGATGTAGTAGCAGCAGCAGATACATCAATCCAAAAAACAGTACATAATTGTAGCAATAATAGTAGAATTAAAGATAGTAATAATAAAAATAAACATGGATCAAAGGAATAAAAAATAAGGAGAATAATTACCGTATCGAACTATCAAGGTGAGAAATAGATGAAAGTAAAAGCAGGTTACTGTGCACAAAGATACAAAATTACAGCAATTTAGGCAAAACTGGAGATAAATTCTTAAACCCTGAAAAACAAAAGCTAAAATGTAGCTGAAGTGTGTTTAAAAAGCGCAAAGTTTCTCAATTAATTTAAGTAAAAATGGTAAATGGACTGAACTTATATAGCGTTTTATCAAGTCCTTCCGGACCCTAAAGCGCTGTACACTTACAGACACTCACCCATACACACACACATTCACACACTGATGATGGCAAACTACACTGTAGCCACAGCTGCCCTGGGG
>JARVGW010000427.1:2035941-2049789 GCA_031762495.1 Anablepsoides rubrolineatus | reverse complement strand
CCCCCCCCCCCCCCCCGCCCCCCCGCCCCCCCCCCCCCCCCCCCCCCCCCCCCCCCCCCCCCCCGAGACAACAGTTACCTCACAACGAGAGATATCGAGGGAGTTTTGTATCGCGAGATCTCGAAGCACCCCTAGTGCCAAGCTCGTTTTTTTGCAGCAGGTTGGCGGTTAGCGGCACTAACTGTTTGGTTAGCTGTGCCCTCCCTTGCCTAAAACCAATTTAATGAAATAATTCAATCATTTTCTTGAATTAGAAGTGGATTTTTTGTTTGTTTTGTTTTGTTCCAGAGCTGAGTAGCAAATCCAAAAATCACGTTGGAAACAGAAGAATTATGTTCATATAGTTGCCCAATTATTTGATTAAAACCTAATATTTCCTGGTGCTTTTTGGTGTGAATTGTTGGAGCTTTTTGGGAGCAGAAACCTGACCTGCCTGTGAGCTGATTACATTCCAGTGGGGCAGTAAAGAGAGGAGGAGAGGTGTATTAGTGCTGCTTAGTGTAGGAGTCGAGTGCAGATCAACAGCTCTTCTGTCAAGAGACACTCCTCCACTTTTTGTCTGCCTGTCTGAATTATTATTTCTTTCCCTCGCTGACTGTCTGTCCGATCGACTCCCACATTTAACCAAAAATAAATAAATAAATCTGGGAGCATCGCGGCTTGTCGATCAGCTGGTTTTAGCCAAATATTCGGATTTAACTACAAGAAGGTTCACACACATCGAAATAAATAAATATATATAAATACATTTGCTTTATTTAGCCGTGCAGGAGTTTGACACACACACACACAGACACACACACACACCCCTCCTTTGATGCAGCCCCCGAAAACGTTTGATGGTTTAGCTTCGCCCCCTCACCCACCGCACATCAGCATGACCTGCAGCGCAGCAACCATTCAAAGAAAAGCAGAGCTCTTCTGTCGAGCAGCAGTCGTGATCCTGGCTTTGCATACATCAGTGCTCCTGAGTAACCTGCCAAAAAAAAAACAACAAAAAACACAGAGCGAGCGACAGTCACGATGCTGAAACAAGGCGGGGGGGCTCCCCCCACTCCTTGTGCTGCAGCCTCGGCTCTGTTAGCCCTGAACATCCATCTGAATCGATTACACGTCGCTCATCATCAAGGTTCTGATACCACCGATGGGTTTGGATAAAATCCACAGCTGGCGTTCTGAAGTTTCCATCCTCTCATCCCATCTGATTGATTTACTTGACCCCTTTTTTTTTTTTTTCCGGGGGTCGAAACGATTATACGACAAATAACTTCAACGATTTTTATCAACAAACGCCAAAGGCAATGATGTTTATGTAGTCAACCCAATTCAAGATCAATATTAGGCAACACAATAAAGCTACAACAGAGTCAGTGGAGTGACAGCTAACAGCAAAACTCATTTTTACTTTAGAGAATCTGATTTTTTATTAAACGCCGTATCACACTATAATGTTTAAGACAACTTATATATATATATTTTACTAAATTACTAATAAAAGTTGTGTATTTGATCAATTTGCTAGCATTACAGTATGTACATACCTAAACGGGGCTTGCAGTTGATTTTTTTTATTTCATCTTCAACATAGATGTCTTTAAAATGTTCATAAGTTGTCTAAAACACCATAGTGTGACAGGGACTGTTACTGAACCAATCAGCTTCTATTAATTACATTTTGCTAACTTTATATCCGCTAACAGCTAACTAGCACAGGTACATATAGGTATAGTCCATACTAAAGCTGGGGCGATATGGCCTAAAATCAATATCACGATATATTGACCAGTTTACCTCGATAACGATAAAAGCACGATATCTCTTACCGCCCCCCACCACACACAAGTACACAGTATATTATAGTCATAACATTATACACTGTGTACATGTTCTTAGTCAAAGTACACAGTTTAGATTTTGAACAACTTTTCTGTAGTTTATATTTGTCATTTTAGTGTTTTTATTATTTAATAAAAAAAAACATTTTTGGCAAAACTTGAGTCAGATATAGTGAAACTTAACTTAAATTTAATAATCTTCATATTATAACTATTCAGTGCAAACAAACATATGTATAATTTTATATTTCAAAAATATGTCTTTTGCACTGCACCAAATAATTTAAATACATCTTTTTATTTGTTAGACTGACTATTTCTTTCAAAAAGATTACATTATTTAGAGAGCTCATTTAATACTATTTATTCTTTATATTTGATCATTTATTGAATCACAGCAGTTCAGTCACAGTATGGTTCTAAATATAAGCAAGTTATATTGTGAAGAAGGAAATTTGTAGATATGATAAACTACATAGCGTTTTGTTTTGGTTTTTCTTGGGGGGTAACGTTAAGCGGAGACTCGTATTTTCTATAATATGACATAAAGAAATGTTCATCTTAGAGTTAATGTTTCATTAGAAGAGCTGAAACAGTGTCTCTCACAGAACAACTCAGCCTGTGTGCACCTCTCTACTGTAACAGTGCTCAGGTGAGGAGTTTGGTCACGTGAGCAAAGTTGGGCATATCTGTTCGATAACGATGATTATTTATTGAACGGTCCATATCAGACTGGGCAGCTTGAGACTGCAACAGAAAACAAGCAGGTTTCTCTTTTCCTCTTTTTTTTTTTTAAATACCGACACGGACAAAATGACGTTGGTTATTGACATAAATGTCGGTATCGGTTATTTTTCGAGCGACCGTCATTTTAGCAGTTAGCGATTAGGTGTTAGCTTGTTGGTTATTTAGCATATTTATTGTTAGATTCTGCTATTTTAAAAAAAACATGTTTAGCGGTGCAGTGTTAGCAAAAATATATTGTTAGTTAGCTTATTGTGATTTAACAAAGCTAACATTTTGCTTAGCTGTGCCCACCACTGCTGAGACATCCCGGACACATGTGCTGCTTTTTCCTGTTGTTTAATTATCCCACCCTGATAAAACATTAACAGCATCAAATCATTATGACATCATAGATGAAAACTTCTGACTCTAACTGTAAAAAAAAAATAAACCTTTTTTATTCACTAGGGCTTTTTAAAATCAATATGCAACTTACATTTTTTAAAAAGCAAAAAGCTCGAGGAATAAATTAGCTATAAATATAAGATTTAAAACAAGCACCCAGAGAGCTGACCTTGTTTCTCACTGTTAGCATAACATTACAGAAAGTTTCTGATGACTGTGTGGGAGAACGAGCCAAAGTGCAAGAAGCTGTAGCTGCTGCTCCTTCGGCTTCACTTTATGACTTTTTGTTTAGTAAAACTTTGGCATGCAGGGTTACAGGGTTGTGGGTGATTTATATTGTTTGACAAAAGTTTAAATCTCTGTCTCAACTCTGGAGTTAACCCTGTGGTCTCAGCTCTTTGCATGTCCTGAAGAAAAGTAATGTGAAATAGCTGCTCGGTTGGTGTATTTCTTCGTCTTAGTGGTTAGCGATTAGCTGTTGTTAGCTTCCATTAAATTTTACTTGTTTTGTGTCTGCTTTAGCTAATTCATATAGTCATTTTTATTTTTACCTGTTTAGTGGTAATAAAGTGACAATTTTAGCGGATTCTGAAAGCTTAAAGTTAGCAATACCTAATTTAATGAAAGCTAATCAGTCTGCTAACAGTTTTCAAAGTTACTGAAGAAGCTAATCCGTTAAACTAAACATTAGTTCTGTTATTAGCTGTTAGCTGATTAGCTTAACCATCCTCACCATTGGGTATCGACTATACCTAGTGTTTAACTGTTTATACCTGTGTTAGTTCGCTGTTAGCTGGCTTAAAGTCTGGAAAACACTGTTTACCAGAAGTTAATTCGTCTGCTAACATTTTTCAAAGTTAGCGAAAAAGCTAATCCACTAAACTAAACATTAGTTCTGGTTTTAGCTGTTAGCTGATTAGCATAACCATTCACACCACTTGTTATGGACTTTACCTCATCTTTAACAATTTATACCTGCGTTTGTTCGCTGGCTTAAAGTCTGCAAAATCCTGTTTACCGGAAGCTAGTTGGTCCGCTTATATTTTTTAAATTTGGCGAAAAAGCTAATCCACTAAATGAAACATTAGTTCTGCTATTAGATGTTAGCTGTTTGCTTGGTTAAAGTCTGCAAAATCCTGTTTAGCAGAAGCTAGTTTGTCAGCTAATGTTTTTCAAAGTTAGTGAAAAAGCTAATCCGCTAAACTAAACATTAGTTCTGCTATTAGCTGTAAGCTGTTTAGGGTAACCAATCCCACCACTGGGTATCGACTATACCTAGTCTTTAACAATTTATACCTGTGTTAGTTAGCTGTTAGCTGGCTTAAAGTCTGCAAAACCTTGTTTAGCGGAAACTCATTGGTCTAATGTTTTTTAAAGTTAGCAAAAAAGCTATTCTGCTAAACGAAACATTAGCTCTGTTATTAGCTGTTAGATTAGCTGGTTCGTCTGGATGTGGAGGAGCAGCATCTCTACTCTGTTTATTTTGGAGAAAACGTATTTAACTGTCTGTATCTGCAATCTTATTAATTAGTTCACTACTAGTTCATGAACAGAGAGGTTCTCCTTTCAGCTCCACCACGACTGACCGCCACAGAATCCATAACACTGCAGCAGCTGCATCGATCGTTCGTTCTGAGAAACTCCTCCTTACAGGAGGGGAAATATAAAACAAGCCATCATTGTGTATTTCTCAGGATGAGGTGCGTAAAAACCAGCGAGTCAGATGGAAATGAATGCCGCTCCGCTGAGAGCGGCGAGTTCTCACCGAGTCAATAAGATCCATAACGCCTCGTTCTGCTGCCATCTGGGCCGCCTGCGAGCAAGTGAACGAGGGGCTAAGTGGCTTTCAACACCTTCCTCATCCACTACATCAACTCGCCGGCAGCAGGCAATTCAGCTTGTAATTGATTTAGCTGTTGGCCTAAAAGATGCTTTCACTTATCGAGGATTAGATTACAGCGCTCGCTCTTTGATCACCAACAGTCAGCTACACTTGAGTCCACGTTACCTGCGGCTGATTCAATCCTGGAGGGTCGAAAAAAAAAAAACACTGGAAAGTGCTGAACGGTGCAGAAACCAGAGAGGAGCAGGAAGGAGAGCCAATGGTTGAAGGAATGTTGAAGAGTTCATCAACTCGTTGTACAAGAAACACGATGTCTTTTCTCTGCTCTTCAGCCTGGCCACGCCTACTTACACCTGTTCTTTGTTCCATCTCCTCATCGGCCCGAGTCCATTCATCCCCTCAGTCTTCATCCACTCCTCAGTTGAGCAATATGTCTTCACACCAGCAGCAAAATGCTAAAATTAGAACAACTGTAGGTAAAAGCTAAAATTAGCAACTAAAATTAGCACAACTGTAAGTAAAGACTAAAAGCACAACTATAGATAAAAGCTTAAAGTAGTACAACTGTACATAAAAGCTAAAATTAGAAGCTAAATATAGCTTAACTGTAGATAAAAGCTAAACAGCAAAGCTGTAGATAGTTTAAATTAGCACAGCTGTAGCTAAAAGCTAATACTAGCAGCTAATTTTAGCACAACTGTAGACAAATGCTTAAATTAGCACAATTTGTGGCAAATATTAAGAACAAAAAAATAAGTACACTTATGGCAGAAATAGCAGCTAAATTTAGCACAACTGTAAACACATGATAAAACTGGCGCAACTCTAGATAAACTCTAAAATTAGCAGCTAAAGTTGGCAAACTATAGATACAACCTGTGGCAAATAAGACAACGATCATTAACAACACATATTAGCACACCAATAGCAAAAAGCTAAACATAACAGCTAAATTTAGCACAACTGTAGCCATAGTCAAAACTTAAATCTTGCACATTACTAGCAATATGATTCAAATTAGCACCTCAATTTAGCACAAGAGGCCAATAGTGTTATTAAGACAGTAGATTGAGCACAGTTTGTTTCAGAGTATAGTTAATTTAATTATTTCTTGTCAATCCTTCTCCTGATGAGCCTATCTGTCTCTTCCTCCTGACAGCATCCTGTTTGCAGACATCGTGGGTTTCACCAGCTTGGCCTCTCAGTGCACCGCTCAGGAACTGGTCAAGCTGCTCAACGAACTCTTCGGGAAGTTTGATGAACTGGCAACTGTAAGTTTTTATTTCTCTTAATTCCAATACAGAATCTGTGGTTTGAGATTTTTACTTAGCCTCTTAGTATTATAGGTTTTTAATTTAAATGTCTTATGTTTTTAAGACACAAACAGGCATTGGAGGGCACAGCTAACCAAAAAAGTTAGCTTCTCTAACCACCAACCCTCTACGTAAAGAGTAAGCTTCGCAAATGCTAAACCACTAAACAGATAAAATAAATTATTGAACTGATAACCACTAACTCAAGTTCTGTCATTTAAATATAGAATCTTGGCTAAAAGCTCATAAAATCATTTCTACGTGCACCAAACTACAAGCAGTTGAATCAGAAAATGCTAAACATGCTAAATGCTAAACATGCTAAATGCACATGAGACATATGGCGCAATGCTGCATGAAGGAAAGGTTGTTTTTGTTTTTTGGTTTAAAGTTAGCAGATATTAATTTTGCAGAAGCTAATTATTTTAATTTTTAATTTTATTTCATTTAAACAACAAAAACAAACATATTTAAAAATAAACAAAAAAGCACAATATCATTAAATGAAAATTACTTTTGGCTACTACCGTGCTAAACTTTAGCTGAACGTCAGTAAGACTGACTACGTTGTAGCCATTTTTGGTACCGGCTAAAGTTAACTCCATTCAAATCTGTGCAGTGGTTCATGAGATGTTCTGTCTTTTTTGGATTTATTCTTGGTTTTGTTCAGCTGCAGGCGTGAAGAAGTGTGAAACTGCAACTTTTTTGATTTAGAGTAATGTTCCCGAGCCGTCACGCTCCTCTCACAGCTGCTGCGTCAGCGCTTCTCCTCGCCTCCAGCACAAAACAATGTATTATTTAGTCCAGGAGCTCATTTGTTATGCCGAGTCGTATTATGTATTGATCCAAAATGTGAAAGTGAAGCTGAGGAGGTTTATTGACTCCAAGGAGGAGGAGGAGGAAGGTCAGAAAGGACAGAGAGTTGATTCTTAAGCAACAGAGAGATAAACTCTGAGGAGGTGGATTGTTCCAGTGTGTGATAAAACACTACAGGAGCTGCTGCGCCTGTGCAGCTACACCTCGCCATCAATTAAAACCAGAAATACGATCTAAAACGTTCAAACAAAATCTTTTTTTCCAACCTGATTTGTCTTTCTTGGTCCGCCTCTTTTACAGCTGTCAAAGAGGTGGGGCTTATCCTGGCCCCGTCAAGAGTCCATCATAGAACTCTAACCCGCTAATCTTTAAATACCTTTATTTCTGGGGGTCTTTCAAGGTTTAAGCATCAAACGCAAGATCCCATAGCCTACTAAAAGTTAGCTACATTAATGCTAAACCTAAACCCCTGGTACAAAATAAAAAATTATTGGAAGCTAATGCTAACCGCTAACTGCTAACTCAAGGTCTGTCATTTTATCCACAGAAATGTCAGAATCTTTGCTAAAAGCTAGAAAAAAACATTTCTATGTCCACCAAACAGTTCAAATTACAAGCTGTTGAGTCGGTAAATGCTAAAGATGCTACACGTACATATATAAGGCACATGATGCAGGCTTGCAATGTTGCATGTGTAAGGGAATAGTTGTTGTAAATTTAAAGTTAGCAGAACTAAATTTTGTGGAAGCTAATTGGTTGGCCAGTGGTTTCCAAACACCTGCTAATCCACTAAAGGAAAACGTAACTTTGCAGTTATCTGTTAGCGGATTAGCAGAACCATGCCCACCACTACATTTTCCTATCCCAGGAGTCCATCAGATCCCTCTAGTTAGTATTTATCTGTTTTATTTTGCCTTCATTTAACCAGGCCAGTCCCCCTGAAGGCTCAGCATTCATGTTTTTAAACGGTGGGAGGGAACCAGGTGTCTGATTCAGACCAGAACTCACGAATTCTGTTTCCTCAGCTTTGGCGCAGAGCGACAGATATGAGGTGATCCGAAGCTCACTGTCACTGCTTCACTGCAAAAAATATGAAAATCTTGTTTCAGGGGGTTGTACACAGTGTGCGTGTGTGTGTGTGTGTGTGTGTGCGGGCGCACGACAGCAGCTGCATCCTAATTGAGATTTAGACTTTGTCGCATTAACCAAAAAGAGGAATTCACTTTCAGAGCCGGCTCTGTCACAGCTGCTGAGCGTTGCACGCCGCGCGACACATCCACCCCCCCCCCCAAAGTTACCCCCTCAGACGCACACCCGAAACCAGGTGGAGACAGGAACCCGTCAGATCCGTCAGCTGACCTCCAAATCTGCAGGTTTTAAAGCCTCTGATCTTTATTTATTCCCTCCCCCCCTAAGACGTGTCTTTCTGTCAGCTGACAGTTCTGATTTCTTCTCACACTGATGCTCGGAGTGAACACACACACACACACACACACGTCTGCTCCGTGTGCAAGGATAATCATCCACGTTCTGAATTCTCATATCCTCCCACACCGGAATCTTTCTGCTCCCGTGAGCAGAAAACCAGAGCAGCCCCATCTTCTCTGCTCACATCACAGCTTCTCACTCTGCAGTTGTCATGAATCCTGCGCGTGCGTGCGTGTGTGTGTGTGCGTTCCTGCAGGCAAAGCTTTGTGTTTTTGGTGTTTTTTTTGCCATTTTTCCATCTGACTGTGAGTGATACCGGCCAGACCAAACGGACGGACAGCGCTGCGTGTTTGCACGTGAACACGCAGCTGCTTGTTGTTTTTCTCGTGCACGGACAAAGTGTGTGTGCGTGTGTTTATTTCTGCACTCGTGTCGTCTATGCCGGTTCTTGTGCACAGCGTACACGGTGACAAATAGAGGATCTGTCTGGGAATGTGTGGGTGGGATTCTACTTCAAGAGAGAGCATGTCGGAGCAATTAGAGTCGGCCTCGACAACAAACGCGCGCACACACAAATGCACACGCACAAGTTCACGAGTTTTTTTCACAGCCTTTGTCAGATAACAGAATATAAAGTGTTATTATTATTATTATTTTAGGTTTAGCTCCTCTAATCTGTCAAATCATGCAGAGTCCTGAGATGGCTGCATGTTCTGCTGTGTTGTGGACTCTGGGCCGGTCCGTTGTGGTGAAGATGGAGCTCTGTGTGTATCATGTGGTTAGTCTATTTTCATGCTCATACAAACTCTGGATCGTGACCGGAGCCAGTTGGTCAGGATGACCCCTGGATGCCCCCCTGAAGGAGGTAATGTGGACACGTCCAACATGTCTGGACACATTGGAGACATGTGGAAGAAAATCTGGATAAGGTGGTTGTGGAAAGCTGCTGACATCAGAGTACTGTTAATCAGTCAGTCAATCAATTAATCAATCAATCATCCATCCATCCACCATCCATCCATCCATCTACCTTCCATCCATCCATCTACCTTTCATCCATCCATCTACCATCCATCCATCCATCCATCCATCTACATTCCATCCATCCATCCATCCATCTACCTTCCATCCATCCATCCATCCATCCATCCATCCATCCATCCATCCATCTACCTTCCATCCATCCATCCATCCATCCATCCATCTACCATCCATCCATCCATCCATCCATCTACATTCCATCCATCCATCCATCCATCTACCTTCCATCCATCCATCCATCCATCCATCCATCCATCCATCCATCCATCTACCTTCCATCCATCCATCCATCCATCCATCTACCATCCATCCATCCATCCATCTACCTTCCATCCATCCATCCATCCATCCATCTACCATCCAACCATCTATTCTATCCACCCATCCATCCATCCATCTACCATCCACCCATCCACCCACCTACCCATCCATCCATCCATCCATCCATCCATCCATCCATCCACCTTCCATCCATCCATCCATCCATCTATTCCATCCATCCACCTTCCATCCACCCATCCATCCATCTATCCATCCACTTACGAGGTCCCGGCTCATATGGGTTCTTTATACAGCTCATCTCCCTCTGAACCACAACAGACTGGTACACAGTCCATAAACCTGCAGAAGCCACAATTGTCTGTCTGTCAATCTCACGCTCCATTCTTTTCTCACTCATGAACAAAACTCCAAGATACTTGAACTCCTCCACCCGAGGCAGAACCTCACCGCCAACCTGTAGAGAGCAATCCACCCTTTTCCAACTGAGGACCGTGGACTCAGATTAGGAAGTGCTGATCCTCATCCCAACTGTCATCCCAGCAATGCAAACAAAACTCTCACACCGCTTGTATCGGGTCTGAACGGCTCGTAACAATAAAGGTCTGTCTGTTAAGGAAAACCTGATCCAACATGTGGTCTCACCTGTCTGCAGGAGAATCACTGCAGGCGGATAAAGATCCTGGGGGACTGTTATTACTGCGTGTCCGGTCTGACGCAGCCCAAAGCGGACCACGCCCACTGCTGCGTGGAGATGGGACTGGATATGATCGACACGATCGCGTAAGACACACACACACACACACGTGTGTTGATGCCTCTCTGGTATCGACATGCTGATGTCTATATTTTCCCCCCGGCAGGTCGGTGGTGGAGGCGACCGAGGTGGATCTGAACATGCGAGTGGGTCTGCACACAGGGCGGGTTCTGTGCGGCGTTCTGGGCCTGAGGAAGTGGCAGTACGACGTCTGGTCAAACGACGTCACGCTGGCGAACGTGATGGAGGCCGGAGGGCTGCCCGGGTCAGTAACCAGAACACTTTTATAAACGAGAGGTGGGCTGAGGAGCTTTAATCCTCCATCAAACGCAGGAAATATTTCAGAGCAGATCAACTCCTTCACTCCTAAAACACTGAAAGATTTTACAGCTGATGCAACACTGAGGTAAAAATATCTGTCAGTTTGTTCTTAAAGCTTCTACCGTAATTTAAACTAAAACCATCAGTTTAAATCCTGCACAGCATCTTGATTAGAAAATCTTTCTGTCTGATGCTTCTCCAACACTTCCGCTAAAACGCTTTTTTTTTCTCTTTTTCTCACTTCAGTAGAAAAAATAACTTAATAATAGTTTAATTTCTTCATCAGTGAATTTTTTTTGTCGTACTTTACTTTTTACACAGCAACGAGCAGATTTGCATTTAAAACGGTGAAACGAGGTCATTGCCCACTTTGCTCCTGTTTCCAGGAAGGTAAAAAACCTTTCAGCGCTCTGCAGCAGATTAAACGAGTCATTCAGATGAGAGACTCCCCCATGAACAAGTTTATTAGCTGGATTAAAAAAAAAATGAGTGAAGACCCCCCAACTTTTTACCTGTCTGGCTCTCAGCAAGGTGCACATCACGAGGACCACCCTGGAGTGTCTGAACGGAGACTACGAGGTGGAGCCAGGCTTCGGTCACGAGAGGCACGCCTTCCTGCAGAAGCACCACATCGAGACGTTCTTCATCGTGCCGTCACACAGACGCAAAGTAGGCGGAGCTTTGTTTTCACTCCAACAAAAAGCCCTGATGTCATTGTTGTTCTGCGCTTAATATTTATCTGATGTTAGTTACCCTTATTTTAGATTTTTAGGGTAAAAAGTCATGTTGCTGTCATCATTTTGGCTCAATAATCTCCCTCTACAAATTTGGAGCTTTAGCAGTTTGTTAGCGCTCAAAACGTATGTGCTGTGAATGAATTTTAGCTCAGTATCTATAAAACTGACTGAGTTTTAACTGTTTTTGTGTTTACTAACAGACTAGCTGTGGTAGCTGTCCTAAACTGGGTTGAATCCAAATTGTAACCAGTTGTATAGGTACAGCAAGTGGTGGGCTCAGCTAACCTAAAAGTTAGCTTCACTAACTCAAAACCTAACTAAAAACATAGCTTCACAAGTGCTAGCGCTAATAGCTAATTGCTAACTGCTGAGATACAAAAACACTGTTGGTGTTAGTTTGTTAGTTAGCTGTTAGCGAACCCAAAGTTGGCAAAGCCTAATTTAGCTGAAGCTAATTAGTTGGCTAACAGTTTCAAAGGTAGTGAAAAAGCTAATCTGTTAATTGAACAATTTGTTCTGCTATTAGCTGTTAGCAAAATATCTCACGAACCAGTGGATCTACTTCATTTACGACCAAATCAGCTAACAGACAGTCAAAGAAACCCAAACAAAAACAACTTGAAATGATAAAAACATGATTAACCGGTACACATGTTGTTTGTTGTTTGTTTGGCAGATCTTTCCCGGCATCATCCTGTCTGACATCAAACCGGCCAAGAGGATGAAGTTTAAGACGGTTTGTTACCTCCTGGTGCAGCTGATGCACTGCAGGAAGATGTTTAAGGCCGAGATCCCCTTTTCCAACGTCATGACCTGCGAGGACGACGACAAGGTGAGCAGCTGAATCTGCATTTCTAAACATGCAGAAAGTTGTCAGAAAGAAGCTTTTTGTTGGATTTTATTTGATTTATTTCACAGTATTTGAGCTTTCAGAGCTCTGTGGTGCAGCGGGTAGTGGGTCACACCTGTTTGTTTGGCCTCTCGTTTATCAGGGTCATCAGGACCCTGTGGTTCTGACGAGGTGCCCCACAGACCGCTATCATCTTCTCTAATGTCAGCTTATTATTATTATTATTGTTAATTTTAGCTTTTAGGTACAATTTAACTCTTTTTTACTTTTGGTTACAGTTTAGCTAGTTCTAGCATAAACACTAGTTTTGTTCATTTTAGCTCATTTAGCTAGTACTGTACTTTTTTTACAGTTGTAGTTTTGCTAAGTTTAGCATTAAGCTAAAGGTTAGGATTAGCTAAAGTGTTGCTACAAATATTTATTTGGTTTTGTTACTTTTAGCTTGTGTTTGTTTGAACTTTTACACATTGGTAAGACCCTCTTTTGTTGGTGTGCTGTTAATATATTTATAATTTATGTTGATGTTGTGTTTTTAAGCTCTTGTTTGTTTGTTTGTTTGTTTTGCCTCCCACAGCGGCGAGCCCTGCGGACGGCCTCGGAGAAGCTGAGGAACCGGACGTCCTTCTCGGCTACCGCCGTGCAGCACTCGCCGGCTACGCGGGTCAACCGCTACATCGGGCGTCTCATCGAGGCCCGGCAGACTGAGTCCGGGACCTCGGACCTCAACTTCCTCACGCTGTTTTACAGGAGCGGGGAGCGGGAGCGCCGGGTGAGTCCAAAACCTTTAGATCCTGGAATCTGGTTTGTTTGATTGACAGCTGATAATTTGATCCTCTCCTCTCAGTATCACCAGGTGACCGACGACCACTTCATCAGCGCCGTGGTTCTGTCGCTGATCCTGGCTGCTCTGTTTGGTCTGATTTACCTGCTGATGATCCCACAGTACGTCCTCACACACACACACACACACACGCACACGCACACACACACACACACACCGCTCTGTGATACTCAGGATTTTCAGTTTCAGAACAGCTGATATCAGCTGAGTAACTCAATCCTGAGTTAAGGAGGAGCAGGAAGCCCTGATCAATGGAAGTCAGATAACATGATTCAACATGGAAAAGGGAGAAAATAAAGAGACAAGAAGTTAATTTCTCTGCACTGAAACCAGAAATATTAATGACAGAATATGGAGAAAATCAACATATATTTTAAAAATAAAAAAGCAATCCTGTTGAGAGTTAGTGTGGCAGAGAAAAATTATGATTTTACATGAATCTAAACTTTTATTCTTTATATTTATTTTTACTTTTATTATTTATTCAAGTGGATAAAAGTGTGTGTGTGCATTATGTCTGTGTACTAAACAAACATGGCAGCAAATAAAGATTCAAATGAAAACATAGTAAAATCAGGTAGAAGCTCTTATGTTCAACCTTTAAAAAATAAATTACATAATTCACTGCTTCAACACATAAAATTCTTGTAGTCGGG
>JARVGW010000427.1:2024772-2035931 GCA_031762495.1 Anablepsoides rubrolineatus | reverse complement strand
AAAAAATTTTTTTATTCATCCCCCCCCCCCCCCCCCCCCGAAAAATAATGCCACTATTTAATATGTTTATTTTACTTTTCATTATAAATCAAAACGATTAATGTTTCTCATAAAGAGCTTTGATGGACGATCAGCTGAAGAGGCTCAACTTTCTTTTGTCTTTTTTTTTTCTGAAGTTTATTTCATTAAAAAAAACTGAAAAAAATTCTAAACATTGAAATAAAATATAAACTTGTGTAAGAATTTTTTTAAACTTTATTTTCTTTAAAAATAAAATAAATTTATATACAATAAAAATACAAATCACAAATAAAATGAAAGATGGCAGAAAGAAGAAAAAAAATCTGATAGTATCTGTGAATTTTTTTTTATTAACGCTCCAACATCTACAGACTCCTTTAGAAAACGACTCTGTCCTCTCAGGTAAAAAGTGAGACAAACTCAGGATAGACAGAGTAAGTTAACTTAGGATAACTGCTATCTGGCTAACTGAAACCTAAAAGGATAGTTAGCCCAGAACTTACTCAGGATTTGCACTTATCCTGCTTTCTGGTTTTCTATCCTCATTAGGACCCTCAGCTGGGGGGGCGGAGCCTCTAACCTTGTGTTCCTGTTCTCAGGGGGGTGCTGGTGCTGCTGCTGCTGGTGCTGTGTGTTTGTTTCCACGTGGCCTGTGTGATGTACCTGCATCTGACCAGCGTCCAGGTGAGGCTCACTCCTTTTAAAATACTTTTTGCTAGCCCTTTGCTGCTTTCAGTTACACCAGCCACCTTCTAGCTAGACATGATGCATTTAGCTTTTAGCTAGCCAGCGATAACTTTTAGCTTTTAGCTAGTCTCTTACTGTTTTTGATTACTTTCAGCTAGCCTGTTAGCTAAAATCCTCATTGTTTAATAGTCTTACCCTATGATTAACTTATGTAACTGTAACTCTCCCGTCCTCTCTGTGGTTTCAGTGCCAGCCGGGCTGCCTCACCATTCAGATCCGAACGGTTCTGAGTGTTTTCCTGGTCCTGCTCACCTACTCTGTCACTCAGGCCTGTGTGGTAAGTCTTCTTCTTGGTTCAGGTCTGGTCTTAATAAACAGGATGGTAGTGCTAGAAGAGACCACAGGGACGTGTCAAACGCAGGACAGGTAGTCACAGGGCTGTTTGGTATCCTGGCAGTGGTGGTCACAGCTAACAAAAGTTAGCTTTGCTAACTGCCAACATGCTATGCTACATAAAAAATTGGACTTGTAAATGCTAAACTACTAAACAAATAGAAAGAATTAGTGGAAGCTAATGCTAACTAATTACCGCTAACCGCTAACTCAAGGTCTATTATTTAAACAAAGACATTTGTAGTATCCACAGAAATCATCTTGGCTAAAAGTTCATAAAAATATTACTTATTCCACCAAACAGGCTATTTTCTTTAATTTTCACTTTAAAACAACCATCTCTGTTGTATTATGTCCCTGCAGGTGGGTTGTGTCCCGTGGGGACGGGTTTTGACTAACTCCAGCCGTCTTGTGGAGGACATCCCTCCCAGGTCCGGACCCACTAACGACAACAACAACAACAGCGCCGCCGCAGGGGGGCGGGCCGGTCACAGCGTGGGCTACGCCCTGTTGTCCTGCGTAGCCGGCACCCTCACCGTGGTCCCTTACCTCCGGGTCTCCTCGCTCCCCAAGATCCTGCTGCTGCTCCTCCTCTCCGTCACCTACACGGTCGTCATGGAAACCAGTGGCTACCGTCAGGCTGTGGGGTGAGACTGCCTGACGCGTGTGCGTTAGCGTCTGTTCTTAAAGTTCAATCACTGCAAACGAGCAGTGGTGAATGTGGCTATGCTAATAGGCTAACAGCTAATAGCATAATTACTTTTAAACTAAAAACAATAGCTTTTTCACTGAGAATAAACATTACTGGACAAGTTAGCTTCTGCTAAATTAGGTTTGGCCAACTTTAAGTCTGCTAACAGCTAACTAACACTGATATAAATAGGTTGTAGCTAAAGGCTACATATAGTCTATATCTTGTGGTGGGTTATGCTAATCAGCTAACAGCAGATTAGCTTTTATCTAATAGTGAAAACCATTAACAGACCAATTAGCTTTTGCTAAATATGGTTTCGCCAACTTTAAGTAATATTGCACGTTAGAGATGTTCCTGCTGATCATGTGACTCCCATGATGCGAAAAAAGTGTTTCCCTTGCAGTTTTGCGAAACACACTAATTTCGATATGGCCAAAACACCACCTCATCCTAGCGCAAAAACCATTTTGTCAAAAATGCTAAGTTTTATCGAAATCGACATGTTTCCATTGAGCAAATTCATTTTCGAAATTCTAATTTGCGCAATTTCATGGTCAATGGAAACGCAGCTTCTCGCTGAAGGAGCTCTCCAGTTCAGCCACAGATTTCTGCATGGGGTTTGTTAGGCGTTTGTTCATCAATGATGTTATTTTAATCAGAGTTCTTCTGTCTCTCACCACCTGCACCGTGTCGAGGGTGCATCCTATTTAGTTAGCTGTGCCCGCTCAGTAACAAACTGCAGAAACGGACATAAAACATGTTTGTTTTTTTACTTTTTCTCACAGGGGAGGCTTCCTGCACACGCGGGGCTACGATCCGGTCCTGGCCGTGGTTCTGTTTTCTGGAGCTCTGGCTCTTCACTCCAGACAGCTGGACCTGAAGCTGCGGCTCGATTATCTCTGGGCCACTCAGGTGAGGAACCAAGACCTGGACATGTAAAACCTTGGTTACTTGATTTGACTTATTTTTTTCTTATTCCAAGAATGTTGCAGTTAAGTGCAAATTAAGATTTTCCAAGTCATTAATTTAAAAAGTACAATAAAAAGTTATTTTCAAAGGAAATAAATTGTTACTAAATCAGCATAAATCTGTTTAAAGAGATTGTTTTGTCAAAAAGTCAGATTGAATTCACAGTAACATAATTACTCTGCTTGGATTAGTTTTAATAAATGTATTTATTTGTTTTTGGTTATATTTAAACACTTCAGTTCTTGCAGAAAGGTTCTGAGTTGCTGCAGGAATGTTTCTGGTTGTTTGTGAATCGTTACCTCCCTCTAGTGGCGAAGACGAGCCGTTACACCTTCTTCTCTACAGAAGAGTCACCACTTGGTTTGTAAATGTCTCCTCTCCTCTCTTGCTTGCTTGTTTGTTTGTTTGTTTATGTTTACAGGCAGAGGAGGAGCGAGACGACATGGAGAAGGTGAAGCTGGACAACAAGAGGATCCTGTTCAACTTGCTGCCGGCCCACGTGGCTCAACACTTCCTCATGTCCAACCCCAGAAACATGGTGAGGCACTGGACCTCACCATGACTCATTTCATTAGCTTTTAGCTCAAATTTAGCTGTTTTTTATTCATTTCAGCTAACATTTAGCTGCTTTTATTACTTTCAGCTGGTATTGAGCTGCTTTTTATTACTTTTATCTAACATTTAGCTGTTTTTTATTAGTTTCAGCTAACATTTAGCTGTTTTTTATTAGTTTCAGCTGGCATTGAGCTGCTTTTTATTAGTTTCAGCTAATATTTAGCTGCTTTTTATTACTTTCAGCTAACATTTAGTTGTTTAGCTAACATTTAGGTGTCTTTTATTAGTTTCAGCTAACATTTAGGTGTCTTTTATTAGTTTCAGCTAACATTTAGGTGTCTTTTATTAGTTTCAGCTAACATTTAGCTGTTTTTTATTAGTTTCAGCTAACATTGATCTGTTTTTTATTAGATTCAGTTAGTATTGATTTTTTTTTCCAGTTAGCATTAAGCTGCTTTTTATTACTTTCAGCTAACATTGAGCTGCTTTTTATTACTTTCAGCTAGCCCTTTGATACTTGTAGCAACTAGCTTACTTTTGATACTATCGGCTAGCCTTTATTTTTAGCTTTTAGGTAACCATTTGCCACGTTGCATTTGTAGCCTTTTGCTGCTTTTATCTTCAAGCTAGCCTTAAGCTGATTCATCTTATTGTTTTAGCTATCATTTTAGTATTTTAGCTTTTAGCCAGCCTTTTGCTGTTTTAGCTTCTACCTACTTTTTTGCAACTTTCACCTAAATGTTTGTTACATTTTAGCTTGTACTCTAACATTTTTTTTTAGTTTTCATTTTTTTTTATTCTAGCTAAGTTTAGCTTGTTGATGAAAGTCATTTAGCTGATTTAAGTGAAATGTTTCCATTTTTCAGCTGATATTAAATCCGTACAGCTTAAACATTTGTTACAAACAGACTTCAGAGCCATTAGGGACAACTCCGTAGCAACAGCCTCCAAAACAAACATCAGGTCTGAACTCTTTTACCTGCTCAGGTGATGACGAGGTCGTAAAACGGGCCCACGCCCCGTCCATTAGACGCTGTTTCAGAATATTACTTTTTGTTTGTTTCTAGTTTTCCCCCTGCAGCTCCTGCAAAAGGAGAAACTTCTCTGATCAATGAATCATTAATAATAAACAGAAAAAAACAAACAGCAACAATCGGACGGGGGGTCAGGAAGTTTGACCCCCGCAGAGCTGCGGCCAGTAGAAGGACTTCCTGTGTTTCCTCTGGGCCAAAGTTCAGCTGTTTACTACAGTCAGAAAACAGCTTAACTTTAGCTCTTTCTGGCTTTTCACAAGTTATTTCACTGAATTATTAATGTCTCTAAAACACTCTTTATACCTAAACTCTGTTGACAATTAGGCTAATTAGCTTTTAAGGCATTTGTTGCTCCAGGAACAGGTGAGGTGTTATTCTTCCAAAACATTCAGAATTATCTTGTTTTGTGTGTTTTGGTAACTAAGAAATAATTAGGCCAATTTATTTTACTTTCAAATAACATTGAGCTGCTTTTTATTACTTTCAGCTAATATTTAGCTGCTTTTATTACTTTCAGCTAATATTTAGCTGCTTTTTATTACTTTCAGATAACATTTAGCTGCTTTTTATTACTTTCAGATACCATTTAGCTGTCTTTTATTACTTTCAGCTAATATTTAGCTGCTTTTTATTACTTTCAGATAACATTTAGCTGCTTTTTATTACTTTCAGATACCATTTAGCTGTCTTTTATTACTTTCAGCTAATATTTAGCTGCTTTTTATTACTTTCAGCTAATATTTAGCTGCTTTTTATTATTTTCAGATACCATTTAGCTTCTTTTTATTACTTTCAGCTAATATTTAGCTGTCTTTTATTACTTTCAGCTAACATTTAGCTGCTTTTTATTACTTTCAGTTAATATTTAGCTGTCTTTTATTACATTCAGCTAATATTGAGCTGCTTTTTATTACTTTCAGATAGCATTTATCTGTCCTTTATTACTTTCAGTTAATATTGAGCTGATTTCTATTACTTTCAGCTAACATTTAGCTGCTTTTTATTACTTTCAGCTAACATTTAGCTGTCTTTTATACTTTCAGCTAATATTTAGCTGCTTTTTATTACTTTCAGCTAACATTTAGCTGTCTTTTATACTTTCAGCTAACATTTAGCTGCTTTTTATTTTTTTCAGTTAGCTAGATGGAAATAATTTAGGGTTAACCTGACATCATCATCCGCAGGCGTGGAAACAACAAAAAAAGAAAATATTTTGCTTCGAGCCTTCAGCCGTCTGCTGTTTAGCTTGTTTTTGTGGGGATAAAATGCATACCTTTCCTCCTGGTTCTTCAGCTGAACTATAAAACCTGACAGCTTATAACTAAAGCGTCAAAACAGAGGGATTATGACGCAGCGAGCCTGCAGGGGCGAGGGCAGCTAAACTTTCCACAACTTTCACTCCACTATACACGTGTTGTTGTTGTTGTTGCTGCTGCAGTTTTGGTCTGTTTGTGTCTTAAACTTGGATTTCTTCAAATGTATTTAGATTTTTGTTTTTAATGTAATTTATTTACTTTTGATTGTGATTGAAATTAAAAGCCTGGCACCAGTGGCGGGCATGGTTTTGGTAATATGCTAACAGCTAATTAGCACCGGTATAAATAGTTATAGATTAGGTCTAAAACCCAGCTAATAGCAGAGCTAATACTTACTTTAGCAGATTAGCTTTTTCACAGCAGCTGTAGCTGTGTGGATAAAGGTCATCTTCCAATGTGACAGTTGGCAGTTCCATTCTGGTAAAAGACCTTAAAAAGTCTTAAATTCACATATCTAAAATTAAAACCTTAAAAAGTCTTAAATTTGTTAAGAAATGTACAAGTTGGTCTTGAATTTGTTTCTCAAAGGTCTTAAATTTTGTCGGACAGAAGCAGTTAAAGTTCTCCGTCTCCCCCTGCCGGTCTCTGCAGAACCATTGCTTATATTTTCAGTCTTAAATTTCATTCAAGGTGGTTTTAGAAAGGTCTTAAAAAGTCTTAAATTTGACTTGCTAAAACCTGCAGATACCCTGAAAGAGGTTCTGTCAAATTGTAGTCCGCTTAGCGCTGACTAGCACAGGTATAAATAGGTCTGTTTCTAATAATCAGCTAACAGCTAATAGCAAAATTAATGTTTTGTTAAGCGGATTAGCATATTCTCTAATTTTGACAACTGTTATCAAACCGATAAGTTAGGTTTTGCCAACTTTAAGTCTGCAGCTAACAAGCTAACAACAGTCTTCAGCTGGAAGGAGACGATGTAACTCAGAATGAGTCGTCTTAGTTGTTAGCAGTTAGCTTTAAGTGCTACTTTCCACTAATAAGTTAAGTCAAGGTTAGGCATCTGCTGCTAACGGTTAGGTTTAGTTAGTAGTCTGCATAATTCTGCTAATAATCGCTACTAGCAAAGATATCTTTTCGTTTACCATTTATTAGCATTTAAGCTAATTATATAAATATAGCTTCTTTAGCCTTATAAAAAGCCATATAAACACAATTGTGTTTAAATGACAGACCTTGAGTTAGCAGTTAGCATTTAGTTTCAACAAAGTTTATTTTACCTGTTTAGTGGTTTACTGTTTGCAAAGCTACTTTTTTGTTAGCAAAGCTAACCTTTTGGTTTAGCTTGTCAAGCTACTGGATCAGGGTTAGCATACTTTTGACAGAACCTCTTTAATTAAGCCTTTAATTTTAGCTAGCATTAAGCTGTATTTCGATACTTTCAGCTAACCTTTAACTATCACTAACAACTTCTATTTAGTTTTTAATATAATTAGATTTTAGTTGGGCACTGCTTACTTTTTACTTTTAGCTAGCGTTTTTCTTCTTTTAGCTTTTAGCTTACCCCTGATACTTTCAGCTAGACTTTGATTTTAGCTAGCATTTAGCTGTCTCTTGGTACTTTCAGCTAGCCTGTAATTATTTGTAGCTTCTAACTAGATTTTGTATTATTTTTAGCTTTAAGTTAGCCACTGATTACTTTTTACTTTTAGCTAGCATTTTGCTTCTTTCAGCTTTTAGCTTACTCCTGATACTTTCAGCTAGTATTTGGCTGTCTTTCATTACTTTCAGCTAGCCTGTAATTAATTGTAGCTTCTAGCTAGTTCTTTTAATATAACTGGCTTTAAGTTAGCCACTGATTACTTTTTACTTTTCGCTTTTAGCTTATAGCTTACGCTTGATACTTTCAGCTAGACTTTACTTTTAGCTAGCCTTTTACTGCATTTTATTGTTAGTGAATGGCTAGCTATCTGTTAGCTTGATATTATACAAAACTGACCAAACATTAGGTTCACTAACCACTAATCTGCTACACAAGAATGTTAGCTCCGCTAACGCTAAACGGCTAAACAGATTGGTGGGACTGACACAGATTTGTTTTTAGTTTTCTGTTATTTAAGGTTAGCAGAACCTTATTTAGGGGAAGCTGATCAGTTTGCTAATGGTTAGCAAAAAGAAAAAGACTAATCCGCTAAACGAGAAGCTAATTCGGCTATCAGTGGGGTTAGCGCTGCTGTTAGCGCACATCAAAGGTAATAAAATGCAGCAACAATTCTGAATCTCTTCATAGAATCAATGTCCTGATGAAGGCTTTCTCCCTCCAGGACTTGTACTACCAGTCGTACGCTCAGGTCGGCGTGCTGTTCGCCTCCATCGCCAACTTCAACGACTTCTACATCGAGCTGGATGGGAACAACATGGGAGTCGAGTGTCTGCGGCTGCTCAATGAGATCATCGCCGACTTTGACGAGGTGGGGCCAAGCGGTCCGTAAATCACTCGTTCTTCATCTGTTTCCCTGCAGATCTCCGGTCAGAGTGTCATCGTTTAGAAATGACTTGAGGTTTAAGTGTGTTTGTGTGTGTGTGTGCAAAAACACCATGATGTAATGTAATAAGCAATGGTCACGGTTGGGAATTTTTATTTCTTTTTCAATATAACAAATCACTTACAGATGACGTTTGGTTGACTGGAATCTATAATCAGTGACATGAAGCATTAATTTACACAAACAGGCTAAACCCGGCGCACACAACATATAGTATTTATTACCGTTACGAGGTTTGTTTTCTACCTTTATTTATTTATTTTTATCTTCCAGCTGATGGACAAAGAATGCTACAAAGATATAGAGAAAATTAAGACGATCGGCAGCACGTACATGGCCGCAGTGGGGCTGGTTCCAACAACTGCGTCCAAGGTAAACACACGGGAGTTCTATTTAGAGCCTGAATGTTTGTAAACTCTGAGCTGCTCTGCATTGTTGAGCTTTAACACTTTAAAATCCTCCACGCATTGGTGACATTTCTCCACTCTTAGCAAAAAGAAGTATACTTTAAGTACATGTCATTAAGTATATAAAAGTGTATTTCCATAAGTGTACTTTTATTTACCATGTACACTTATATAAGTATACTAGCAGTTAATTAACAAATATACTTCTAGGACTAAATTGGCCCACAATAGGTTTATGAAAGTATACTTAGAAGTACACTGAAAGTAATCTTCTAAATATACTTTTAGCTAAATCTTGAAATCTAATAACATAGCAGGCTGTGTGAAAATGTACTTTCAGTGAACTGCTAAAGGTAGTCTACACATTAGTATAGACTAAGTATGCTTAACGTTTATGCTTAAACAGCTTTTTCCATTAGATGTGTTCGTTGAACCTGGACATGTTTGGTATCAAAAGAAACCTAAGAATCTTTTTTACATTCACCAAACACAGTTCAAACGTCAAGCAGTTGAATCAGAAAGTAAATAAACTGTACAAATCTGTAAATACATTACAACAAATATGTTAAGAAAAACAAAATTGACAATTTTTTTAAAGAAAGTCAAAATGGATACCTAAATAAGTTATAAAGTGTGTTGAAAGTTTTTTTTTTCCACGTGATGTGGGTGAATATGGTCCAACTGAAATCAAATATAATTTTTCATTATTTTATATAATATATATGGTGACAAATAAATGTTTGGATAATTTTTTAAAAGAACAAACATTCAATAACAAATCTTTTAAGGCAGATTGGAAAAAATAAATAACTTTTGGACATAAAAACTTTACATTTCCTAACATATATTAATGGTACCATCATGGTATGTCCTGTGCAGAATGAAAAAATGCAAAAATATCTTTATTAAAACCTGTAACTTTGCTCCAGTTCATTTTAGCAGCATGAATCTTTGCACAAGTAATGTCCACAAGTGGATTTATGGTTTCTCAGAGTTTTTAGCCTGATTTATTATGGTTTTAAATATGTTATATACTGTCTAATGAAAAAATATTCAGGTCAGAGTGAAAAAAAATATATATATTATGTTCCATCCTCTATATCTCTAAAACCACAGCAGCTGTTTTAATACTTACACTTCTGATGAAACCTCCCAAGCGTTAGCTTTATTTTGATACCAAGTTTATTTAAGTAGAGTTTGTAAATGCTGAGATTTTGACAAAAAAAAAATTCAAGAAAACCCCTTGGGGCTTAAGAGCTTAAGTATATCTCAGATACAAGTACATAAAAAGTAAACTGGAAGTATATTCTTATTTTTATTATTAGTATACTTAAAGGATATTTGCATATACTACTTTTTGCTAACTGTGGAAACCTGACAAACAGAAGATTTGTTTCTATAAATAAACTGAGTCAGGCACAGCTGCTGGTTGGGGAAAACCCTCCTTTAATGGTTCGTTCACATGAGTAATCAGCTCCATGACACATTCAGTTTTGTTTACTTTTCATTTCTCAGACCAAGAAGTCCATCACCTCACATTTATGCACGGTGTCGGACTTCGCAATCGAGATGTTCGACGTCCTGGATGCCATCAACTACCAGTCGTACAACGACTTTGTCCTGAGAGTAGGTGAGTGAGCGAAGGCCCGGACGTCACAGGACCTTCTGACCCACTTTTTTTTTCTTTTTTTTGAACAGGACGCTTGCCGGGAAAATGCCTCCCAGCGAGCGCGTCCCGTTCAGGAAGCTCGTCACCTGAAGTCCTGGCTCCATTGTGTTGGGTATCCTGTGGAGAGCCTGCGACAGGAGGTCCTGTTGAGTCCCAGAGAAACCTGGTTTACACAAAGCTATCCTGTCTGCAGAGAAAAAAAAACTTTGCAGAAACTTTGACAGAAATTCCAAAATCTATAAAAATAGACTTTTAGATGTTTTTGCATGTTTCATCGTTTGAATAAAGCTGAAAAGTTTGATTAAAAATTACATTAAACTACTGTAAGTTACAGTATGTGTTTTTAATGTTTTTAATCAGGTGTGCATATGTGATTGAGACAGTGGTGTCTGTGTTCCTGTCAGGGATCAACGTTGGTCCGGTGGTGGCAGGAGTTATCGGAGCCAGGAGGCCTCAGTACGACATCTGGGGAAACACAGTGAACGTAGCCAGCAGGATGGACAGCACCGGGGTCCAAGGAAAGATTCAGGTCTGAGACTTTAAACTACAGGTCTGATAATTAAACTATGAGTGCATTGCTTCAAATTACTTTAAACTACAGATACAGTGCTCAAAACTACAGGTCTGATACTATAAACTACAGGTCTGATAATTACACTATGAGTGCAGTGCTTCAAATTACTCTAAACTATAGATACAGTGCTCAAAACTACAGGTCTGATACTATAAACTACAGGTCTGATAATTACACTATGAGTGCAGTGCTTCAAATTACTTTAAACTACAGATACAGTGCTCAAAACTACAGGTCTGATACTATAAACTACAGGTCTGATAATTACACTATGAGTGCAGTGCTTCAAATTACTTTAAACTACAGATACAGTGCTCAAAACTACAGGTCTGATACTATAAACTACAGGTCTGA
>JARVGW010000427.1:1761106-1773143 GCA_031762495.1 Anablepsoides rubrolineatus | reverse complement strand
TGATCTGCTGAGACACCTGTCCACCTGAGAGGACAGGTGATCTGCTGGGACACCTGTCCTCAAGAGACACCTGTCCAACCTGAGACACCTGTCCACCTGAGACACCTGTCCAACCTGAGAGGACAGGTGATCTGCTGAGACACCTGTCCACCTGAGACACCTGGCCTCAAGAGACACCTGTCCAACCTGAGACACCTGTCCAACATGAGACACCTGGTGGACAAACACCGTCCTGACTCACAGCTGGTAAATAAGAAACCAGAAATTCAGATCTTTTCTTGTAATTACGAGATCTTTTCTCATATTTCTGACATATCTCCTAATTAGGAGATCAAGCCTCTAATTTTTTTATTTGGTGAATGCAATGCTCTTCTGTAGATTTTAAAGATAAACCATATTTACCAGTAACAGTTCAGTGGATCCCTTCAAACATAGAAACTAGTTTTTTTATTATAATAAAACCATTAGAAAAGCATCATTTCACAGCATAGTTTTCTATTAAATATCTTCATTTCATCTCATTTAAGCAGAGCCTTCTAACTGTGGTGCACCAGTGCAAACCGCTACTCCACCGTGCTGCTAAGAAAAGTAAAAGAGCCTTCACCTCTGCCAGCTTGAGTCCTGCGCTGTGGAAGGAATGTTCCAGGAGCTGCTGGACTGTGGGAAGAACCAGGCTGTGGTTCTGATCCAGGAAGATCTGGTAGCAGTAGCTCTCCTGCACTTTGCCAGCAGCTGATCTGAAATGGAAAAAATACAGGATCAGATCTTTCCACAGGTGTCCAGAGATGAGCTCAAAGCTAACAGTTACAGTTTGAGCAGAGGGTCCAGGGCCAGGATGTGGTGCATGACGATGATCAGGAACTCCTCTGGATCTGAAAAACAAAACGAGTGCTTTAGAAGCTCGGCGGATCGAGGGGGGAGGGGTTTAGTTTTTGGACTGACCCTTCTCGTCCGTGGTGAAGGAGTGGCTGTAGCCGTGTTTCTGCAGCTGCTGCCTGAACTTCATGACGTGTCGGCCCTCCACGAACCCCTTACTGCAAGAAGCAGACTCATGGTCACACGTCGGGTTTCCCCTGGGCGGGCAGGGGCAGGGAGGGGCAAACGTACCTGCGGAGCGGGTTGACGATGTCACGGAGCAGCGTTCTCTGGATCGGGGCGTCCTGAGGCGTCGTGGATTTGAACAGCATGGAGTCCAACACGGAGGAGCAGGAGAACAGGCTGAGGACAGAAACAAGCAGCTACAGCTCAGAAACTGCCGACACGTTGTTTTTTATGCTTTTCTTTACATCGTCCTGACCCGAACAGAGCAGCGTCCATGTAGCAGGAGTTACAGTGACCCTGGATCCCCTTCATCCGGCCAATCAGAACCTGCTGAACCTCCTCGCTGCTGATTGGAGGAAAAAACTCCTGGTTTCCGGTGCTGAAATCTGCATCAACCTCTGATGTAAAAAACAAACGGAGACTTGATGGGACAAGATTTATCCCATAGGAGACACCAAGAAGCTAAATCTTCAGATAAATCTCTGAGGTGCTGTTAGCGGTTCTGTGTTTACCTAACTGGTCCAGTTCCGACATGTTCTCCACGTGATCGTCTGAAACGGTCTGGAAGCGCGAGTCGGGTCGACACGAGCCCAGCTTCACGAACAGAGCTCTCCTCGGGGGGCACTCGAAGAAACGCTTCCCTTTGAAGGTGCCGTCGCTCACGCCTTTGTCTTCTTCCTGCGAAACACGTTCACGCTCTGTTCAAGCTAATCACACAGGGCTTTACGACCCCTGCTAATGCACCCCCATATCATCAGAGAGGCTTTGTGTTTGGTGAAGGAAAAAATAGTTTCCATGATCTTTTAGCCAAGATTCTTAGGTTTCTTTTGATACCAAACATGTCCAGGTTGAACTGACAGATCTGAAGTTAAAAGACGGTTAAAGATAAACAGAAGCAGGTCAAAGAAGATGTAGGGCTGCAGGTAACGATTGTTTTAATAATTCATTAATCTATTGATTATTCTGACGATTAATCAAGTAATTGGATATAAAAATTGTCATGTTCTGCAGTCATTAATTAAGCTTATTTTATGAGAAATACAATTATTTCATATTGTGAAGGGGTAATCTACACCTGCTGATGACCCTGCTGCAATCAAAGTAAAATTACAACATCAGTTGTATTTAATGCATTTTAATCTCCAGTTACTTGTTATGTATGTGAGGTTTGAGGAGGCATTAATTAAAAATAAAAATTTTAACCATCACAGAAAAATCTAAATGCTTAAATTTATTGTTATGCATTGGAAAACTAAATCTTTTTTCTTTTTTTTGGCGGGGGGGGGGGGGGATTAATAAGCAAATTGTAAACATTTGGGTGTTGCAATTGAGTTTTGCAGAGTTCACTTGTTAATTGTAACAAAAAATCATATTTTTTAAGACTTTTAGGCAATAAAAGATTTAGTCTCGACTGCTTAGCTACAAACAAATATGACAGCAGTAATAAAGGCTAAAATCATGAAAAGCAGCAACAAATAAGAAGAAATCCAACTATCTTCTATAAATACTTTAAAACTTGAAAGATTTACTCCAAATATCTCATTTTAATTAAGATAAAAGCAAATCAACAAATAAACGTGTTTCAGCTCAAGCTGTCAATCTGTTGCTGTGCTTTTATTTTTATCTGACAAACTTACAGTAAGTCTTGTTTTTAATCACATAACTTATTAAACACACTGTTTAATAAAACCTGCCAGGTCACCATGATTAATCAGCACAAATAACGTTAGCTAAAATATACCTCCTCCTTGTACATCTATAACATGACAGATTATCACAGATTTAGGTAACTGTATTAAAGGGAACGTGAACGATATCTGTTGTTAATTCTGAACGTGTTCGGTACACGCAGCAGCTGTTTCTGTTCCGGTGCAGAAACATTGAGGATGTGCAGAGCATTGCTCGTTGTCGTCTTTTCTGTTTAGTTTTAAATGTTCCCATGCTTTTTATAATTTGTTTTCTGGGTGCTTTGTTTCAGCACTAAATATAGCTCTTAGCAAGCATACATGCATGATGCGTCGACAGTGTAACCGTTAGCAGAAGTGCTAACATCGTAGCATTGTGTGTAACACAAATAACATTCCAGGCAGACAAAAGTGCGCTGATTATAACAGTATGTATTTTTTACGAAGCTTCGAGGCAGATAAATTTGCCTCCAGGGTTTTTTGTAATCAAATTACTGTAATTATTGGAGGAATCGTTTCAGCCCTAAGAAGATTGTAATGAGTTTTAAATGATACAGGTGTAAACATACCAGCTCCAGTCCAACCATCTCATCCTCACGGTCAGGCAGGAAGCCCATCCAGCGGATGATCCCGTAACAGTTCCCGTTTCCTAACGTCACCTCTACCATGGAGTTCAGGTCCATGTGTGGCTCGGTGGGTTTTTCCACAGGCGGGGTGTCGACCATCATGCTCTCAGGACCTGCAGCGTGATGAATTTATCTGTCAGGCTTCAGGTCAGTGTAGAAAAACAGCTTTGTGTGTTTAAAGAGCTGCTCAAACCTGAAGGTATTTCTCCTTTACAAACACTTTCTATTGAAACTTTAACCTCCCCTCCTCTCTTTCCAGCCTCATCCGTGTCCTGATGACAAGAAACAGTTGATGATGATGATGATGTTGTGAACAAATCAAACTGATTATTGATTACTTACAGTGGAGATCCGCACGTACTGCTTCCCGTTCTCCTCTTCCAGGTGCACCACCATTCCGTGGCGACATTTATTGTCGACGAAGAAGACGACTCTGTCGCCCGGGCACAGCGCTCCGGCGTCCGGCCCAGAGCGAGGCTCGGAGGACATGGTGCGCGACAGAGATCTGGGGACCGCGGGTCTGATTCTGGAGAACGGGGCGAAAACGCCGCAGTCTCTGTCGCACATGAAACGTTGTTTGTTTTTGTAACTCCCGTCGGTGTTTCCCCTGCCTTTGTCCACGCCCTGGAAAACAAGAACTGTGGTCAGATTCTACCAGACGAGACGATCAACACCTTCATTTGAAAAACAAAAGGATGTGATTATTGACTTAAAAAACACCCCCAGAAACAGGAGACTACTTCTCTGAAGGGTCAGACAGTTTATGTGTTGATACTTATAAATATCTTGGTACAGTTATTGACAGTAAACTGTCCTTTGAGGCAAACTGTGAAGCTGTCTATAAAAAAAGCCTGTTCTGTCTCAGAAAACTGTCATTTTTTAACATCGACAAATCCCTGCTGACTTTGTTTTATCCTGCTTTTATTGAATTGATTTTATCCTTTTGTTTAGTGTCCTGCTTTGGTCACTTTTCTCTGAAAAACAAGAACTCCTTGAACCAAATAGTGAAGTGGTCCAGTAAACTGACTGGAAAGATGCCATTAAATCCAGAATCCCTGTACTCCAGGCAGGTCCAGAGATAGTCTGGATCTATTTTTGAAAAACGCATCTCATCCTCTGCATGGAGTTCAGGCTCCTCCCATCAGGACGTAGATACTTAGTGCCAAAATGTCAAACTAAGTGTTTTAAAATCAGCTTTGTCCCTGTTGTAATTAGCTTTTTAAACTCAAGTTAACAGTATAACATAATATCAATTAGTCTTTTTATTCTTCTTTGTTTTATATAGTTTTATTTGTTTTTATATAGTAGAGTTGTATGAGCACCTGGTCATGTTTTAATCATGTATCATGTCTTGTGTTTTTCTTGGAACCAAGCTGACTCTTTTTCACTGTAATCAAATTTACCTGTTGGTACAAGTAAAGTTGGTTGATTGAAGCTTTTAATGGTTTATTATTTGAATTGTTCTTTTTTCTAGAAATGGTCGGTTTGAGTTTTTTGGTGGATTTTCTCCAGTCCACACGGTGTCAAACTTCAACAGGCTCAGATATTTCCACATTAGACCAACTTTACTGATATTTGGTTGAATCTTCTAAAAAATAAGGACCTGCCTTTCCTCTGCCTACACCTCCCAGATTTTATGATCACATGTCCATCGCAGTATATAATGTTACTGATTATATAATTAGAATCTGAGGTTATCCTGGGAACTGCACGTGCACAGAAAGCAGAATCTGACTAAACTTTGCACCTATTCACACCTGCAACTCAATCCCAAAGAAGGTCCCTGTGATGGGGCAGGAATGACTCGGCTCAGTTAAGGGTCCAACGTAGCGAACGATGCCTCTCAGGTTCTTTCCGTCCTCGTCCACAACTACCAGCGATCCCTCATCCAGGGTCAGGGCTGCCTGGACTGCCTTCTTGTCTCTGAAGCACCTCAACCTGTCTTCTTCTGGCACGGCTAACAGCAGGTCAGCCTCCTCTGGACTCAGGTTCTTCATGCAGTTCACGTCGATATCATAATCTAACATTGGATTTGGCAAAAGAAAGACTCGTAGCTTTTTTAGTGAAGTAGATTTTGAGATTTCTGATTTATATTTGTAAGTACGAATATAACATATACATCCAGGACGAATGTGTAGAAGGAATTTAGGTTTTTCTGTTATGATGAAGAACGTATTTTCTGATGAAGCCATGTTGGGGTCAGGAGATTCTGCACAAACACACACAAACAACTCATAACCGCTCAGAGCAACACGTCTGTTATTGTTTAGCAACTCTGAAGCTAGCTGGCTAATTAGCTTTGCTGAAATTAACTGAACTAATAGTAGGAAAAACTGCATGCAGCTTAAAACAAACACTTCTATAACTGTTTACTTTTTATGATATATGAAAAATAGTTTGAGTTAGCTTTACCTGATCAACCTTTGAGTTACTTTCTGTTGTTTCTTCGCACTTGTTTGGTTTATTGTCCAACAGGCTTAAAGTTTCACTTCCCCTTTCACTTCATGACACTTTCGCGCAGCTGCGTTTTACGGCACCGATAAAACAGTTTACAAATCAGGACGTAAACTGGTTTTAAGTATCCATTCCTTTGTTCTTCTAACAGTTACTATTAAAATACACGCAACGGTTCCAAACGAGGCTCTTGTTTTTATCTTTTGATCGACAGCAGTAGTAGCTTGTCAAAATGTGCCTGGTTGTGAAACTCTCGGTAATGTTTTACAGGCAACACGCGAAGATTCAAAGCTTTTGATTAAAAATATACACATAAATAACGTTTATAGGTTATATAAACCGATTTATCACAGAATAAATGACTATTAGTGAAATTAATATTCACATTAAAGAATATTTGAGCCTGTAAGCCTTTACTCAGGTTTATAAATGTTGCGCGATAATAGCCTGTGATTGGCTAATGTAACATACGTCATCACTGGGCGCCTCTATGTTGACGAGTCGTAAACATGGAGGAAAGAGAAGCGCTGAAGAGGCAAATTAAACTTCTTCAGGGTAATTCTTGTTTCTTGTATATGTTGGTTTGTTTGTTTGTGACAAACGTGATTATAAGTAAATTTATTTTAATCACGCTGTTATAAATTGTGTCGTCCTGTCTCGCTTTGACAGTTTGAAGGATTAACGTTTTATACCATTAGCAAATAGCGCATATTTTAAACGTGTAAACGTTACTGATATGTCAAAAATCGTGTAAATTTCTATTTTATTAAATTTGTCTTCTTGATCTGTTTGTAAATTAGAAATTATTGTTAGAGTGCTAACTATAAGTTGGGCGTTACGTAATCAAAGTAGAGGCAAATAATAGTAATAATATAATAATAATAATATTATTGTTGTTGTTGTTATTATCAGAAATATCTGCTTAGTTCAAAAGTGACACGTTTCAGTAAAATCCTGTCTTTATTATCTGTTATATCTGTCACACCAGTTGTTTTCAGTGGGAGACAAGGACCAGAATAAGACGTTACT
Source organism: Anablepsoides rubrolineatus (assembly GCA_031762495.1). Lineage (NCBI taxonomy): Eukaryota > Metazoa > Chordata > Actinopteri > Cyprinodontiformes > Rivulidae > Anablepsoides > Anablepsoides rubrolineatus. The sequence goes on along the minus strand of JARVGW010000427.1, from coordinate 1,766,308 downwards.
TTCAAGAAACAAGCAAATGACAAAAAGTATGTTTTGTTTTCTTGTGATTTATACAACAAAATTTAAGCTGCTGTCAAAAATTTCAGACCTCATCAGTAAACACAAGAGCCTCCATGGAGATGCACCATTTGCAGGACCAGAACCGAGGCATCCTCAAGCTCCTACAGCAGCCAGTTCATCTGATGTCTATCATCACGGCTCCAGAGGGAGACCATATCCTTCTCAGAGTCGTGGAAGCTGGAGGAAAACCTATTCTCTGAGAAATACCGGCCCCCAGTCGAGTGGAGGCCATCCCTCAGTTCCAGCCTCTCCTCTTCATCGTTCTGCCTCTCAGCTCAGAACTGATGATGGGTCCCTGCCGGACCACAGCAGAGGAAATGAGGCTAATCGTACTAAAACCGCCACTGTACAACCGGGGAATCCTCAGCAACTTAAAGAGCAGCACGGTAAAACGAGGACAAAGGGAGCAGCGACGAACAAATTAAACACAGAAGCTGAAAAACAAGGTTCAGCAGTCACCGGTGCACGTCACGGGGCTTCACAGGCGCCGGCGTTTCAACAAAAGCTTGACAACAGACTTGTAAATCAGCCAGAAAAGAAGACCGGAGGCTTCTCAGCCCCTTCTTCAGTTAATGCTAATATTTCTACAAAAGCTCAAACTCAAAACAAACCTTCCCTGAGCATCAAAAGCAGAACTGACGTAAAGAAGACTTTTACTTCTACAGCTTCAACACTGCTCCCAGCTGGTAGGAGCACAGCAGCTCCCTCTGCCCCCTCTGGAGTTTTAAAGCACTCCTCACAAAACGTGTCCTCTCAGAGCGTTAGCGCTGAAGTTCACGAGTATTTTTTAAAAAAGTCTAAATTTACGTGGGTGAAGAGCCAGACTGTGGAATCTACGAGCAGAGCTCCTGTAGCTTCTGCTGGAAAACCTTCCCCAGCTTCCATCAGTAAGAGAACACCGCCCAAGAAATGTGCTCGAAAGCTCAGCCCGGTGGCTGCGGCCCCCAAGACCTCAAAGTACAAGTGGGTCTCGTCCTCTGGACCCCAGACCAGGACACCTCGCAGACTGTCCCCCAAAGCCTCGCTCCTTCCTCAGAGGATCCTGAAAACCAAAGCGGCCTCCGCTCCGTCTGTGAAACTCAAAAAGGAAACGTCGGTCTCTCCCGGCAGCTCTTCTTCTGGGAGCCGTTACCGTTGGAAGGCCGGGGGTCCGAGTGCCTCGGCGTCGTCCCACCGTGCGTCTTCTTTCCACTGGACGGCGGAGAGAAACAACAAGGGAGCAAAAGCTGGATTTGTGGTTTCTCCAACTTCAACTCAACGCTCCCTCCTCCAGCCCCCCTCCCCGAGGGGCTTCAAACTCCGCAGCAGGATGAAAATCATCCGGAGGTCCCCCAGCAGGTAAATCCTTTTCAGTCTTTGGCCAGAAGATGGCAGCAGAGTTTTACCTTCTGTGTGTTTGTATAATTTAACTAAATTAGATTATTTATTAGGACAGTGCACATTAATCAACATTACCACAATACATGGCAGTGTAAATCTGCAAGAGTTAGCACAGTAGCTAAATGTCATCCCTTTTCATACAAGTATGCACAAAACAGAACACCTCACTATATAATTCATATAACAAAACACAGTACAAAGAAAATAACTAACAGATAAAAAACAACAACAACAAAATAAATATATTAATTATAAAAAAAAAATAAAAAACAAAATTGAAAAAGATAAGAGAAAAACCACACTCAGCAATATAACTGTAAACTATATAACTGTAAACAACACAACCCTCCTTGTGTTTTTATCAGTGGCAGTGGGTCAGAGAGGGGGGGCAACCCACCTTTAGTGAAGGCGTCCCCCCGGGCTCGCCTCCAAGCCTCCACCAGGAGTCCCGTTGGAGTTCGGAGGACCCCTCCCAGGGAACTCGTCTGTTTTGGTCGACACAAGCTGAGGAGGCTTTCCCCCACGTTTTTAAAGACAAGTAAGAAAACACAAAGTCAGGTCAGAATTACCTGCTTCCATTTATTTTATTTTTATTTCTGACACATCATATTGAAATGAGGATTAAGTCAAATTTGGTCAAAATGATCTAATTACATTTTCAGATTCCTGCTTTAAAAGTTACATTTTGATACCTGGATCATCCTGATATCATAAACTTATCCATTTTTCTTGTTGGTTATGAAAATACATTACTGTTTGGTCTAAATCCTAATTTGATGTAAATTTATTGAGTATTTTTTGATGGTAATATAAAGAGGAAACCTCAAATATTTTTTGTATGTTAAGATTTCCCAGTTGGAAAGAAACAAAAACATTGCTAACTCACGGGAAAATTCAAAATTTTAAAGCGTTTTTCCTCAAAATTAGTTTTTTTTGTTTCTACTGCTCAAAACATTTTGTTTAGGATTATATTTCAGACAGTTCATTCAAATGATTCATTTATAAGGCATTAATTTATTATATGTGACCCGTCACATCAAAATGAAGTCTAAAAGTGGGATATGGAGAAATAGGTAAATATAGAGTTTTGATTAAAACGTTTGCAAAAAGTGTATTTTCAAAACGTAATGAAACTTATTAATGTATCATTTTAATGAACTGTTTAAAATATAATCATAAAACAAATTTTTGAAGCACTTTTTTGAGCAGTAGCAACAAAAAAAGCTGATTTTGAGCAAAAACACCTTAAAATTTTGAGATTTTCTCTATGAGCTAGAAATATTTTTGTTTCTTTTCAACTGGGAAATCTTAATATACAAATAATATTTAAAGTTTCCTCTTTATAAGGACATCAAAAACTTTTTTTTAAATTACATAAAATTAGGATTCAGACCAAATAATATTGTATTATTTTAACCAACAAGACAAATGATGTCATATCTCTGGATCCATTTATGATATCAGGATGATCCAGGTATCAAAATGTAGCTTTTAAAGCAGGAATCTGAAAATGTCATCAGGTCATTTTGACCAAATTGGACTTAATCCTCATTTCGATATGATGGCTCACATATTTTGACAAAATACAATTTTTGCACACATTTAAATCAAACCCCTACATTTTCATATTTCTCCACATCCCACTTTTGGACTTAATCCTCGTTTCGATGTGAAGGGTCACATTTTATTTATTCATTCATTCATAAAAAAACAACAAAAAGTCTATTAAAGGAAATCAATTATTACATAAAAAGGGTGCAGAAAAAAAATCTTATATCTGCCTCTTATTTAAAAACATCTTCAAACAAACAACCTAAACTTAAATAATTTCCATATTTGAGAGAAGAAAAGCAAAAACAAGTTAAAAAACATCAACACTCCAGAAAGAACAAAGCACTTTTCTCTTTAGAGATTCAAATATAAAGATGATGGAATAAACTGTCTTCTGGTTGTGTGTGAGTGGCTCAGGACAGGTTGACTTCCTGGGCGTTCTGTCAGGGGGGGCTGTTTCTAAGTTCTCTCTGGTCTCTGTAGAACCAAAGCAGAAGCTGGGTCTTCTCAATGCAGGTTGGAGCAGCAGAGCTGTCCCTGCTCTCTGATCCTGTTTGTTTTAAAGTAGATGCTTTTAAATCCTTTATTTTTGAGCGCTTCCTCACATGCAGTTTGTAACTCAGCCAGCAGAGGGCGCCATGTCTCATCCACGTCTCCTTCATTAAGCTTTGTGTTTCCTGCTGTCACAGGAGAGGTGAGCAGGCAGAGAGGAGGAGGAGGGGGCGTTGTGTTAATTGATTGCCCAATTCAGCCGTGATGGCGAACAAGTGCCGATAGCGGTGTAATTTGCAGAGGTGGAGGCAGGCGGCGGCGCTGCTATCAAGCCCTGGCACCGCTCTCCCTTCAGCAGATAAAAAGGAGCTAATGCATAATTATCCCTTTGCAAATTGGATTGTTTTAACGAACTGTAGAATATAGGCCCGACCTGATGGAAAGCAATCATTGTTTTTACAGCCCCCCCCTCCTCCCACCGTCTCTCCCCTCCAGTTGCCCCTCCAACCCCTCCGGTCATTCCGCTCGTCCCACTCAAGCCCATCTCGGTGTAATCTCCCGTTCTGAGTGGAGTCAGAAGACATTAGAAAAGCCATCATTATTAACATTAGGCTTTATTCCTCCTCATGACTCTGCGTCTATCAGCCCCGCTCCTCTTCCTCTGATTGCACAACTTCTTCATCCCCTCAGCTCTGCCCCTCTGGCTCCTTTTTGTTTTTAGCGAGGACCCTAAACGGCCTGCAGCGGGGGGAACACGCTAATTAAAGACGGGCGTCGGACTCAGACGCCGGGGAAGGCGGAGCAGGGGGTGAGCACGGAGGAAGATGGAGCTCCGGGGCCGTCTGCGCCTCCGATAAGAGCGGCTAATAAAGAGCAAATTGAATTACTAATGATGGGAAGCAGAGTCCCTATAGATGAGCCCGTTAAAAACACAACCTTATGACCACTCTCACACGCGTGATAATACACTCGCAAAACAATGTTTCTTAATTTCCTCCTCAATGACTGGTTGTGACCACGTTAAAGGGGGCGGCGGTCTGAGGTGCTTGGTTATCTGTGGTTTAATTTAAAGAGGGCATAAACCAGAGAAAGCAGTTAAGGCTGTAATGAATCGAGGTGTGTGTGTGTGTGTGTGTGTGTGTGTGTGTGTGTGTGTGTGTGTGTGTGCTCACATGTACCCAGAGGCAGCCGTGGAGCTCAGATAATCTAATAAAGCAGATAAATGTCAGGACGGGACAGAACACAGTGAAGAAGAGTGCTGAGCCGTGCGCCTTCCAGCCCCATGTGACGACTTTCTGAAGCTCTTTTTTTTGTTCCTGATCACACAGCAAGGTTTTTAACATTTCTATCTGTCTCTGCTCTTCTGCTAACAACACTTCTCATTTAGCTTTTCTCTGCAAAGAAGTGTTTGATATTTAGAGCCCATTTCCTGTTCTGACTTGAGTTAAAGTGAACATGATTCTTTTAACTCCTACTTTTTCACATTGAAATTATTTTACCATTTAACTCCTTTTTTTACATTTAAACTCTTCTTTTTCAATTCAATTCAATTCAATTCAAAAATACTTTATTTATCCCAGAGGGAAACTAGAAAAATTGCATTTCCTGCAAAAATGCAAGTGTGAATGCATGTTGCTGAAAATTTAGCTGAAAGCTGCTGAAATTGAGCTGAAAATGTTTAACAGCAAAAGTATTGCAAGTCAAACTTGAAAAGCTGAA
>JARVGW010000427.1:1718446-1728961 GCA_031762495.1 Anablepsoides rubrolineatus | reverse complement strand
GTGTGTGTGTGTGTGTGTGTGTGTGTGTGTGTGTGTGTGTGTGGGTGTGTGTGTGTGTGTGTGTGTGTGTGTGTGTGCAGTTTGGTGCATTTGAAATGATGTGAATGTGCATTTGTTGACACGCTGACTAGATAAGTTTCATGCTGTCTTCTGTTTCTGTTTCTGTGTGTGTGTGTGTGTGTGTAGAGTTTCTAACTAAACCACTCTTAATTACTACCGTTCACAGATCCCGCGTCCTCGTTTCACAGAAGCCCCGCCTCCCAGCGGGTGTACAGGACACGCTATAAGATGGTGACCCGCACGACTTCCAGCCCCACGCTGCACGCCCCTCACTACAACCCCGCTCTGTCCTGGCGGGCCAAGAAGATCCAGTCTGCCAGGTAATCTGTTACCACGAGTTAGTGATCAGAATCCTTCAGTCGTAACTGGAAGAAGTCAGATATTTATTCTGCTGATGTTTGCACAGAAGATAACCGAGAGAATCAACCATTCAGACACTGAAAGATCTAGAAGTGATTACAGCTCAACATCGTTGCTTTTAGGACTTTGGCAAATTTAGGAAGATTGTTTATTTTTGCAAACTCTGAGAGCATTAAGATAAAAAAATATATATAACTTAACCAATGAGAATGTGATTAGCTAAAAAATAATTAGATCAAAATCACTAAAAAAAGGGGAAATTTTAACCTGATCGTCTCAAATTTCAGATGAAACTTGATAAATTTGTTCATATAAGTTAAATTTTAGGTCAAACTGTCCATCTAACCAAGTTTTAAAATCTTATATCCAGCTAAGTTGTCTTTTTGATCTTATTTTGAGACTGATTTACTGACTTGTGTCAGAATAATAATCTTGTGTTCAGAATGTGTCAGATTATTTGTCTTGTTAGAAAATTTGACTCAAATTAAGTAAAAAAAATTCTGCCAATGGCGTAAGAAAATTTGACTTGGTAAGATTCTTGAAATACTTGATTTCACTCATTTTTTCTTATTTCAAGAATCTTACCAAGTCAAATTTTCTTACGCCATTGGCAGAATTTTTTTTACTTAATTTGAATCAAATTTTCAAGTTTTTGCAGTGAATCGGCCCAGTGGTTCCAGTGTTATGACCCCCCCACTCCCACATTTTTGGGGGCAAAAATGGGCATGTCCACCTATTTTCAACCCCAACTATCTCAAGGACTACTGGGCCAACTTCCACTAACTCTGTGTCATTGGACTCATGTACATTTAAAATGCATTTCATGGTTAATTTCGGTCGATATGTATTTTTTGGATCAAAATTGCTCCTAAACAATAAATACTAAGATTTTGAAACTTGTATATGTCTTAGATAACAAGTGAGAGATTTAATTTCAGGAAAGGTTATGTGATCCACAAAGTTAATTTCAAGGAATTAGGTGGACACGCCCATTTTTTGCCCCCCAAAAAACCCCAACATTGACGAAACTTTGGTGGCCCATATCTCTGGAACCACTGGTCCGATTGACCTATAATTTGAGATTCTGTGCTGTGGGATCACAATAAACAATTAAACTAAGTTTCATGTGAAAGCTGAGACAGCTGGATTAAACTCATTGGGTGAATGTAGATAGTCGTACCTCAAACATTCAAAAACACAAGTTCGTTGGTACATTTTCACAACAAGATTTTCCACTATCTGATCAACCGGGGGTCGTATTTCCTCTTGCGTCCATGTCCTGGGAGGTTGGCTACAGTCAGCTGTGGTTAAAGGAACACGACGTTGCTTGGACATGGTTTTAAAGCCTCTATCTTTAACCATCTCTGATACCCGTTTTGTTCGTGGCCTTCATTTTTCATCTATTTTAAGAAATCAAAAGTGCAAAAACAATTGAATAAATCTGTAGAAGTAACCTTTATTTATTGCTTTTAAGTAAAAGCGCAGCAGAACGCTGTCGTAGGAAGTAAGTAAGTAGGTTTTTCTGTCAAAATTCTATTTTTTTGTCAGTAAAATGGTTTGAATCGTCCACAAACTTTGTGCTTCATGCATTGAAAGTTAACTTTTTCTTAGACCAGCCCTACAGGAAGATATTAGTTTATAATTTAAATAATTGTATGTATTTGTGTCATATGTTTGATTAATTGTTTAGGGGCAGGGTTTCTCATTTGTGTAATCCAGATTTGGTAAGACAAAGCGCCCCCCCCCCCTGTTGGTTGGCTGGCCTCAGCCTCTGGTGACTTATTACTATTCATTTAGCTGCTGCAGTAAATATTGATTCATCAAGGGATTTTCAATTTGAGCCTCTTGACATCCTGTGAAATATCACCATATGTGTACAAGTAAGGAGAGAGATGGGCAGGGAGGGGGACACGTCGGGTCCCATGGGAGGCACTCCCCACCCCCATAATCTACCTTTTACCCTTATCTATCGGTGAAACCAGCTCCAAAGATCCGTTTGAAACCATTGAGTGGCGCATGAGTTAAAAAAAATACCTGGAAAACAAGAGAAAACTCCTCTAAATTGTGACGTCACACTTTTTATTTGAATACAGATTTATTATTTTGTTCTGTGGGGGTTAAGACTTTTCTTTGTTGTGCTTTGAAAAGGTCACTTAAGGTCCTGATATAAACTTTGAACCCCCTCCTGTAGTAGTGTCCCGATGCTGATACCATCATTTTGTAGAACTAGTACTCATACTTGTACAGAACGCCATGATACCCGGAACTGATACCAATACTGGGATACTTCATTGTGTATTTCTGATTGAAATACATGATTTTATGATTCAGTTTATTCTTTTGCTGTAAGTTGAACTCAAGGTAATGTGTGTTTAAAGTTAAGACAAAAAAAAGTTTAAAAAATTGAAGTTTTTGAAGATTTTGCGGTATCCTACTGTTGAAGACCTCAGATTTAAGTTCTATCTCAGTAAGTATTTTGTTTCAGGCAGTACCTGAAGTTTGTGAAAAACTGGTATTGAGATACCACTACCCTCCATATGGGGTCTTCCCAGTAGATTTGGTGAAGGTTTTTATTTTTTTATGGATGGATGGATGGATTGATGGATGGATAGACAGATAGATGATGAATGGATGGGAAGACTGATGGACATTTGGTTGGATGGTGGACGGACAGATGGATGGATGGATGGATGGATGGATAGACAGACAGTTGGATATATGGATGGAAGAATGGATGGATGGATGGATGGATGGATTGACAGACGGTTGGATGGATGGATGATGGATTGATGGATGGATACAGACGGTTGGATATATGGATGGATGGATTGATGGATGGATGGAAGATGGATGGATGAATGAATGGATGGATATGTGGTTGGATGACAGACCAACAGATGGTTGGATATATGGATGGTTGGACAGATGGAAGAATGGATGGATGGATAGATTGATGGATGGATGGATTGATGGATGGATGGAAGATGGATGGATGGATGGATGGATGGAAGATGGATGGATGGATGAATGAATGGATGGATATGTGGTTGGATGACAGACCGACAGATGGTTGGATATATGGATGGTTGGACAGATGGAAGAATGGATGGATGGATAGATTGATGGATGGATAGAACGAATAATGGATGGATGGATGGATGGATATATGGATGGATGGATGGATGGACAGATGGAAGATGGATGGATAAATTGTAGCTAAGTGTTATGTGAAATTGACATGGATTTTGTGTGTGAATAAACTGAAACTGAATAAACTGAAAATGGATGGATAGATGGATGGATGGATGGATAGATTGATGGATGGATGAATTGATGGATAGATGGAATAATGGATGGATGGATGGATATATGGATGGATGGATGGACAGATGGAAGATGGATAAATGGATGGATGGATGGATGGATGGATAGATAGATTGATGGATGGATGAATTGATGGATAGATGGAATAATGGATGGATGGATAGATTGATGGATAGAACGAATAATGGATGGATGGATGGATATATGGATGGATGGATGGACAGATGGAAGATGGACAAATGGATGGATGGATGGATGGATGGATGGATAGATTGATGGATGGATGAATTGATGGATAGATGGAATAATGGATGGATGGATAGATTGATGGATAGAACGAATAATGGATGGATGGATGGACATATGGAAGATGGATGGATGGATGGATGGATAGATTGATGGATGGATAAAAGAACTGATAACCTGAATCTTGCAGCTCTCTCTAACGTTGCTTTTAGCCATCAAGCTGTAAAACATGAAGTTAAGCTTCCAGATTTGCCAAAGGCATCTTTAGTTATTGTTAATGCTCGTATCGACCTAACGTCAGACGCTTTTAATTAGTGGCCCAGATATTTTCTAATACTGTTATTAATCAACTGAACAATTCCAGGTGCTGCGCTCGTCCACGCCTCAGTGAACATGTGGCAACTGGAAGTCACATAACATCGACTGCAGGGATAAATTAGTGGCACTTTTTAATTTCTGCAGCCACAATAACCGCTCGCACGTTGCAACTCTGTCGACGTGCGAATTCACAGCAGCTCAAACAAACTGCAAGTCATGTTTTATCGAACCCAACTGATTTATACGTGAAAGCTGCATAAAATTAAAGGAAATGAATCATTTAATTAGGACCTGTTGTTGTAATAATTTAGTTTTCTTTAAAATTAATCAATCCAGAGTGCATAAAAAAATGCCCTATATGCATTATAAAAGAATGTTCTGTTTTTCCCAGCATGCCAAGCTCAGTCGATTAACAAGAACAAAAACACTTACTGTATTTATTCATGTATAATACTAGAAATTTAACCCTAAAAATCATCCATAAAGTGTGTGTGTGTGTGGGGGGGGGTGTATTATACAAGGGATATTGATGATTAGATTTTTTAGGCTTTTTAATCTCAAAAAATGATTATCGTATTATTCTCGAGATCGTTTTATAGATGAATAAATACGGTAATAATAAATATAATTTTACATCATAGTTTGACCAGTTCAGCCACAGAAAGTGAGCCTCTCTCTACCCACAATGCCACACTCTTACCTCGGTTTAGCCTGGTGGGTGATTTACCTCTGGGTGGCAGTTTGAAAAAGCCAATAATGATGGTGGGGGGGGGTGGCGGGGGGTATCAGCTGCCGTATTTCAAGCACCGCCACCAGAAAATGGATATAATCCCAACATTAACTCCATTAATAGTATCAGGAGTTGAATTAAGAAAGCTGTAAAGCATGCACTCTGCAGGATAAATTACAAGCTGTCCTCAGCTCGCACACACACTCCTCCTTTTCTCCTGCTTGAGCTCCGGTTTTTATTTTATAAACCTTTACGTTTGCTTTTTTTTTTTATTCCCGTTAAACATTTTGTGCCATTGTCTTCCACTTGGGTCTGTATTATCTTGAATTAATGTCAAAAGCTCTGAACGTGGACGCTCCAAACTCAAATAAGTCTACTATCTTTGAGTGTGTGTGAGTGTGTGTGTGCTGTATATCAACGCACACACACACATGCACGCTCAGTCCGAGTGCTCATCTTCTTTAGTGCTTCAGTATCGATCAGCACAGGATGCAAGAGACCGGGCAGTAAAGTGAAGCAGCGCTCCCTCATCTTCACTTCTCCTTTTCCCGCATCCTCTCCCCACATACACCCCCCCCTCCTTTATCCCCCCGCTCGCTTCGTTTACTCGTTACTTATCACATCTGTCATTCGCTTGTCGCTCAGAGTTGTGTGTCGGCCTCCTCTGCAGCTGTTCTCGCTGCATCCCGAGCCTTCGTCGTGTGTCCCGCTCCTCTTCCTCATCCAGCGTTCTGACTTTTGTTTTCCTCTTCAGAGTTTATTTGAACTCAGACTTCTGTTATTTGAACTATTTAAATTATTTAACTTTTTTTTTTCAAAATATTACCACATAAAAAGCAACAAAAATATCATTTTTATTTCAAAAACTTTATCTGAAATTTTCTGTTCTGTTTATTTTTTATTTCTTATGCTCCTTTTAGCTTTCAGCTACTGTTTTATTATATTTTATCCTTCTGCTAAAGTTTTACTATTTTTATTATTTTGGTAACTTTCGTTATATTTTTGCTAATTTTAGCTTTTAACTACGGTTTTGCTCATTTTAGCCTTTAGCTACAGTTTTAGCTAATTTTAGCTTTTAGCAAGGATTATGTAACTTTTTTTTTTTTCCAAAATATTACCACATAAAAAACAACAAAAATATCTTTTTTATTTCAAAAACTTTATCTGAAGACTTCTGTTCTGGTTTTTATTTTCTTTTTTATGCTCCTTTTAGCTTTCAGTTACAGTTTTATTATATTTTATCCTGCTAAAGTTTTACTATTTTTATTATTTTGGTAACTTTCATTATATTTTTGCTAATCTTAGCTTTTAACTAAGGTTTTGCTAATTTTAGCCTTTAGCTACAGTTTTAGCTCATTTTAGATTTAAGGAAAGGATTATGTTACCTTTAGCTTAAGCTACAGGTAATAATTGAGATTTTACTTACTGTTTGACTACATTTAGCTTTTATCTATAACTTTGCTATATTTAGCTTTAGCTACAGTTTGGCTCATTTAAGCTTTAATTAGTTTTGGTCATTTTAACTTTAATTTTGCAGCATTTAACTTTCACCTACAGTTTTGCTGAATTTAGCTGTCATTGACAGATATGCTAAATGTATCGTCTAGTTACGGTTTTGCCAATTTTAGCTTTTAGCTACTATGTTTTTACATTATGCTTTTAGCTTTTTTGGTGATGAATTTAGCCTTTATTACCGTTTTACTTATGGTTTTGCCAATTTTAGCTTTTAGCTACTATGTTTTTACATTACACATTTAGCTTTTTTGGTGATAAATTTAGCCTTTAATACAGCTTTCATTATATATTAGATATGGTTTTGCTAATTTTAGCTTGTAGCTACTGTTTGGCTAAATTTAGCTTTTGTCTACAGCTTTTTAGTTTTGCTGAATTTAGTAAATAGTTACAAATAAGCTAAATGTATCTTCTAGTTACTGTTCTGTTAATTTGAGCTTTTAGCAACTGTATTTCTACTTTAAATGTTTTAGCTTTTTGTGCTAAATGTAGCCTTTTATACCTTTTTAGTTATAGTTTTGCTAATTTAAGTTTTTAGTTACTGTTTGACAAAATTTGGCTTTTGTCTACAACATTGCTACATTTAACTTTAGCTTCAGTTTAGCTGAATTGAGCTTTTTAGCTACAAGTTTATTTATTTTCAGCTTCGATTTGCTGCATTAGCTTTCAGTTACAGTTTTGCAGAATTTTTAATTTATTTACAAACGTATCATCTAGTTATGTTTTTGATAATTTGAGCTTTTTGTTACTGTTTAGCTAAATTTAGCCAGTATCTACAACTTTTCTACATTTAGCTTCAGCTGCAGTTTAGCTGAATTGAGCTTTTAGCTACAACCTTGTTAATTCTATCTTCAGTTTTACCACAACTAGTTTTTAACCACAGTTTTTTTAATGTAGCTTGTGGTGTTTTGTTACGATGTACATTTAGTTTTTAGTTCCTGTTTTTTAATTTGTGCTTTTAGCCACAGTTTTGCTACATGTAGCTTTTAGCTATAGTTTGACCGAACGTAACTTTTCATTACAGTTCTTCTGTTTTGTAGCTTCTGTTCTGCTTCAGTTTTTTAAGTTTGGCGTTCACATCCGTTTTCACAGAAAATTAATTGTGTAAAACGGATCTCGTTGCTGCTTCTGTTTTTTTGTAAAGTAGCTGAAGAAGAGCAGCCGAATTACCCGGTTGACTTTTGTTTGTGTTTGTTTTTGCTGTGCTTTGTTTCAAGGGTAACTGTTTCCCAATATGAGCTCACTAATGCTTGGGTTGCAGACAAATAGACAAGGGCAGCATTATTCCGAGCAGTCGCGCGACCCTCCGAATTCTTCCTTGTCACTAAAACAAAAGTCGGATCATTCATCAACAGCTCTGGTAGTGCTGAATCGCGCTCTCCTTTATCTGTGCGTCGCGTGGTCCGAGCAGCACACACACACACACACACACACCTTCCCTCACAAACTGGACCTGTCTCATGGGAGGTTCTTGTTACCCTTACCCTGTGTCCTTTGTTTCTTTCTGTTTCTTCCATATTTTATATTAGTTTGTTTTTGACAACTTTAAGCCATTGTTCTTTGATCTCCAGACGTTATTTCCTAGTTTCGTACCACGCTTAAAAAAAAAAATTAATTTTAATCTAAACAGGCCATTAAGAGACTAAACTTAATTTTAATTTTAAGTTTTTAATCTTCTGGATTCTCTGATTAATTTTGTTGTTCCTCTTCGTCATTTAGATTTGTTGTGGAGTTGGTGACCTGAACTCACAGAAAACAACATTTATGTGCAAAACATTTAAAAACAGGACTTATTAATCCAGTGGTTCCCAAACTTTTAAAACTTGTGTACCCCCTGAGCCATTTAGTCAGACCACAAGTACCCCTTCAGTCAAATATAACGATGATTCTCCAAAACTATAATGTACAACAACTGTTTATTAAATGAAAATTATTTATTTAACCCCCTAGAACGTTTAATTCTCAGCCATTTTATTACTTTCAAAGAAAGATAAAGCATAAAGATAGAAACGTTGCCTTGGGCGACTCATATCTGCCTCTGATATGTGCCCCATCAGTGTATGAATGTGATTGGCACTGATGATTGTACATGTTAGCTTTGTAGAGACCTAATAAAGTGCTGTGTGAATGGGTAAATGAGGACACAGATTGTAGTATTAAGTGCTTTGAGTGTCCTGGATGGATAGAAAAGTGCTATATAAGTACAGTCCATTTACCATTTGAAACTGAATAAGTAAAAATAAACCAGGTAATGGCAGGTGCAGAAAACAGCAGCGTCCAAAATACGTCAGAAACTCCATGAGATTCCACGTTTTATACAGAATTCCATTTTGTGTTCATTTCATGATGAATTTCCACATTGCGGAAATCATAGAGCCCTACAAATCTCAGTGCTATTTAATTTATTTTTTACACACCTGGTAAATTTTTCCACGTATCCCCCTGTAAAATGCTTGTTTACCCCAATGGGTACATATACCCATGGTTGGGAATCATTGTATTAATTAGTAGGGTTGATGGTTAAAAACCTGGGGTGGCTTTTGACCAGGATGTGAAGTTTGATGAACAAAAAGCATCTGTAGATGTTTTACAGGGGTTAGACAATAGCTGTGTTTCCATCAAGGTTTTTTAATGCACATTTTGAAGCATCGCATCAGAAAAGGCGAATGGAAGCGGCACGATTCAAAAAAACTTCCTCTAATTCGCAAAAAAGTTGATGCGTTCGCTTGAGGTGGTTTTTGGGGTTTTTTCGAAAAAGAGTTAATGCGTAAAAGGAGAGATGGAAACACTTTTGCAGAATAAGTTCTGATGTTGCGAACATTTACCTCACATGGTTGATCAGCTGTTCCTGCATTCTGAACGGTACCGGTACCAGAGCGACTGCAGCCACGACTGGCAGCAGGACCCTCCTCCCACTGTTGGCGTATTCTCAGTTATTCTCGTAACGTAAAGAGAATCACATTTCTTTCTCTACGTCTTCAGATAGCATGTAACATTGCCAGAACTAGTTGATATGACAGAATGATTACAACTTTCCTGATGGTAGCAACACGTTCCTGATAACTTCTCTCCATTTTCCTGAGATGCAACTTTTACTTTCTGTTTACTACAGACATGCTTCTAATGTAATTCATTTGCTTTAAGCCAGTTGATGGAAACACGTCTGATTGGCATTTCTTAGTTTTTTTTTCCTTTTTGCGAAATTTAAAGAATTCGCTCTAAATTCGAACTAAAATTGGATGGGAACACATTAATTGAAACTGAAACAGCTGTCGTTTTAGTGTGGGAGGTTTCATGGCTAAATTGGACCAGCCTGGTGGCCAAGCTTTATTTATTTCACATTGCACCAGTAAGAGCAGAGTGTGAAGGTTCAATTAGCAGGGTACAGTTTGGCTCAAACTATTCCAAAGCACACAACATTATGGGTTATATACCAGAGTTTAAAAGAGACAAAATGTTGGTGCATCTGTGACCAAGACAGCAAGTCTTTGTGATGTAATAAGAGCCACAGTATCCAGGGTAATGTCAGCATACCACCAAGAAGGACCAACCACATCCAACAGGATTAAGTGTGGACACATTTAATCCTGCGTCCACATGATGTTATGGTTTAAAACCAGCTGTTTCACTTTCGTTGTCTAATAGGGCTGAGGATCGATTCAGATTTACCAAATCGATTCGATTCACGATTCACAGGGGCCTGATTCGATTCACGATTCACAACGATCTATAACGATTCATGATTCAGTTTGATAGATTTTTAAATTAGTTAAAGATATCTTGCAGTAACACATTTATTTTGATATAAAATACATTCTCAAAGGAACTAATTCGGCAAATAGAAACTAATTCTAACTTGGTGCTTTAGTAAAATTATAAACATTAAGAGCAAACTTGTAAATTGGAGTTTAATCTTGAAACAAAACTGTCTCAAGTTTCAAAGGGTTTAAACTGTGTTTAACAAA
>JARVGW010000427.1:1548476-1553476 GCA_031762495.1 Anablepsoides rubrolineatus | reverse complement strand
ATGTTGAACATGATAAACATGTTAAACATGATAAACATGTTGAACATGATAAATATGATAAATATGTTAAACATGATAAACATGTTATACAATGATAAACATGTTAAACATGATAAACATGATAAATATGTTAAACATGATGTTAAACATGAAAAATATGTTAAACATGATAAACATGTTATATATGATAAACATGTTATATATGATAAACATGTTATATATGATAAACATGTTAAACATGTTAAACATGTTATACATGATAAACATTTTAAACATGATAAACATGTTAAACATGATAAACATGTTAAACATGATAAACATGTTATACATGATAAACATGTTAAACATGATAAACATGTTATACATGATAAACATTTTAAACATGATAAACATGTTATACATGATAAACATTTTAAACATGATAAACATGTTATACATGATAAACATTTTAAACATGATAAACATGTTAAACATGTTAAACATGATAAACATGTTAAACATGATAAACATGTTATACATGATAAACATGTTAAACATGATAAACATGTTATACATGATAAACATTTTAAACATGATAAACATGTTATACATGATAAACATTTTAAACATGATAAACATGTTAAACATGTTAAACATGATAAACATGTTAAACATGATAAACATGTTATACATGATAAACATGTTAAACATGATAAACATGTTAAACATGATAAACATGTTAAACATGTTAAACATGATAAACATGTTATACATGTTAAACATGATAAACATGTTAAACATGATAAACATGTTATATATGATAAACATGTTAAACATGTTAAACATGTTAAACATGTTAAACATGATAAACATGTTAAACAGGATAAACATGTTATACATGTTAAACATGTTAAACATGATAAACATGTTAAACAGGATAAACATGTTATACATGTTAAACATGTTAAACATGATAAACATGTTAAACAGGATAAACATGTTAAATATGTTGTTGACATTGTCAGTTGGTGATAAACTTGTTAGATAAATCATTTAATATCTTATTTGTCAGAGTTTACTTTGGACGCTTGTGTTTGAGGCGAGCAGGAAGAGTCAGCAGGTTCTGATCAGGACTGATGTTATTTAGTTTATTCAGTTTATAAAAGGTTCAGGTTCAGTGAGAATAAACCAATGCTCTAGTTAGAAGAAACAGAAGACAAACTTTTCTTTGTTTTCATGTTTATGGGTAGTTTTTAGCTTTTTCTGTGAACTGATTTAGAGCTAAGAAGCAGAGCTTTTCTAGTGTCTGTCCCTCTTCCTCCTCTTCTTCCTCAGTCTTTCTCCTCCTCCTCCTCAGTCGTTGGCCTGTTTGTTAGCGCCGGATCCATTTCAGAGCCCGGCTGTCAGAGCTAACAGCACCGTGACCCTGATGACCCCCCTCTTATATCCTCACTCTTATCTCTGCACCTCCACGCTGCCCCGGTCCCTGCTGGTCCGACTCCCTGAGGAGGAGGAGGAGGAGGGTCAGTGATGTGCAGAACTCCAGGCCTGTCCTGGCTCATTTCAGGTTAGCCTGTCTGCGTTAGCCGCAGCCAAAGTGACAGCTGTCAGGCGTCACCACGCTCGCTCCGGATGCCCCCCACCCCCCCCCACCTCACCTCCATCCGTCCTTGGAGCGAAGCCGGGATGAAGAGGAGGATGTGATGAAGAAAACGTGACTGAGGACAGAAATTCAAACAAATGAAGAGATTTCTCCTTAAATCAACACAAATCAGTGACTCAAATCAAATGAAGAAAAGCAAAAAAAAGAAAAGTTGCAGAAAATGTTTGACAGAAGATAAAAAAACTAAAGTAATAATTAATCATTAAATATTATTAAAATAAAAGAAAATATAAACTCATTACGTTTTAGCCTCACCTGCAGCTGTGCGGCTCTGGGGACCCTCTGTGTGTCCCCCTCAGTGGGAGGACTTTGTGTGTGCGAGCAGCGCCTCCTGCTGGTGGGAGGTGCACCTGCAGTGTGAGGCAGAGACTGTCCTCCTGAGAGGAAACAGCTGCTCTGCTGTAAGTAAAGGTTTTATCTTTATGTGTTTTAATAAAACAGAAGATTACCTGAAAAAATCTGTTAAAATGTATGTTGAACTATTTTGTTACATTATTTCATTATATGCATCAAAAATATACTTTAAATGACTGATAATTAGAATTTATGAGTCATTTTTGAAAATGATTAGCAGAATGTGATGTTTCTATTTTTACATTAATTAGTTTAATAGTTTATTCATTTTGATTCAAAACAAAAGTTTCAATACAACAAAAAAGAAACACAAATCTCATAGAATGAAAGGAAGCAGAAGAAGAAAATCTTATATTTGCCCCTATTTAACAAAAAAATAAATATATACATATACATACATGTGCGTGTATATGTATGTATGTATATTATACATACATATATATACACATATACATACACACACACACACACACACATGTATATATATGCAAACATCAGCTTGTAGAAGTACATATATAATTTCATTTCTATTGTATTCATCTTGATACTGACAGTTTGAGGCTCATGTTTAATTAGTTTGTTTATTTGATGAGTTAATCTGTAGGAAATGTTGTTTTTTTCTTTCATTTGATATTTTCTTCGTCCGACGATTGAAGAAACTGAATCTAAACACAAACTGCTGCAGAGCTGACGTCTCCTCCAACGGTTCATCCTAATTTTAGGTTTTTCTTATTTTCCACCTGAAGATGAGCTCAGCTGAATGACTTCAGTTTGACCCCCGGGGGTCAAAGGTCACGTTAATGATCCCTGAGGATAAAACAAAAACACGTTCTGCTTTCCTTTCTCTCAGCTCAGGGTGAGTGATTCCTGCCACAAGATGCTCTAATAAGTGTGTGCATGAATAAATAACACACACACACACACACACACAGAGCTATCACTTGGCAGCAGAGTGGGGGTCTTGATTCCTCGACAGAAACACTCATGAACTTTTAATAAGATCCTTCTCTAAAACCACAGATTCCTTCTGCAAGTGTGTGTATGTGTGTGTGTGTGTGTGTGTGTGTGTGTGTGTGGGTGTGTGTGTGTGTGTGTGTGTGTGTGTGTGAGAACAGGGGTCATTCACCAGCCCAGGGGTGCGATCTTAGTTTGCCGGAGGGAGCAAAGGGAAGTGAGTGGTCCCAAGACCCCCCAAAAAAAACCACGTCTTGAAATCCAGCCTGATGTTTTCAGTGGAGCTGAAACTCTTTTCTTCTTTAACCGTAGAACCATCTGCAGATTTATTTATTTATTTATTTATTTATTTATTTATTTATTTATTTATTTATTTATTTATTTCGATCATCACATGATGAGTAAACAACTGCAGGATTTATTCATTCAAGCTGAACTGAAACTGAAATCTTTATTTATAAAAACACAGTTTTGTTCTCCTGCAGACAAACTTTGAGCTGCTGAAAACATAAATGTCTTAAAGTTTGTTTTTGTTTTGTTTAAATAACAGAAAATTAAATGTTCAAACTATAAACCTGAAATTATTACAATCCTAAAAACTTTTTATTTTTAGTTTGAATCAGAAACAAAATATTTGTTTGAGCAGCTTTTCTGTTTTCTTTAATGTTTGCTTCAAATAACAAGACTTGTTTTTATTATTATTATTATTATTATTATTATTATTAGTAGTAGTAGTAGTAGTAGTAGTAGTATTGTTATTAATAATTATTATTATTAATTATTATTGTGGGTGTTGTTGTTGTTGTTATTATTATTATTATTAATTATTATTATTATTATTATTGTTGTTGTTGTTGATGCGTTCACTTATTAATCTAAAATAATTGGAGTAGCATCAGAACTTATTGGTATTTATGTTTATTTAAAAAGAGAGTTTACATTAATAAACAAGTTCAACAGAAATAAACTCAATTTAACTCAAATAATTTGCATTAAAAGTTATTTTGCTTAAAAAGCATAATTAAAAACAGATAAAAACACTTTCATATAAAATATAAACACGTATTTTCAGTTTTTGTCTGATTTAAAGCAAAAAACATTCAAGAAAATACTAAAAGAAAAAGTTTTTTAGTGTTTGTTTGTTTGTTTCTGAAATATTGTTATTTATTTTGTGTAAACTGCTGACTCATCAGTTCTTATTTGAGGGTTTATTCATGTTTGTCACATGACGGCAGTAAAGTCTTGATTTGATATGATTCTTTCTGCAGAAAGAATTCAAATCTCCTCTTGTTAAAAGCTTTAAATATAAAACATTTCCCTCAGAACAGAATCAAATGTTTGTTTCTTGATGTTTTCCACAGGAACATGTATTGTTGTGCAGAGCTGCATTATGTTGGGATTTGAACAGATTGAATAAAAAATGAAGCCGTTCCATATTTATTACATGAGGAGCACTCAGAGGAAGGAGAGCTGTCGCTCGCTGCAGCGGCGCGTGTTTCTGCTTTTTTACTGTTTTTTATTTATTTATTTATTTATTTGTTCTCTGCAGAGCAGGATTTACCTCTGAATTATGGAACAGTCCTCCTTTCTCTCTCCTTAAGTAAAAAATAACATCTGTCCGGCAAATAGAGAGCTTAGTGTTTCTCTATAATTAATGGTAAAAGCCTCCAGAGCCGGACATGAAATATACATCGTCCCCCCCACCCTCCTGGACAAAAGGGGGGCTGGAGGGGGGGGGGGTCTCATGTCTGACAGCACAGAGGAGGAAGATGTCTTTATACACAAAACATATCTGAATCTGAATTAAAGGTTTTACACAAAATTAGTTAATAAATTGTGATTTTTCTGGCTTTAGACACAAAAAAATAAGAGAACTTGTCATGATTTATAATCTGATCATCTTTTTATCTTTTTAAAATTGTATATATATATATATATATATATATATATATACATACATACATACATACATGTACATACATACATACATACATACATACATGTACATACATACATACATACATACATACATGTACATACATACATACAT
>JARVGW010000427.1:1461299-1473856 GCA_031762495.1 Anablepsoides rubrolineatus | reverse complement strand
AACAGGTACTCAGAGTTACTGACAGGAACAGGTACTCAGAGTTACTGACAGGAACAGGTACTCAGAGTTACTGACAGAAACAGGTACTACGAGTTACTGACAGGAACAGGTACTCGGAGTTACTGACAGAAACAGGTACTCAGAGTTACTGACAGGAACAGGTACTCGGAGTTACTGATAGAAACAGGTACTCAGAGTTACTGACAGGAACAGGTACTCAGAGTTACTGACAGGAACAGGTACTCAGAGTTACTGACAGGAACTGGTACTCGGAGTTACTGACAGGAACAGGAAACAGTGTGCTGTCATACTGAAGCTTTACTTAGAATCAATACAGTCAGTTACTAAGTTTGACCTAAACCAGATTTAAATTACAGCTTTATGGAAGTTTGGGACTTTAGTGTTTTTTTAAACCAGCCTTGCAGGTAAGCTAATGTTGTAAAAATCTAAATAAATACACAGTGAGAGAGGAGTATTTAAAATATGAAGGCAGTAGTTGTGTCCCTCTAAACATGTTTTTCCTTACAGATCCTGCATCGACCACAGTCGGAACCTTAATCTTGTAGTTTATATTAAACTTGTTTACCCATAATGCACGTGACCAGAGACATTATTAGCAAAATAACATCAGGTCTTTTTGGACATGCTGTTTTTGAGAATTTAAGATAATTCTCATATTAGGCTCACGGTGTTGCAGAGAGAAGTTTGTGCATGAATTTAAACGTATTCTGGACCGTTACCGGAGAGAACGGGTCTAGCTTAAACGACCAGTTCTTAAAGGTTTACTGCACGTCTAAAAAGAACCTTCCTGTTATTTTGCTTTAACACATCCAAACAGTGTATTCACAGTTTAATAAGGTGAGAGTTAAACGGTAATATCCGTGTGTTTATATTCGTAGTAGTCCTAAAAGACAGAAACTGTAATAAAAGTGAGTAATACTAGTAAGAGATTATATTAATCTGAAGAAATATCTCATCACACGCTGATTCAACAAATTTATGGGGGAGTTGGAGCATCCTATTTGTTGAGGGGTAAAAGCTTTGATGTGTTCAGAGACTGTTCAGGACCTTGCATAATATTGTTCTGTTGTGTCCAACAAACAAATCCCCTGCGTGAGCTGAAATCCAGTTTTCACTACATTTTTCTACTAGGCAATGATTGCATGATCTATAAATACAAAAAAAGTATAAAAAAAGATGCATTTCTCAGGCGAGTTCTTTGCGGTCCATTCTTACCAGATCTGTGTCGGTGCAAACGTCCAGCTTGGTGTGAATGGAAGGTGGAAGCTCTGATCGAAGTGTTCAGAGGATATTTGGGAGAACGAGTCAATACCCGAGGTAAAGGAGGTGCTGAGTTTTATTTTGAAGTCTTTCGCATGGACTGGATCCACTTCTCTACAACTCTCTTTTGCCCCCAGACTTTTCAGTGTTTGTCATGGCTTGGCCCTGCGCCTCCTGGAGGCAGCCGGCCATCGGGCTGGGGGTGTAATTAAACGGCGTGACTCGGGCGGCCTTGCTCGGGGAACCTTGGCGGAAAGTGACGACTCCACCCACGTGGCCGTCGGACGTACCTGTGGTGCCGTGGCTCCTCGGCGAGCCGTCCGACTCTGGATCCTGGAGTTTCCCCCCAGACGTAGAGCTAAACTTTTTCAGAAGAGCCAACCTGGTTGCTTCCTCGGAGACCACTGAAGCTGTTTCAGCCGTCGGAGAGGTGCTTGAGTTGGTCTTGTTGTTGGATACGTCTTCCGTCTGAACCGTTGCGTCGCTGGTCTTGCGAGATGTGAGGAGAATGGTGGGCAGTTTTCCAGGAAGAGCTGGTATCTTCGGCTTCTCTCCGTCAGGAGAAGGCACCAGTGGTAGCGCGTTGGCGGGCAGAGTGCTCTTCAGTATCCGAGGTACGTCTTCGTCCCTGATCCTCCTCCAGGTAGCTCCTTTCTTAACTGTGTCGTCCTCACTTTTAGCTCTTCCGCTTGAATCGGATGACGACGAGCGCAGCGAAGAGCGGCTGGTCACTCTACTCAGTACATTTATGCTTGGTGATGAGGCGTGGCGTTTAAAGGTGTCTTTGTCCTGTTGCTGCTTGACTCCAGAGATCCTGCTCGGCCCGTTTCGCTGGGCCGCCCTGCAGGGACTTTCAGAGCTGGTTCTCCTGGACTGCCGTCTTGCAATAATATCCCTTTCACTGGACGTTGCTCTGGACAGAGTCGCGGTCTGCCTTTGGAGTCCGGGGTTTGGCCTCGGAACTTGCTGCGCCCGTCCAGACTCTTTTACTTGTAGCCGTTTTGGAGTCTGAGTTGCGGCCTTGAGCTCCTGACAGCGCGATGAGCAAAGGAAGACTGCTGAGGCTCCAGGGGCTGTCCTGCGGGGGGATCCGTTTTGTGATCCCGCAGCATTGTGAGGAGAGCCGTCGCGCCTTCGACCTGTCTTTGATTCTTTAATAAATGTCAGCTGCCTCAAAAATCCATTCCGGTCAGAGTCACTGCTGCTGGAATGGACTGAGGTCATCCTGACCAGGTCAAACTGATTAGCTGGAGAGGCTCTTCTTCCATTTATCGGAGTACTTTGCCTGTTGGACGTTTGATTAGTCACCAGTGGAGACAGAGGTCTGGATTGCCTGAGTGAAGTCTGCATGAAAGGAATCCGAACAGGTGACTTCTGAGTTTTAGGTGGTGGAGATTTCTCGTTTTGATTGACAACAGGAGAGCGTCCCCGTCGTTCAGGGGGACTAGTAGCCGGGGAGCTGCTACTACTGGACGTGGAGGTCTTTTTCTGCATTGGTTTATTGGTCTGAGTGGGAGATGGTATTTTCTTCTGCGACTGCTTGGATGGCGTAGAACTCTGCGACGATCCAGAGGACGAGCTCTTTGGTATCCTTGGAGGTGGAGTAGAACTCCTCTTTGGAAGAGACAGTTCTGTGTCCTGGGGATGGCCCAGTCTGTGAAGGCTCTTCGATCTGTGCTGAGCAAGGTTTGGGTTCTTAGGAGCATCTGTCTTGATCGGCACTTTTCTGGGAGGGGGTCTTTGTGACGGAGCCTCCTCTTTCTTCGGTGTATAGATCACTGTCCTGCCTCGGAACACAACTGGTAAGTTTGGAACAGGCTTCCGCTTCTCAAAGTCTAGAGGCTTATTTGCTTTTTTATCTTTAGCAAACTTCCTCTCTTTGGGTGTAAAGCTGGACGTCGACATGAACGACAGGACCGACTCCGTCTCTTCAGATGATGGCTCTTGGGATTTCGATGCTTGCAGCCCTGTGACGACACAGTTAGCACCTTCCTGTATGGCTCTCCATTCAACACTGTTGAGGTCAGAGTCTTTGTCCCATCCCATATCGTCGCTGTCCATTTCTGTATATATGTCCCATCCGTCAGAGACTCTCTGTTTCTGAGCATTTTCCATTTTCTTTTTTCTAGAAGCAATCTTCCGCCTCTGTTTGGGCATAGCAGAAGTTATGCACTTTTGAAGGAGGTCATCCTCGGAGTCCATGCTGACGGAGCTCGGTGAGCTTTGCTCATCATATTGGCAGTGAATGGTCACGGCCTTAGCTTGTTGTGCCATCGTCTTATTGTGTCTGTTCTTGTACCACGTTTGCTGGGCTTTAGATTTGTGATCCTCAAACTCAGCGTCACTAAGTGAACTCAGAGAGGAGCTTAACGAGTAACACGCCAGGGATTCATCCTTTATCAGATTTTGTTTGATTCTTTGAAACCCTCTGTGCTTTCCCTGGGAATTATCTATCCGGCCTATATTCGTCATGCTTCGAGACAGATTATTCCTGCTCGCTTCCCTGATCTGTTTCCTGCTGGGGTGTTTGTGCAAACATTCACTTCTGTCCTCGTAGAAGCTGTTACTGTCCTCTGAAGAATTAGTCATTTGTCGATAGATTCTGTTTCCTTTGTGCGATCCAGAATTCAGGTTACTGTCCGTGCTTTTCTTTATGACGGGCAGCTCCAGTTTCCTGCAGGGACCCTGACCTTGTTGCCTCTTTTGCTGATTGGGAGACTGATCACGATATTTGAGGTTGGCGACTCTGTCTGCCACCTCTTTGCTCTGCATCAGCACCTTCTGAGTGGGGATCACGTGTTTGGTCGTTTTGCTCATGTGGATCTCGGGCAGGTAGTTGGTCCTGTTTGGTTTGTGGAAGTGTGAAAATATCCTCAAGTCTTCTATTCTTTTTGCTTCGTTGTTTTTCCCTTCCTTTCTGTTCAGGCCTTTAGCGGTGCAGTCTTTAGCCCCCCTGTCCCTCAGGGGGTACTGAAGTGTTTCGTCACTCAACGATGTTGTGCTGGAGAAGATGAGGGGTGTACCCTCTGCAGAATCTGTTAAGGAAGTATCGTCCAGTTTGAAGTCTTTTTGTGGGTTTCTCCTCTTGTGACACCTTTGGGTTTTATCACTTGGAAGCATGGTGAACGGCAGAAGGATTTGTTTTCGGATTTGAGAACTGAGTATATGATGGGGGATGCTGGTTGTTAAAGAGGATCTCACTTTTCTAAACTTTGAAGGCATGGCTGAGCTGATGCATTCCTTCAAAATTTCGATGTCGTCGTCCGAGTTGCACTCGCTGCAGCGCTCCTCGTCGAAGCCTCGCTCGCCTTCGTTGGGGAACAACTGATTCTCGTCGTTCTGCTGGAGCAAGGGGGTTAACTTCAGCTCCACATCTTTCTGGATGTAGTGTTCATGAAGGGGCAAAGCGCTTAAGCTGGAGGCACAAGAGAAGTTCTCAATGGGTTTTTCAACAGTGAAGTAGACGGTATCCAGGTCAGGAGGAAGGTTAAACCTCTCTTTGGGATCTGAGATCTCCATCAGCTTCTGCAGGCTGCTTTCCCACTGGCCTGCTATCCCCGTGATCTGTGCCTCTGTTACATTTGGCTCGAGGCAGCAGGGAGTTTTGCTCCGGCTCGGAGGCATGGTTTGTCCTGGGCTGTCTGGAAGATCACTGGGGCTTACTGTTCCGTCAATCATCTCGCTGCAGGGATCGCTTTGGATTGAACTGGCAATGGAGGGAGACTCAAAACTGCCCAGTGAGCTGACTGAGCTACATCGGCTCAACACCAGAGGCGTTTCGTGGATGTAGTTCTCCGAGGAGCTGGACGGAGATCTGTCTTCGATTACGGCAGGCGAAGCTTCTCTGAGGAACACCTTTTCCTTCTTGGCAGCACAGGTGACCTCAGTGGGGTTCACCTCTTTGCAGGGGAAGGTTTTTGAGTCTGTCATCAACAGCTGGCTGTCACTCAGATCCTCCAAGGTTTCATCCTCGTGCTCTCTCTTCACCACCTCGCCGTCCTCCACCTCGATTATTTCCAACGACGAGTCGCTCTCAAGCTCGTTGTCACTTTGTCCATCCAGCGCTCCGTCGCCGGAGGACAGAGAGGACAGCGAGCTGCAGCGTGAGAAGCAGATTGGAGTGTTCTCCACAGAGTATTTCTGGACTGTCTCCATTGTCCCAATGGTTGGACTTCTGGTGGAAGTCATCGGGGAAAACTTTGTAATGCTACCCCCGGTCATGACCGTGGGAACCCACGCCTGCCGCCTCATTGCCTGAGCTGCCTGAACGTTGATGGTTGTCTTTGAAACGCCAAATTTGGCCACACTCTGAATGAGTGGGACCTGTTGGTAGGTGGGTGAAAGCTTAATTGATGTCATGCTGACGTCGGAGGACACTTTTGTAGACACACTGACTGGTGTTTGCACTGGTGGGTCTTGATTCTTCTCCGTGTCTGTGTTGAGCTCCACAGCTTTCACTGCTATATTATTCACAGAATCTCTCTCTGGAATATCTGGGTCCACGTTGAGGTAATCTTGATGAGCCACCTTTAGGTCCAGCTGGTTGGGCCGTTGCTGCGTCATCAGAGCTTTTGGAGACGTCTGGATCTGGTCTTTGCTGCCGCAGTAGCCGTCGCTGGTGCTGCCGCTGTTCAGGCTGTCCGTGGACACACTGGCGTGGGTGTTTTTGAGGCGCAGGAGGGCGTGGACTCGACTGAAGCGCTCCCTGTGGGCCAAGCTGCCCGTGTCAGAGAACCGGCAGGGGGAACACGAATTTGCCCGGGCTTCGTTGAGCTCGTCTTGTCCGTAAGCCCAGTCAGCCAGGTGGTCCTCGGAGCTGAGGCTCAGGCTGTCTTCAGAGGACGTGTGCATGGTGATGTCATCCACCAGCCTGTCAATCTTAGCCACCGTGTTGGTTATCTTTTTGGCGAGTGTCTCTGCGGCGGCGGAGACCACGTCTTCAGGAGGGGGATGCTTCTTCTCGAGCACCGGAGGGGGATCCGTGTCTCTCTCGGGTTCGTTGTCCTTCTTTCGGTGTTGGTTTTGCAGGAAGTTAGAGTTGGTGAGGAACATGGAGAGCATGGAGAAGCTGCCGGTATCCAGGCTGCTGGAGTTATTGGGGGCTTCATCGTCATCAAAGCAGCCAGAATCAGAGGCGTAATCCTTTGCTAGGCTCTCGATGTGCCGGAGGGGCTTGCTGAGGGTCAGGTGCTTGGGGCTTTGCTTCTCGAGGGTGTCGAAAGTCTCCGCCAGGTTTTTGGCTTCCAGCTCCGCCTCTAAAGCTCTCTGTTTCCGCATGTACAGGGAGGGCAAGCAGGAGCCCGGGGACACAACTGCGGTGTCTTTGTACTTCAGGGGTCGGTTGGTCAGGAGGTTCCGCAGGGCCGCGGCGCTGCCCATGGCGATCATCTTGTGCTTGGAGTGGATCAGGTTGCGCAACATGCTAACCGCCCCCAGGTCCCACAGCAGCTCCTGGTCTTTCGGGCTCCTGGCAGAAAGGTTCCAGAGAGTTCCGCAGGCGTTGCTGACGATGGTCAGGCTGTGAGAGCGCAGGTGCTGCAGCAGGGTCTGAAGGCAGCTGTGGTCTCTGAGGATTTGCCTGTGCAGAAACAGACGCGTTTAAACAACAGGCTCAACTTATTTTAAACGTCTGAACGACACGTTTGCGCAGGCGAACCCACCGGTAGTCCTCCCGCGTGGAGATCAGACTCGACACATTTCGGAGAATCCCTCCTCCACTCTCGATGATGGCGAGTGAGTTGGTCTGACAGCGGTAGGTCAGGGTGCTGACGAGGAAACCCAACGCGCCGTCGACGGAGCAGATCGCCACCTTGTTGTCGACGTTGTGAGCTGACAGGTTCCACAAAGCGCTCAGGATACTTTTCAGAGTTGATTCCTGCAGGAAGACGGACCTCTTTAGAAATAAAGACAGGTAACCTTGACGTGACGCAATCCTGGCTGCAGGATGTATTGATTACCTTGGTTGCCTGCAGGGCAGAGGTCATCAGTGCAGACACACAGCCGATGTCTCTCAGGACCCTCTTGGTACTGATGTCAGCCCTCCAGGACAGGTTCCTCAGGATGCTGGAGACCACCTGATGGAGCTCCTCGCTGTCCGAGGACAACTGGGCCACCAGAGCCTGCAGGCAGCTCTTCTTTGAGCACAGGGTGGCCTTCAGGACGAAGAGCAGGATGTAAATATGACGGAACAGCTAACGAGTTTCAGATGCTAAATAATGCTAACGTGTCCGCACCTTGTTGACGACGTCCCCGAAGGTCAGGTTGGTCAGAGCCATCCCCGCGTAGCGGCGCAGAGCCATGTTGATGGGGTCGTTCTGCATCCCGTACATGTCCTGCTCAAGGTGGATCAGATCCGCCACCACCTGCAGACCACCTGGAAGGCAACAACAAACTCAGCTAAAGGCAGCGTCACACTGCAAGATTTTAAAACAGTCGGCCGATTTTCAAAGACTGACCCTTGGTTTAATACAGCTGGCACAATAAATTTTATAAAATATAACAATGTACATAAAAATGGCCGCTTATCAATTAATCGTTAGTCGATCAATAGGATCAATCAACTTTAGATTAATCCATTAATCGATAACTTGCATGACTAGTCAGAACGGTTGGAAACGATCAGGTTAGTCTTTAAAGATGATACGTTTCATTACACAAACCTAATTCATTCATGGCTCGTCGGTACTCCTCCTCGAAGGACAGCTTCATGATGGCACAGGTGGCCTGACAGATCTGAGGGTCCACAGGTTCAGGGATATCTGTGGATCATCAGAGGAGTGGAGAAAAAAGAGTGAAATCTTTAATTAGATCTGCAAAAACAAATCCAGACAGCTTACATCCACGTCAGAATAAAAGGTCAAACATTCTCTACCTGTTTGGACCAAAGTTTTAAAAAAGGACCATCCCAGGACTGGTTCTCATCAAACCTTCATACAAGACATTATGTCCATATGTCATTCAAACACTAGTATTGTCTCATTTGGATTATTGCTCTGTTGTTTGGTCCAGTGCATCATCAAGCAATATTAAAAAAATTACGATTGCTGCAAAATAAAGCTGCACGTGTGACTCTAAAATGTGGTATTATTAAATATTAAATATTATTAAAATGCAGAAACAGCTTTCCTGGTTATGGGTGAAGGATAGAGGGTTGTTTCTAAATAATATTATTACAGTAAAAACACCATCTATGTTTTACCAAAAACTACCATTTAGTAAAAATACCCATGATCACTCAACAAGACACGCAGTTGAACTATGTTTCACTCTACTAAAATATAGAACTAGTTCCAGCCGACGTACAGTGATGTTTAGAGCAATGCATGAATGGAACATTAAACAAAGTTCTGCTTACAGTTTTAGGAAGCAACTGAAAACCTACCATAAAAATAATTTATCTTTTGGATAGATGTATGTGCGTATTTATGAATGTAGAGATGTTATTGTGTTTTTATGTATTAGAGTACCATAGTATCTAGGACTAAGTAGATTAAGTTTGTGTGTTTTTGCTTTTGTAAGGTCTGTGTTTCCTTTGAGATGCTGAAAGGTGGAATGTGTTGTTTTGATGTTTTATGTGTAGTGTGATTTCTTAAATGTAATTTTTCTTTTTTAAATTGACCCCAGCAAGAATAGCTGATGCAGCATGTTGCTGATGCTAATGGGGACCGAACGAAGGAACAAATGAAGGAACGAACGAAGGAAGAAATGAACGAAGGAACGAACTGTGGAACGAAGGAACGAACGAAGGAAGAAACGAAGGAACGAACTGTGGAACGAAGGAACGAACGAAGGAAGAAACGAAGGAACGAACGAAGGAAGAAACGAAGGAACGAATGAACTGTGGAACGAAGAAATGAACGAAAAAACAAACGAAGGAATGAACAAATTTACCCTTTACCCTACGGTAGAGGGTAAATTTCTACCGTAGGCCAACTTAATACTGTTTCTACCATCTACCGCATATACCGGGCAGCCCTACATGCATTCAGTTTTACTGTGAGCCCACCTGTCGTTTTGGTTCCTCCAGGTGAAGGTGTGGCAGCGTGGCTCTCGATCCAGTCCCAGCCACTGTCGCAGTAGGTCCGGATCTGCTCCAGCATGTGCAGGACCCTCATCTCCCGGCGGGCCTGGCCCTCATCCTGCTGGGAGTAGATGATGTTGTGCAGGGCGGCGCTCGCTCTGGACTTGGTGTCCCGGCTGCACCCTGAGGAGGCGCCGCTCGCCGCCGCCGTCTCTCCGGCGCCTCCGCAGGGCGCCTCGTGCAGGATCTGAACCAACAGGGGGACGCAGCCGGACTTCCTCATAGCGATGCAGCTGTCCTGGGAGCTGGACAGAGCCAGGAGGGTCCGGGACATCTCGTCCTTGTCTCGGTTGGCCAGCATGGATAGCAGCCAGAAGACCATCTCCACCTGAGGAGACGCATGTATGGAGGACCGAAACAGACATAATTTAGAAAGATGAGATATGATATGATATGATATGATAAGAACACTGCAGT
The DNA here is from genome assembly GCA_031762495.1 of Anablepsoides rubrolineatus. Lineage (NCBI taxonomy): Eukaryota > Metazoa > Chordata > Actinopteri > Cyprinodontiformes > Rivulidae > Anablepsoides > Anablepsoides rubrolineatus. Next base: position 1,464,078 of record JARVGW010000427.1, on the reverse strand, counting down.
CCACAGACAATAAACAACGAAAAAATTTTTTTGCAGCTCTCGTAGTGCAAATAAATTAGAACAATAAAAAAGATCAAATAAGAGGTAAAAAAAATGAATAAAAAAGTAAAATAAAATAAGATTAAAAAAATGTAAAAAAACAACCATAGAAAATAAATCAAAACGTTAAGAAAGATAGAAGATGTAAAATAGATTAAAAAAGTATCATAAAATAAGATAAAAAAATATAAAAATCAACTGTAGCAAATAAATTAGAACATTAAAATAAGATAAAAAATATAAAAAAAAACAACAGTAGCAGCCATATCAGCCATAAAAAAGGAAAACTTGACATCATGTTTCATATTCATTCTTCCAGCTTAGTTGCAATAAATTATATATTTTAGCACATAATTTAATTTTACTGTTTTTATAAATATATATATATTTTTATTTTACTTGTACATGCATTTGTGTTCTAAATGATTCTACTTAAAATTTTTAAACAATCTTTCCCACAAGTCTTTAGTTCTATGTGTTGCTTTACATTTCTTGGTCTCCTGTTTTTTATTTACCTTATGCATTTCTGCCTCATTATATAAATAAGGTGGGCGGAGCTTTTGGCTCAGCTTCTCTCCTATTGGTCAACAGACAGGAAGTAGCAGTATCCATCAGTTTAGCTTAAAGTTTAATGTTTAAGAATCAGATGCATGTACACGTAAAAGAAACAAAAATATATATGTTTTTAAAAACAGTAAAATGTTAATTTTGTGCTAAAATATTTAATTTATTGAAACTAAGCTGGAAAAATAATTATGAAGATCAAATAAATGATAAAACATTTGGTAAAGTTCTCCTTTTTCAGTTTAATTGGTGCATTTTAAGTGTATTTATTTATTTGTCCATTTATCTTACTTTATTTCTAATTATGACAGTTTTGGTTCTCCATACACATGAAGGTGAAACTTATATTTAAATGTGATGATAAAGTAAAATAACTGATTAAAGATACATTCTTTCAGTTCTGGGGTTGTTACCTTGCTGCCTCCATCTGCAGCTTCTGTTCCTGCAGCTGCAGCCGAAGACGAGCTGCTGTTCTCCGGTTCTCCTGCAGGGGGCCTCTCAGCTCCAGACAGCTGCACACACAGAGGGAGAGAAGATGAGGCTTTGACCCAGTTCTGCTCGTTTCTGCAGGCTGAGGAGGTCTGCAGAGGTTTATTTAATAAACTAATCTAAGCTAATTTTTCATAGTTTTAGTGTTATTTAATTTGAACATCTGCAGAAATTCAGTTCAGATTCTTCATATTTGTGACCCGTCACATTGAAACGAGTCTAAAAGTCTAAAACTGGTATATGGAGAAATAGGAAAATACACTGTTTTGTTTGAAACAAAATATAATAAATAAATGCCTTATTAATGTTTCATTTGAATGAATTGTGTGAAATATAATCATAAAATAATTTTTGAAGTAATTTTTTGAGCAGTAGCAACAAAAAACCTGATTTTGAGAAAAAAAGCCTTTAAATTTTGAGATATTCCCTGTGAGCTAGCAATGTTTTTGTTTCTTTCCAGCTGGGAAATGTCATTATTCAAATATTATTTCAGATGTCCTTTTCATAATGAAATGAAAATTCCTCATAAAAATGACATCAATTTAGGATTCAGGTCAAACAGTAATGTTTTATCACAACCAACAAGATAAATTATGTCATATCTCTGGATCCATTTATCATATCAGAATGATCTAAGTAAAAAAATGTAGCTTTTAAAGCCAAGAATCTGAAAACGTGATTAGGTCATTTTGACCAAAGTTGACTTAATTCTCATTTCAATATGATGCGTCACATTTGTGTTAATTTCACTCCTTAATGGCTCATCCTGACTCGTTTCACCCAATTTTCCAGCCTCTAAACCTGAATGTTTAAAAGACTCTGAGTGCAAACATTGATAAATCTGTCCCAGACCCGACAAGCCAAAACCCAGACCCAGTCCTGGCCCAGACAGGCAGGAACACAAACAGCTTCATTTAGATTCACAGGCTGAAATCCTCCGAGGCTCGTATCAAAGCAGCCCCCCATCCCGTCACCATGGCAACGCCTCAGGGTGTGATGTGTGAGGGCTGCGGAGATGGAGACGCTGCAGACAAAGAGCTGAGCTGTTTCTGTGTCTCGTTCAACAAAGACGAGTTGAAGTTTTTTTTGTTTTTTTTGCCATCGGACTCTGTTGGAATCTGTGGCTCTGATCCAAAAACCTCCTCCATTAAAAAAAAAAAAACAGCAGCAACAACAAGCCCACAAAATGGACGCCGAGTGAGCCGAACCCCCCCCCCCCCACCATCTCTTCAATCTGCGGCGACAGAGGACGTCCACCTCTGCAGAGATAAATCTGTCAAATCCACATCATTTCTCTGTTTCTGACAGGAGATCAGACCCAGATCAGAGCTGCAGGTCACAGAGACATGATTTTTTTTTCCCGCAGCCTGGATGACGTCCAGAGCTGCAGCACTCAGCCTCAGATGGACAGACTGGCAGCTGAAACCAGGCTGAGAGCTGCCAGGAGGTAGTAAAGATCAAAGAGATGGCTTTACTGCCGGGAACGAAACGTATGAGAATCTGAAGAACTGAAAGTTACAAACTGAAAAAAAAACCATTTAACTTGATTAACTTGCGTAAGAGGCCAGAAACGTGCGTACGCACAAAACGAGGCCAGAAACGTGTATACCCACAAAACGAGGCCAGAAACGTGTATACCCACAAAACGAGGCAAGAAACTTGCGTATGCACAAAACGAGGCCAGAAA
>JARVGW010000427.1:1430289-1437789 GCA_031762495.1 Anablepsoides rubrolineatus | reverse complement strand
CTTTGCTTGCCCCCTCGGCCCACCCAGAGAGCGTGTAAGAAAACATGTCTGAGCTGCTGGGAGGCTGCTGCTGAGCACTTAGTGTGTGTGTGTGTGTGTGTGTGTGTGTGTGTGTGTGTGTGTGTGTGTGTGTGTGTGTGTGTGCGCTGAGGGGGTCGTGACCTCTGCGATCTCTCTGACACCTCCTCAGGTAAATGACCACAGGTGTGCAGAGAGGTCACAGACCTGTTGATGTGGCCCCCAGCTGTGCACAGGGGTCTGTTGTGGTGCCCCCCTGCTGGTCCCCCTCAGACCAGAGGACCAGGAACTGCAACAGACACAAGTGAAGAGAAGTAAACTCAGAATAATAATAAAATTAACCTTTTTTATCTTTATCATTTTCTAAATCTAATCCATTTTATTTGATCTGTTGACCAGAACAAAAGCTTTCTAACAATCTTTTTCTTTAATTCTAAACAGTTAAAGTTGTTGCTGCATGTTTTTTCTTCACACTAATTACATTTAATCATTTATTCAAATATGTTTTGTACTAAATGTGTTTCTAATTACACTTTAATTAGATTTATTAAAAATCCCCTTCTGACATGCAGATTTTATTTCTTTTAGTTGCTTTTTTTAGATTTTTATTACATAAATAGTAAGCAACTAATTTTAAAAGCTGCAGGTGGAGGAGAGGGTCCAGCAGGTCAGCTGGAGGGTCCAGCATCAGGTGGTGGAGATCCAGCAAACTGCTGCACGTGTCGTGAACCAAACAGCGGAGGAAGGTTTGTGTTGATCAGGATCTGGACCTGATAGTCCCGAGGTTTACTGATCCAGACCCAGTTCCAGTTTGTTGAAGGAGGAGGTGAAACAGTTTGTTACTCTTTTATTATTCATTTATTTCAAGTGCCAAAATACAGCTAAAATGTGCAAAATGCTAGCTATACAACAAACCAGCTAAAATATGCAACAAGCTCAGTGCTGAAATCCAGCTAAAATTTGCTAAATCCTTAATAACCGAAGCAAAATCCTAGGCAAAAGATGTAGCAAACTAGCTAAAATATGTATGCTAGATGCTCAGACAGTGCTAGCTAAAATATGCAACAAGCTAGCTAAAATATGCTGAAACCTAATCAAAAGATGCAGCAAGCTATCTAAATTTGTAAAGTGCTAGCTAAAGACTTAAGGTTAGCTAAACTGTGATATGCAGCAAGCTATCTAAAATATGCAACAAGCTAGCTAAAATATGCAGCAAGCTACCTAAAATATGCAACAAGCTAGCTAAAATATGCAGCAAGCTAGCTAAAATATGCAGCAAGCTAGCTAAAAAATGCAACAAGCTAGCTAAAATATGCAACATGCTAGCTAAAAAATGCAACAAGCTAGCTAAAATATGCAGCAAGCTAGCTAAAATATGCAACAAGCTAGCTAAAATATGCAGCAAGCTAGCTAAAATATGCAACAAGCTAGCTAAAATATGCAACAAGCTAGCTAAAATATGCAACAAGCTAGCTAAAATATGCAGCAAGCTAGCTAAAATATGCAACAAGCTAGCTAAAATATGCAACAAGCTAGTCAAAAGATGCAGCAAGCTATCTAAATTTGTAGAATGCTAGCTAAAAGACTTTTAAGGTTAGCTAAACTGTGATATGCAGCAAGGTAGCTAAAATATGCAGCAAGCTAGCTTAAAGATGTAGAATGCTGACTAAATATTTTTAAAGCTACCTAAAGTGCAATATGCAGCAAGCTAGGTAAAATATATCAAATACAAGCTAAAAGATGCTCAATGCTAGCTGAAATATTCAACAAATCAGCTAAAATATGCAACAAGCTTAGCTAAGTGCTGAAATCCAGCTAAAATTTGCAAAATCCTTACTAAAATATGCAGAATTCTGGCCAAAAGATGCAGCAAACTAGCTAAAATATGTAGAATGCTAAATGCTCAGTGCTAGCTAAAATATGCACCAAGCTAAAAGATGCTGATTGCTATAATAAAAAAATAATTAAATATCTATAAAAACAAAGTACATCAACTATTGGATGATGCAATTGAGAAGTAGGTCTGGAGCTCGGGTCTCAGGAGAGAAGCCAGACTAAAGGAAACCATGTCCAGAAGTGGGAAACCAGGTCAACCTGTTCTCCTGAGGCTCAGCTGGGACAGGACCCCGGCTCCAACTGGACCATCCAGGTGTGCAAAGCAACCAGCAGATATTTGAAACTAGCCTCTTGAAATTTGGATGTGACTTTTATGCTGTTCAGAATGTGGCTTTGTTACAGAACCCATAAATCTGACTTCTCTCCTGAGACCTCCTGAGACACAAACTCCAGACAACTTAGATCCAAGAACCACGATGTGGGGAAAAAAATACAAATAAAATAATCCCAACTTATTTTTGCTACATCCTACAAAAGTTTCCCAGGATCCTGAGAGGGGTCTCCATACTTTGTTGCAAACACAACAGAAAGTTTCCCATTTTCTCACAGTCTGAGTCACCAGATAGTTTTCTTTGTTTGATGTGGGCATTAATGTGTTTAAATCTGAATAAACTTTATTTTGACATGTCTGAAAGCTTCCAGCTGATTTAACCTGTGACCCCTCTGCAGAAAACGGACCAGAACCAGGACCTGTGTGATTCTGTGGGTCTGAGTCAGGGCGTTGCTGCTGCTGGTTTCTGCAGACGCTCCCGCGCTGTCAGTGTTGTCACATGTCTGTTGCATTCCTCTCGTGCCTGTCGAACGCAGGAATGCAGCGCAGAGCCAACACCCCGCAGAGTCCATTTATGGAGAAGCCTTCATGGTGATGCTCTGCGAGACGTGCAGGGAGAGGCTCTGCAGGGAAATCTGCTGACAGTCTGAGACGGAGGGAAAATGTCTGTGAAAAGGAGCGATTCCTGCAGTCTGATGGAAACACCTCAGACGCCTGAATCACCGTCTGCTAACGCCGTGTAGGAGTCAGACTGCAGCGTCTGTGTGGTCCCCCCTCTGGTTTCTGCAGAGACGGATTAAAGTCTGCACTTTGGGTTTACCACACGTCTGGAGCCAGAGGAGGCTGATTTAAGCAGCGACGGGCGGAGTGGAGCTGAGCTGGAACAAACAGCTCCGAACAGAAAGGCCCAGACGGTTAATAAAAAAACTGTTTTTATTTGTTCAGAACCTCTGGATCTGAGGTTACACAGCAAGAAGACACAAAACGTTCTGTTGTTGCTTCTTTGCTTTGAACTAATTAAAGCTAGCTGCAGATAATTTACACATCTTGAAGTTAAAACCAAATAAAATGTGTTTCTTGCAAAAACGCTGCACAACTACTGCGGCTGAATAACTGTGCTGATGTTTGCTGAAACTGAAAGAAATCTGGTAAAGCTGAAAGATGCTTGACACACTAGCTAAAATGTAAAAAGCAAGCTTAAAGATGCAGAAAACTGGCTAAAATTTGACAAGTTCTAGCTAAAAGATGCAGAATGTTAGTTACAATATGCAACAAGCTAGTTAAACATTTCATATTGCTAGCTTAAAAAAGGTAGTGAGCTAACTACGAAAAGCAGAATACTAACTAAAAGATGCTGCAAGCTAGCTATAAAATGCTCAATGTTAGCTAAAATATGCTGCAAGCTATAAGATGCTAAACACTAGCTAAAATATGCTCAACATTAGCTAAAATATGCTCAACATTAGCTAAAATATGCTCAACGCTAGCTATAATGTGCAGAATGTTAACTACAATATGCAACAAGCTAGCTAAATATTGCATATTGCTAGCTATAAAAGGTAGTGAGCTAACTACAAAAAGCAGAATACTAGCTAAAAGATGCTGCAAGCTAGCTATAAAATGCTCAACACTAGCTAAAATATGCTGCAAGCTTGCTAAAAGATGCTCAACACTAAAGTATGCAACAAGCTAGCTAAAATGTGCAAAATGTTTGTTAATGCTAGCCAAAATATGCAGCAATCTAGTTCAGATATGCAATTTGTTAAAAGATGCAGCAAGTTAGCTAAAAGACATAGAATGCTAGCTAAAAGATTTTTACGGCTAGTCAAATTGTGAAGCAATATAGCTGGAATATGCAGCAAGCTAATTAAAAGATGCTTGATGCTAGCTAAAATATGCTACAAGCTAGCTAAAAAATGTTCAACGCTAGCTAAAATAGGCAAAATGTTAGCTAAAACAAATTTATGCTAGCCAAAATATACAGCAAGATGCTATTTTACAGCAAGAAGCTAAAAGATGCTTGATACTAGCTAAAATATGCAAAATATCACAGAATGATGCAGAAAATGTGCTAATAGATACAAAATGCTAGAAGTCAAGTAGTCTAATCTAGCTCAAAGTACCTGAAATGGAGTTAAAAATAAAAGTTCCAAAAATACTAACTAGAATTAATATATATAAAAAAAAGACCAACAATGATTTTCAAGCAATTGAAAATGTATTTATATGGGGAAATATTTGTAAACTAAGTTAAATATTTGAATAAAAAATGCAAAAGTTAAAGAAACCAGAACTTATTTATTTATCTGCAGAATGAAAGTTGGGGGAAAAAACACCACTGACACAATAAAGCTGACCAAAGAAGATAAAAATAATCATAAAATGTCTGCAAACTGAAGAACCTCTCACTAAACTGTTCTCAGGCAGCTTATTTGCATCAAGTTTGCTTCTCATTTCAATAAAGATCATGTGAAACAGTCTCAGGTGGATCACATAGAACTGGTCTGGGTTCATCCTGAAGCCTTCTGCACCGAAAAATCTGAATTTATGGTTTGTTCAGTAAAAAACAATCAGCGATGTCCAGAGATTTTCCCATGACTTGGTAAATATATATATATATATATATATACTGTATATATATATATATATATATATATATATATATATGCAGATGCTGAAATTGTGCACAAATGAACAAACACACAATAAAAAATGGGACAAACTGCAAAAATCTGTGGGTTTTTGTTTTTGTTTTTTGTCCAAGGAGCTCAGTTAAAATGAGGACAAACTGCGGCACAGTTTCTGCACGTCTCTGTTGTTGTAAAACACTGCTTTGTTCTGATGTTTGCTAAAGAAAATATGTGTTAAAATCTTCATCCAACTCTTTGCTTGATGATTTTTTTCAGGAGCAAATTGAAACCAGCCTAATGAAATCATGCGGGGAAAAATAACCCTGGTCAAATAAGGACTTCCTCTTCCTTCTGGAAGTGGTTTATAGTAAATCAGGATTTCCTCAGACGTCTGAAAGCAAGAAAAACATCCAGTCTGAGAAGTTTTCTGTGACTCAGGTCTGCAGCGAGAGTTCTGCAGAGAACCCGTGAGTCAGAGGCAGGAGGGGAACCCAGAACCGACCGAGACACAACAAGAACCCAGACAGGAACTCTGCTTTATTCCCTCGCCCGTCTGGACGACAGAATAACTCCAGTCCTCCGATCATGTAAACAACTGAAACATCTGGACTGACGCTTCAGAGCCGAGCAGACGCTTTCACAACAGTTTTCACCAGAAAAAATAAAAAAAACTGCTACAACCGTCCTCGTGCAAAGAAACTGAGGCTGACAGAAACTAAAATATCAGGAATCATGAGGAGAAATAACAGAAAAAAATAAACCTTTCAGCAGGCTGCTCGCTGCAGATGAAACTATTGAAAGGAATGTCCCTGAAAAACAAACATGTTTGTTTAAAAGTCCGGATTTTATTCTGTGATTTGATGAAACAATCCGTGAATTTAAAGAAAACATCCTGAGCAAGAAAAATGTGTTGAATGCAGAGAGAGACAGAGAGCCGAACAACAGCTGAAATCTGATAAATATTTATCTGATAAGATTCAAATGAGCAAAACTGTAGCCAAAATTAGCAATAAAGTAACAAAAAGGTAGCCACGATTAGCAACACAGTAGCCAAAATTAGCTAAACTATATCAGCAAAACAGTAGCTAAATATAGCAAAGCAGTTGCAAAAATGAACAATAATGTAAGCAAAATTAACAGAACCAAAGCCAAAATCAACAAAACAGTAGCTAAATACAGCAAAACAGTAGCCAATATCATCAGTACAGTAGCCAAATTCACCAAAACAGTAGCTAAATATAGCAAAGCAATGGTTAATATCAACAATCCAGTTGCCAAAATCAACAAAACAGTAGCTAAATACAGCAAAGCAGTAGCCAATATCAAAAATACAGTAGCCAAAATCAGCAAAAAGGTAGCTAAATATATCAACTCAATAGTCAATATCAGTAATACAGTAATGAAATTAGTAAATCTGTAATCATGAGTCAAAATTTACAAACTGTGGCTAACTTACAAGTGTATGGATGGATGGATGGATGGATGGATGGATGGATGGATGGATGCATGGATGGATGGAGTGCTGAAAGCTAAAATTAGCCTAACACTATCTAAAAGCTAATAGTTATTAATTATAGCTGAAAATTATTTTAGGGATGTTTTTTTTTAAGAATTTAAATTTTTCGGAACATTTTTTTTGTAAAAACATTTAAATGAATTAGTTTTCTCAGTCGAGCTGCACAAAGACTCTTTGTCTAAATCTAATCTGTTTCTTTTTCAGTCAAATCATTTTATTTTGATTAAATTATAGAAGAATTAACGCCTCGTATCTTTTCCCAGAATCCTCCTGGATGGAAGCCTAAAAATAAAAACCTGTAATGAATGTCTTCACCACAGAGACGAGGGCTTCGGGTTCTGCTGACGGTTCCGACCCGCCGCTCGTTTCTCTGTTTAATGACTGAAAATGAGCCTGATTGGAAGCAGAGCGGCATAAATCTGTCGACTCTCTGAGTCAACGAGAGAAAGTGATAAATTCTGTCAGCTGCACCGGAGTGACTCAGAACATCTCATGGTTTCACCCAGTCTGTGACCTTTAGTCTCCAAACACAAAGAGACCACAAAAAACTGGCCCCATTCTGGGTTCAAACTGAAAACAGAAACACACATAACTTAGTTTTTCTGGCCCAGGGCTGGCCCACACAAGGCACTTACCCTAGCCCAGATATCACAATAAATGATGGCCCTTTGGTGGCCCAGATGGGATTTGCCAGGTTGTCTATGTATGGGCCACACAAACCAAACTATAAATGGTCCAGTCGTGCCATTGTCAGATTTGGGCCATGTAAACCAAACTACAAATGGTCCAGTTGTGGCAATGACAGATTTGGGCAACGCAAACCAAACTACAAATGGTCCAGTTGTGGCAATGACAGATTTAAGCCATGTAAATCAAACTATAAATGGGCCAGTTGTGGCATTGACAGATTTGGGCCATGTAAACTAAACTACAAATGGTCCAGTTGTGGCAATAACAGATTTGGGCAACACAAACCAAACTACAAATGGTCCAGTTGTGGCAATAACAGATTTGGGCAACACAAACCAAACTACAAATGGTCCAGTTGTGGCAATGACAGATTTAAGCCATGTAAACTAAACTATAAATGGTCCAGTTGTGGCAATGACAGATTTGGGCCATGTAAACCAAACTACAAATGGGCCAGTTGTGGCAATGACAGATTTGGG
>JARVGW010000427.1:1419246-1430189 GCA_031762495.1 Anablepsoides rubrolineatus | reverse complement strand
CAAATGGGCCAGTTGTGGCAATGACAGATTTGGGCCATGTAAACCAAACTACAAATGGTCCAGTTGTGGCATTGACAAATTTGAGCCATGTAAACCAAACTACAAATGGGCCAGTTGTGGCATTGACATATTTAGGCCAGGCAAAGCAACCTACAAATGGTCCAGTTGTGGCAATGACAGATTTGGGCCAGGCAAAGCAACCTACAAATGGTCCAGTTGTGCTATTGACAGATTTAGGCCACGCAAACCAAACTACAAATGGTCCAGTTGTGGCAATGACAGATTTGGGCCACATAAATCAAACTACAAATGGTCCAGTTGTGGCATTGACAGATTTGGGCCAGGCAAAGCAACCTACAAATGGTCCAGTTGTGCTATTGACAGATTTAGGCCACGCAAACCAAACTACAAATGGTCCAGTTGTGGCAATGACAGATTTGGGCCACATAAACCAAACTACAAATGGGCCAGTTGTGGCAATGACAGATTTGAGCCATGTAAACCAAACCCCAACTGGGCCAGTTGTGGCATTCCATCTTAAAAACAATGCCATCATTGTTCCGGTCCACATCCTGTTGACCAGTTAGGGTTAGGGTTAGGTTAGTTTAGAGCTAACCCTAACCTAACAAGCAGGGCCAGTTTGACACCAGACCTGGCCCACACCTCTGTGGGAACAGTCATGGCACAAAGTGGAGCTGGTTCTACAGGTTGGACTTCAGCAAGTCTGTCCCCGGTCTCTGATCCTGTCTGTGGTCCTCGTGGACGGGATCTGGAGGTCATGGAGAGGAGGAGGGTCCGGTTTTAGAGAACGTGTTTATGGTCTCAGGCGTTGATCTGCTGGTCCTGGTGAAAGAGTTTCAGTTAGAGACTGAATGGTCCACTCAGGTGCAGGCTGCAGCTGACTCAGTCAGGTTTATGGAAAGTAATAAATCCTGACTGCTTTAAAAATTTGGAAGAGAATAAAAGACCTGATTGGGGGGGGGGCTTTTACTCATCAAGTCCCTGCAGACCCTTCAGAGGAGCCTCACTTTGTTCCAAACCACAAACTTTGATGTTCCTCACAGTCTCTCAGATCACAGGAAGTGTTTTCCTGATCGGCCTCTTTCTGTTTCTCCCTCTCATTTCCTCAAACCCCCCCCTCCAGCAGCTGTCTGAGGCGAGTCACGCACGAGTTTGAAAAGAGCGACGGCGGTGACTCGGCTGCAGCAGAGAGGCGATGAAAGACTCATAAAGACTTACTTCAGAGCACAGAGGCTCATCCGGGACCAGAGTGAGTAATGAAGGAGGGGGGCTTTTATTGTGGCGGGGCTAACTACAGTAAATGATTCCTGCCACGCGCTCCACCGCTAAACGTCGATCCATTCACACACACACACACACGGTCGGTCCAGTCACAAAGACCCCCCCCACCCCCAGCTCCCTGATGGGACCTGCTGACTGATGTGGTCCAAACCAGAAACCACATCATCAGGTCTACAAACCGTCTGAAGTCACACGACTGAACTCAGCTCTGATCTGTTTAATACTCCACCGCTCTTTAAACCCTTTACTTATACAGCTTCTGACAAAAAGTCTACAAGAAACTCAACTTAAAGAGCAATAAAATACGGTTTTACAAGGTTTGGAGCTTTAACACGATTAAAGGAGCAGTAAATTCAAGTTTAAGGTGTTAAAAATAAAGGTTCATGCAGCAAAGTTAGCCGTGGAGTTCCTCAGGGTTTATTGTTCGGTACAAAATTATTAACCTAAATATGTTTCTATTAATTCCTCACCAGCAGATATCGCCAGGTTTCTGTGGATTCAGCAAGTGTAAAATAAAATGTAAAAAATGTCGTTTTCATTATTTAGTTAATTTTTCTTACATTTTAGTACTTTTTTTACTAAATATTAAATGATATGTCTAAATATTAAGTCCTAAAGCTAAATGTGTAAATGCAAATGTAAAAGTGAAATCTTAAATATTGCACCAAAATGATAAAGTTTACATTTATGTATTTCGATGTAACACTTTTCTGCTTTGATGTCATCTTCCTGAGACAAAAACAAATGCTAATGCTGCTAATGTTGCTAACGCTGCTGAAGACGCCATTTATATTTTATTTTAAAATGTGTTAATTGAAAACAGTACGGATGGTACGGTACCTGTGAATCAAACGTTTGAATTTCAGCTCAGACACTGGCCACAATCCACAGGTTTAATGTCTTAAGTGTTAAGGGAGTTAGCAACATTAGCAACAGTAGCAGTTTTAGCAACAGTAGCAGCCATAGAAGGATTAGCAGCATTAGCAGTTCTACCAGGTTTAGCAATGTTAGCATCTTTAACAGCATTAGCAGCATTAGCAGCATTAATAGCATTAGCAGTATTAATAGCATTAACAGCATTAGCAGCAATAGCAGTATTAATAGCATTAGCAGTATTAGCAGTATTAACAATGTTATGGATGCTTTTTGTAAGACTTAATTTTACCATTTAGATTAAGGACTTAATAATTACATATTATTAAATATCTAAATTAAACATTTAAATGAATACCATCAAAATGTTAGTGAAAAGTGTTCATTACACTCAGAAAGTGATCTAAATAAAGAAAATGTGACATTTTTGAGTAAGACTAAAGATTTAAACATTCAGGAGAAAAGCTGAGTGAAAGTTGCAGATGGAAAGTCTGGGTTCAGAATCCCTGAGAAGATGAATTTCATTTTCACTTCCTGGTTTTCTGCAGCCTGTTTGTTTGCACTGAGAGCATTTACGTTGTGTGAGTGTGTTAACTTGTGTGAGTGTGTTAACTTGAGTGTGTGAGAGCAGGCTTCACTTCCAAGAAAGAGGAAGCACACACGTGTTAAAGAGTCCACATCTGGCTTCACTTTTCTCCTAAACTCAGGTTAATATTTAACAAACAGACATTCAGTAAAACCGGAAGAAGAAGGAAAATAAATATATTTTATTGCATCAGATCATCTTCTGACTCGTTCCTGCATCATGTGAAACTCGTCATGTAAACATGAAAACCAGCTGCAGGGTTTAAAAAGCCCCCATGCTGAGGGGTTTGTCACATGATCACCTGATTCAGATGAGTGATGTCATCATTCAGCTGATTCATCAATGAAAACAGTTAAATGTTTTGTTTTAATCTTTTTTTTTTGCTGATTATATTCAAGCTCTGTGCTCAGATGATAGTGTTCCTCCTCAGCTGCTGATTGGCTGAATCTGAGTCTCATTTGCATTTTGTCTGCAGACACCTGGAAGGTGACGGTGAGGAGGAGGAGGAGGAGGCTCCAGGTTTCTGCAGCTCGCATTTGCATTCTGACAGAAACTGATACTGAGTTTTAACAGAAACCTTTTACCTTTTTAATAATCATTTCTGAAGATGTTCTGACTCAGAGGGTGGGAGGGGGGGGTCCTTTGTTCCCTTCAAACGGCCTCCTGAGGTCTCAGTTTTCAGTTTTAGCTGCTGAGACCTGCAAAGACCTGATTTAGGACCAACAGCAGGAAAATGCATCATTTGGAGCTGAAACATACGGATTGTTTTAAACGATTTTAAACAGTAACTGAGCTCTACCTGGTATTTCTACTATCCTCATTGTTCTTCATTGTTTTCTTTATTGTTGTACATATGTAGGTATATGCATATATATATATATGTGTATGTATACATGCAGATATATGGCATATGTTAGCTAATTTTATCCTGTTACTCTTTTATTCTTTTCTATTTCTTTTATTGTGTATTTTGCCCTGCTGTGGGAGTGGCTCTAATCTCGCTATGCACGTGTGTAATGACAATAAAGGTATTCTATTCTATTCTATTCTTTTTCCTGCATAGAAACAGCATTTTAACTTGTCCTCTTATAAACACTGAAAAGTACTACAGACTGACTGAATGTGAAATAAATAAAGCAGTAAAACAGTTTTAAAAGAGTTTTACTCTCTGATGAGTATTGGTGAATCATAAATTTTAAGTTTACATTAATATAAAACTATTTCATATTAAATTAAGAAAAATTAAATAACAAAAAAAGTAATTTTTTTTTAGCGAGCCATACGGAAGACACTCGCAGGACTTATTTGGCCCACGGGCCTTAAGTTTGACACAAATAGCAGTAGAACATCAGGTTCTAAATTTGGTCTTGATATGAATTAAATGTTTGTCTTTTAATTTAAATTACTGTATAATTACTAACAGGTGTGCAGGTTGCAGGTTTGAATCCCAGCTCAGGCCTCCTGTTTGCATGTAGTTGTCTCAGGTGTCCCCCTGATGGACCCCTACCTGCGGCCCTGAACGGGTTTAATCAGGTCCAGAAAGAAGAATAATTAATGAAAACAGGTCAGAGTCGGGTTAGGGTCTTCTTGAAGATCGGGACCCTCAGTGTGATTTACATTTCCTGCAGAGGAACCAGATTTGCAACATTTTTCGTATCTCTGTGATATTTTTAATAAAAACGATATTTTCCTCCATTTTGAGGGACTAACCCTGTTACAACAGAGATTTATTTTAAAAAGGAGCATCAAGAAGGTTCAGGTCCACCCAATCAGGGGGGCACTGTGGTGGGTTTCTGCTCCCTGACTCGATCTGGTTTCTGGTCCGGCTGAGGGTTCGACATCAAAGGGTTGGTTTTGGGTGGGAGGGTGGGTGGGGGTTACCTCAGCACACGGCCTGTAATTGTGGGCTCGTGGACTGGGAGAAAGGAGGCCCTGTGACGAGCCGATTCCAACGTTTCAAACTAAATCTGTAAGTTATTTTTAGCTCCGCAAACAAAAGGAGCTTCTTTGGGGCCGTTCTTCTGGAAACCCGGTGACCTCAGCTCGGTTTGAGGACTGGAGGAGGGGGGCAGGCCTGCGGCGGGACGGGCAGGGTGACGCCCGGCGCGGTAAATTTAGCCTCGGTCGGGATAAAAATAACTGCAGGGCATCCTGAGGAGATATTTATAGCTCCGAGAGGAAAACCTTCAGATCAGAACAGAACTTTGTGTTTCTGTTTTTAGGATTCTTATTGTTGGGAAACACTTTAAATAGTCCGACACAGAACCGTAAACATGGAGCTTTTCCTTCCAGCTCACCCGTCTGGAAAAACTGACTCCCAGTCTGATCCGACAGTCCTGGTGAGCAGCAGCTTCTAACATGGATCAAACATGGCTGCAGGTGAGGATTTTAATCAGGAGGAAATATCAGCTGAAGTGTTGATAAGCAGCAAAAATGACTAAACTCAGCTGAAGACTGCAGGTGTGTTGCTTTAAAAACTGTAGAAGAAGAAATAAACAACAAAAGAAAAATGGAGGCTCATTCCTTCAGCTGATCTTTTTGTAGCTTCTAGCTAGTTTTTTGCTACCCATAGATTTGACTAATACTTTTGGCTAGCATGTTCCAACTTTTTTGTTAGCAATCCTTTAACTAATTTTACCTTTTAACTAATTTTTTCTACCTTTAGCTTTTAAGTAAGCTTTAATTGGTTTTAGCTTTAGCCATTTTAGCTTTTAGCCAGCATTTTGCTTCTTTTAATTTCCAGTTATGTTTTTGCTACTTTTACCTAGCTTCTTGCTACTTTTAGCCAACTTTTTAATACTTTAAGCTGTTAGCTAGGCTGTTATAACTCTAAGTTATTAGCTTGTCTTTTGCTATTTTTAACTTCTAGCAAACCTTTTGCTATTTTAGCTAGCATTTTGCTATTTCTATTTTTTATTTCTATCTTTCACTACTTTTTTGCCTTTAGCTGTTTTTTTGCTACTTTTCAGTGTTAGCTTAGCTTTTGCTATTTTTTGCTAGCTTTTATCTATTTTATCTTTTAGCCAGCAATTTGTTATATTTTACTTCTATTCAACTTTTTGCTACGTTTACCTATAGGCTCTTTAAGCCAACTTTCTACTACTTTAAGCATTTAACTTGGCTTTTATAATTTTTAGCTTTTGCTATTTTTAACTTCTAGCTAACCTTTTGCTACTTTTAGCTGTGCTTTGCTACATTTTGTTAGCCTGTTACTTTTAGCTAGCTTTTTGCTATTTTTAATTTTTACATATCTTTTTACTACATTTTGCTTTTAGCAGCTTTTTGCTACTTTTAGGTGTTAGCTTAGCTTTTGTTACTTTTTGCTAGCCTTTTGCTATTTTTAGCTTTTAGCCATCACATTGCAACTTTTGACTTTTAGCTAGGCATGTGACACTTTTTCACCCTTGTTTTTTTTTTTTTTTTTTTTGTCAGTCTGTTGCTACTTTTAACTAGCTCTGTGCTACTTTTTGCCTTTAGCTAGCTTTTTGCTAGTTTTAGCATTTTTCTACTAATATTTAGCTTTTTCTCACTTTAAATTAGCACTTTTCTACTTTTAGCTTTTAGATACCATTCTGTTACGTTTAGCTCTTATTCAGCATTTGGATACCTAAAATACTCCTGCAGATTTTAGCTAGCTTTGTGCTACTTTTAGCTTTTAGTTACAACTATTTAGCTAGAATTGTAGTTTTAACTGTTGTTCTATTATGTTCAGATACATTTTTTGTGTGTTTATCTTTTTTAGTTTAATCAGAAAACTAGAATCAGTCTTTTCCTAAATTTATTTTACTTTAATTTCTTCCTTTTTGTTGTTAAATCTTTAAATTTTCTGTTGATGAAAAACTAGTAAATTTTTTTTACAAACTTTCTGGGTTTTCTGGAAATGAGGTTTGAATTCAGAGGAAATTCAGGTTTAGTGAGGAAATAAACCTGCAGAAACAACATGCAGTTCAGGTGAACTGAGGGGGGAAAGGAAAAACCGGTGGACTTGTTTGACCCGGGGGTCTGCAGGGTCTGATCTGAGCTCAGCTGAAGTCTGAAAGGGAAACTTATGAAGAGGCAGAAACACAACGACAGGAAAGACTTCAGAGGTGGTCGAGAACGTGAACTTCTGGTTTTATTACCAGTAAATCCCCCAAACCCCCTCTTACACACACACACACACAACACCACGTGACTTCCAACAGCGCTGCTCAGGACCCTCATTTACCAACAACATCACCACAACCAGAGAGTGTGTGCTCAGGTGACACACACACACACACACACTGATCTACACACGGGAAGTGGTTCAGACTCTGGTTTGTCTTCTTATTGTTGTCAAACTGAAAGTTATAAAAATCTTCAACAGCTCAGAAACGTCAGGTTTATCAACAAAAACTGAGCAGCAGCTTCAAACTACAGCAACTTTATTTAAAACACACAGTGGTGGGCAGCACTAATCTAAATATTAGTTGCACTAACCCTAAAGCACTAACTCAAATGTTTAGGTCCCCTAATTCTAAAGCACTAATGCACTGAAACATTTATCAAAAGCTAATTCTAAAGCACTAATGCACTGAAACATTTATCAAAAGCTAATTCTAAAGCACTAATGCACTGAAAATTTTAGCAAAAGTTAACTCTAAAGCACTAACCCACTGAAAAATTTAGCAAATGCTAATTCTAAAGCACTAATGCACTAAATATTTTAGCAAAAGCTAATTCTAAAGCACTAATGCACTAAAAAAATTTGCTAAAGCTAATTCTAAAGCACTAATGCACTGAAAAATTTTGCAAAAGCTAATTCTAAAGCACTAATGCACTGAAAAATTTTGCAAAAGCTAATTCTAAAGCACTAATGCACTAAATATTTTAGCAAAAGCTAATTCTAAAGCACTAATGCACTGAAATATTTTGCAAAAGCTAATTCTAAAGCACTAACCCACTGAAATTTTTAGCAAAAGCTAATTCTAAAGAGCATGCGTGCTTGAAAAGTTGTAAAGTTTTTCCACGCTGCGTTCACTGACCACCTCTGTTTTCCTGTGAAAATACCTCGGCTGTTTTTGTCGGAGCGGTGAGGTATTGTCAAAGAAAAACATGTTGTTTTACTTGCATGAAGTGAAGATTAAAAACAGGAAAACAGAAAGAGAAACTATGCAGAGCTGCATTCCTCAGAAGACTTTTCCCTTCATGTGATACATCTGAAACCATCGTCTCCAGAGAGATCAGGACGAAGATTCAGCCTCCAGCTGCAGCCGAAGACATAAAGAGGGAGTGTTCCTGATCCAAAAACACAACAAACACACCTTCCACCCACAAACCGCAGCTCCGACAGCTTTGTGCCGTCATCCTGAGGCCTGCTTCATGTGGAAGAAGAAGAGAAAATCATGTTTGAGTTGAACTTTGTGTGCCGCCTCAACGACATGCAGCTGCTGAGAGCAGAGACTGCAGGAAACACCGTCTGCAGCCGGAGTTACAGAGAAAAACTCCCAAAATGATCAATGAGAGGCAAAACTTACACAGACACACAATAAACCTGCAACAAACCTGCAAAATTACACAAAAAGTGTCCATAAAACACAAAAAAAGCAACAAAAAGTCTCTAAATAATTACAAATATAAAAACTGTCCACAAATAAAAAAATATCTTCACATAAAACAGCCAACAATGAACAAAAGCATCACAAAATAACCAAAAAGCAACAAAAACCAAGACAAAATGACACAAAAAACCAAAGATGTCATCATAAGAAGATACAAAATGACCACTAAGACCCAAAAATGTGACCACAATGAAAGCAAAACATATAAAAGTGGTCACAAATAAACATGTTACAACAAAAGGAGACAAGATGTTTTTACAAAATGATCAAAAAGCAAAACGTCTTTGGAAAAAGAGACAAATAGAACGAAAAATACAATTGCCAATAAGATGCACAAAAATACCAAAAAAAAACTAAAAGTTTTCAAAAAACACACAAAATGATCACTAAGATGCAGATATATGACCACAATGAAAGCAAAAAAAAAAAGTCACAACAAAGGAGACAAAACATTTCAAAACTCAATAAAACAAAAGACACAAAGTAACAAAAAATCTACACAATGACCTCAGAGACCAGAGGTAGGTACCTGTCAGGTTAGTTTTAGGTCAGGGTTAGGATATAAAATTACCAAAAAATGACTGGAATGACGGCACGGTGGCTCGGTTGGTAGAGCTGATGCCTCTCAGCATCAAATCCTGGTTCGGGGACCTTTCTGGGTAGAGTTTGCATGTTCTCTCCGTGCATGTGTGGGTTTTCTCCGGGTACTCCGGCTTCCTCCCACACACCAAAAACATGACTGTTAATGAGGTTAATTGATAACTCTAAATTGTCCCTAGATGTGAGTGACAGAATGGTTGTTTGTCTCATTTGTCTCTGTGTGTGTCTCTGTCCAGGGTGTCCCCCGCCCCTCACACTTCAGGGTGTCCCCCCCCCTCACACTGCTGCTGGATATGAAGGGAAGAGCCAAGAATAGATAATGGATGGATGAATGGAAGTCAATAGAAAGTCCTCACAAGGACAGAGAGACATAGTAGTTGTGAACATACTCAGAGCTGTGTGTGTGTGTGTTTGTGTGTGCTTGTGTTGGTTGTGAACACACTGTCCTCCAGAGCTGAGGTCTGATGAAGAACCAGATGCTGTGTCCTGGTCTGACCTCTCTGCTCAGCGTTGCAACACATCTCCTTCTCTGAGTCTGCTGTGATTGTTGGAGCCTCTCTGGTTTTTCCTCTTCTCCTCTCCTCTCCTCTCCTCTCCTCCTCCATGTTGACTCATCCTCCTCGTCGGTTCAGGAGTAGCCTTACATGGTCCGTGACGCAGCGGCAGGATCTCCTCGACGTAACGCACCGACGCTCCTTAAACACACTTTCAGCTCTCTCCCACTGGCTACTTCGGCGGCTCCGGCGGTCCAATCGCCATGCTCCGTCTGTTTCCACGGCGATGTGACGAATGCAGATCATGAAACCTCCACCTCCTCTTCCTGGTGGATGCTGCAGCAGAAATAGCTGCTGGCCTGACACACTGTGCTGGTTTTAACATTTCAAAAAAATGAAGCAGCTATTCCAGAGAGCTCGACGTTACGAGTCATCCTCGTCACCAAAACCAACGAGTCCACACTTCTCTGATCCCATCTGATCGATTGGTCCAAACTGACTCAGACCGGTTTATTTCTGAGCTCTGAGGCTCAGCGGAACCAACAGAGAGGCTTCATTTTAATGTTTTTATCAGCAGAAAGATGTGTTTAACACTGCTGAACGAGTACCAAACCAAGACCAGTCCCTCAGGACCTGAGGATCCAGACACAACCAACAAGTCCAACAAGGTCATTAGACCAACTCCCAAATGGTAGACAGCCGTGTTGGATGGTCTCCTCGGGGTCTTCGGGCATATTTCAGAGCACAGTGCTCACACTTGATGGGTCTTGAGTGGACAGATCCATCAGGTCTCTTTGAAGAAATCTGGATCTTGATAGGCCGTTTGTTCAAGGCTGGGTTTGAGGGACACAGATAAACACAGGACTGGTCCAGGTGTATTTTCCTCTGGAAGAGAGACAAAGAAAACACGTTATTGATAGAAGTAATTATAACAAACATGTAGAGGAGAGAGACTAAAGATAATAGTAGAGTGAGGAAATGTGGTCAGTTTGTCCTCCAGCAGTCTAAGCCTATAACAACATAACTAATTAACTATAATAACTAAGGAATAAGTTAGGATATCTAAGTCTAACTATAGGATTTATCAAAAAAGCTGTTCGATTTTGGACGAGTTACATCATCACATCATCAGCGTACGTGATGATGTCGTTAAGTTACATGGGCGTTAACAGATGATATGGCCGGTTAAAAAGATTCAGATCATTCTTGAACGTCACATCTCTAGACTTAGCCTCATATCTGTGGCAACACGTGGGCCGTGTCCCAGATCAGGGGCTAGGTCCTTCGAAGGACCTGGTCTACCAACCCATTCTCACTCCCGACTCGTCAACATATTGACACTTGGTCAGGTATCGTCTGCGTCCAGTTTTGGGTGCGTCGGGTACCCCCCTCACGTCAGTTCTTAACGAGATGAGACGGAGGAGGAGAGCAATGGCCCTCATGCAAGAACCGTTCGTACGCACAGATTTGTTCTTAAGTTGTGCTTACGAACGGTTTAGGAGAATT
>JARVGW010000427.1:1407529-1419146 GCA_031762495.1 Anablepsoides rubrolineatus | reverse complement strand
ATGTTCGTACGAACCCTTCCTACGAACAAAAGTAAGAGAAATTTAGGAGAAGAATACGAACATGTTCTTGCATGAGGGCCATTGTCATAATTTTGAAATGAATAGGAAATGTGTGACAACTAAACATCTCACACCTTAAATTTAACTTCTATTAACTCTATACAGCCTATCACTGACCTCAGTACCTAAAATTAACCATTAATCTGATCTGGATCCGTCATATTAACCACAATCTTTGTTACAAGATTTTTTTTGAGCTTTGAGAGGAAGCTGGTCTACCAACCTGCACCAAACCAGATCCAGAATCTGACCCAATTCAAGACCACATGAAGTCCAGAACCAGGACCGTCCAGTTCTAAATCTGAACGTCTGAGATCAAAAACTGCAACAAAACAAGTCGGATTAGTTGTAGTTTGGAAACACAGACGTAATCTTCCAAACCCTCGTCCTAAAATAACTTCCAGTGATGTAAACAGTTACAAAATGGGACACACATTAACACACACACATTAACACACACACATTAACACACACACATTAACACACACACATTAACACACACACACACACCTTGAAGTTATTCTGGGTGTGTTTAAACAATTAGCACAGGTGTGTACGTTCCTTCCATCAGATCAAAGACTGTGTAAACCCGGGTCACATGACCTCTGACATCCATCGGGGCGTGAGCTGTTTGACTTTAACGGGACGTCCTCGTCCCGGAGGTGATTGTTTACAGTGTAACCATGGAAACCAAACCAGTCCCACACACGTGGATTGTTGTTTTTCTTTCTCTTTGCACGCAGCCTCGCAGACTCAGAAAGTGCAGAAAGGCCTGAAAGTGAAAAAGTCTCACGGCGAAGAAGAAGAGGAATGAAGAAGCCGACCCGCCTGAGGCAACGCCGAAGCTTCCGTGACGGCGTTCCTGCCGACTAACCCTTTGTTTCGCCCGCCTGCCCGCCTCATGGAACATTCACTCCATATACGTGAACAACACCTGCCAACATGCTAATCATTGTTGAGCTAAAAGCTGCGTCCAAAATATTTATCTTCCCTTTTGTAAGAAAGCTGCTGCTTGACCAGATGCTAAAACTGCACTGGATTAGTTTAAAATAGAAACATTCTTGGTTATATTTGGCCTCTGAAGGAGTTCACACATTCCAACACATCTGTGTTTGAGCAGAAAAGAAGTGTTGTATAAAGTACTGCAGTAAAAGTACAAATATCTTACCTAAAAATTACTTTGGTAAAAGTTAAAGTCTCCTTTAGGAATATTACTTGAGTAAAAGTCTTAAAGTTTCTGATATTTTTTGTACTTAAGTATTAAAAGTAAAACGATTTATTTAAAGGGATCCATGATTAGTTGTAACATTAAACTTTATTTGATAAACATTTATTTTAACATTTTTAAACAAGCCTTCAGCTAACCATAAACTGCAGTCTAACCCTTGACTGCTCACCAACCATGGCTTCTTCTTTCTGTTGCTTTTTTTTGTATTATTTCCACACATGGCAAACACTCGTCTGAGTTAAAATTTAGAATTTATTCTTCTTGTTTTTGATGTTGCATTATAGTGTTAATGTTTTATTATGTCTTACTTATGTTTTGTTTGTTTTCATTATGTTTTATCCTGTCTTTCCACCATTTTTTACACTGTTGATGCTTGTGAATCTATTTCTATGAAATGCACTTTATAAATAAAACTTTACTTACTTTACTTACTTACTTACTTACTTAACTGTAAAATTAAGACTGTAAAAACACTGTTCAGTTTTTATTATTTTTAAACAAAATGTTTTAAATATATTATGCGGACTGAGCCATTTTCTTTACACGCAAATAACTGTCCATCTAACCAAGTTTTAAAACATTATATTCAGCCAAAAAGTCGTTTTGATCTTGTTTTCATTTGTCTTGTTAGTCTGAAAATTTGACTCAAATTAAGTCAAAATTTTCTGCCAATGGAGTAAGAAAATTTTACTTGGTAAGATTCTTAAAATACTTGATTTGACTAATTTTTTTCTTATTTCAAGAATTTTTCTTACTCTATTGGCAGAAAAGTTTCACTTAATTTGAGTCAAATTTTCAGCCTAACAAGACAAATAATCTGACACATTCTGAAAATAAGATTATTATTCTGACACAAGCAGTTCTTGTTGAGTAAATCAGTCTAAAAACAAGATGAAAAAGACTTTTTAGCTGAATATAAGATTTTAAAACTTGGTTAGATGGACAGTTTTTGCAGTGAAGCATACTGGGTAAATGATGATGTCATCGGTGCAGCATCAGGTTCTTCTTCCATCAAGCAGCTCTGTTGTCCTCTGAGTGGTTTCTACCTTCTCCTCTCTGTCAACTCTCTCACATCTCTAACTTAAAAGCATCATATCTACCATATTTATTCATAATATGATCATCATTTTTTGAGCTTACAAAGCATAAAAATCTAAATATCAATAACATGTATAATACAACCCACTTTATGGATCATTTTTAGGGTTAAATTTCTAGTATTATACATGAATAAATACAGGACTTTAAATGTAATGAAATAAAAGGAAAAGTAACAATAAAAAAAAAGATCAAATTACAAAGCTAACATTTTTTTTTGTTGTTGTATAAAATAAAAATGATAATAAGAACACAGAGGTGTGGGTTTGTCCTCTGGTTTCAGGAACACATGAACATCCAGACGTCAGCAGCAGAGGTGCATGATGGGAAACTTCTGACCTGTTGTCTTTTTTTTCCAGCTTTCATTCAGTTCTCATATTTTCTGCGTGTTTTCTGTTGCAACCCTGGATTGGTTTCGGGAATCTTTGCGAGCCGATTGGCCGAGCCCAGATCTCCGTCAGCCGGAGGACTTTGTTGTGTCGTGAGACGAGCTGCCGGCCCAGCCTGGCCCAGGCGGGCCGGAGGCCAAAACCAACAGTCCTGACGGGTTCCCGTCACTCCTAACGGGATGTGACATCAGGATGTGACATCACGGCCAAAGGTTGGTGCTGTTTGTGCTTTACGGCCCTGCAGCTTCCACACAAACAGAACTCAGTGTTCTGTGTTTTACTGAAAGATTTCAGCTGCCCCCCACCCGCCCACCCGCCTGCCCACCCCCTCCAGGATGAGGCCAGGAGCAGAAAACTGCAGCCAACATGTGGAAAAACTTGTTTTTCTCTCATTGTGTTGAACTTTCAGCTGAAATACCAACCGTTTAAAAATAAAACTCATAAAATCTGCAAATCTGCTCTTTTGCTTTGAAAGCTAACAAAGATGCTAACTAAAGCTAAACGCTAAAGTTTATTTATTCATTCATTTAATTTCATTTAACTAAAACAAAATACATTCAAAACATAAAACAAAATGAGAGAATAATAATAATAAAAATACATACACATATATATTAAAATAAAATAAAATAAAATAAAATAAAAGGTAGCAGAAGATGAATTTTGGACTCAAATAAATAAGCTAAAACAAAAAGATTTCTCTTTTTGTCTTAGAAGAAATTGGAATTGTCCCAATGTTTATTTGAGTTATTTTAATTCTTTTAAAGACTTCAGTGTTTCATGACCCACATTGGGGTCTGGTTCTGGTTCTGGTTCTGGTTCTGCTGATTGAAGATGTGGTTTTTCTCATGTGCTGCTCAGGAGCAGAAACTGAGAAACTCTGCTCTCAACTTTCACTTTTACTAACGGGGATTTTATCATGAGTTAAATCATTTGACTCTGAGTGGATCTGTTCATTTATTTTTAAAGATTAAATCATTTAATCTGAAGCTGAAGGAGATAAAATTAGGAAAAAGTGTTTTTAAAATGCTTAAATTAAATATGTGAGCCATCACTTCGAAATGAGGAGGAAGTCAAATTTGGTCAAAATGAACTAATTACATTTTCATATTCCTGCTTTATTTCGATTGTTATTATTTCCATAATATTATCTAGAATTATTGACATTTTATTATTTAATTTACATTTTATTTCATTATTAATTAATAGAGCCACTCCACCTCCTCTTTTATTATGGTTCTTGCTTTAAAAGCTACATTTTGATACCTGGATCATTCTGATATCATATACGACTTAATTTGTGTTGTTGGTTAAAATAATACATAAATATTTAGTCTGAATCCTAATTTTATGTCATTTTAATGAGTAATTTTTGATGTCATTATAAAGAGGTGCTACTGCTAAAACAGTGCTTCAAACGTTGGTTTCTGTTTATATTTCAGACACTTCATTCATAAGGCATTTATTTATTATGTTTTGGTAAGTTTTATTTCTCCGTACCACTTTTAGACTTAATCCTCGTGTCGATGTGATGGTTCACATATATTCTATCAGTTTCTTCTAGTTACATTATGTTTAAGGTGCATAAATTCCTCCAAACATGCTTTTAAATCTTTCAGGAGTCTTAATGTTTGGTGTTTTACAGACTGAGAAGCATTTGCTCATCACATGAAGCCTCCATGTGATGAAGATGAGGATCCTGTCAGAAATGTGACTTTAGGACAGATACAGTTCTCTGAGGATGAAACATCTGCAGAGTTTAGCTTCTCAGGTGGGATTTACCTGCATGTTGGTTTTCTGTAAGAGCTAATTCAACATCTAACTTCTTGTTGCAACTTTTTACAATAAAATAAGTCTAAAGCAGGGTTTGAAATGTAAAAAATATTGATTTTTTATTATTGATTTAATCCAAATCAGCTGAACTGGTTGATCTGTCTGATTGTTTTCACTTTAAGGTTAATTTATTCAGAAAATGTGTTTTTGTATGCAAGAAAACCCATCAACGTGTGCACTTTTATTGTAAAATAAAGAGTTTTAACAGTAGTTTTATGAGAATGTTTTATTGAATCTGTTCTTACTTTTTCTTTTATTTGCTGGTATTGACACAGAAAAAACAAACACATACATCATATTGTCAGTAAAATCTCCCATTAAATAGCATCACTGCTCTCTATAGAAACAGATCCTTGGATAAAGCTCAGGCAGTTTAAGCTGAGCCAAACCAGCTCCTCTTTTACCATCAGGACACAGATTTGCTTTAAAAAGATGTCGAATCAACAGATTTAAGAACTCCTTTTTACCTGCTGTTATTGTTATTTTAAATACTTCTTGTTGATTGTTTTGTGTTTGTAGTTTTATGCCTAAACTATGATGGTTTTTATAGTTTTTTTACTGTATTTGTGGTTGATAAACTGAAACTGAACAATACAGAAAAAAAACATCCAATTTTTGGACCCATGTGCAAAATGTGTGCAATATTCTCAGGAACATTTCTAACGTGCAATATTACAAATAATGTAGCAGAAAATACTGTCAAATTTCCCTATTTTTTTATTTCTATACAGAAACTCTTTGATTTCTTTTTTTTTTGTTAATGCAAATTTTTATTGTCTTTACTTGATTTGAACTTGTCTATTGTATTATATTTTCTATTCTCCTAATATTATTTTATAATGTCTAAAATAATAATAAATAATAATAATAATAATAATAATAATAATAATAAGCACCTTGGAGCAGCAAACCCAATTTCATTGTAATGTAAATTATAATGACAATAAAGACGATTCTGATTCTGATGATTGTTTTTGTTTCCTGCAGGCTGGGACACAAACTGTCCATGCATGGGGATCATTTTAAAGATAACTTGAACTTTTAAAAGTCTGTTTATCTGTTTTAAATGTACAAAGTATCGCGCGCATGCGCAGAAAACACTCAAATCCATCGTTTCTCTTTCAAACATTTATTCAGATAAAAGCTGAACAGGATTCATTTTCCAATCAGTTCATTAAAAACAAACAGACATGATGTCATCCCTGACAGTTCAAGTCCATGAGTGCACATGTGAGTGCACAGGTGAGTGCACAGGTGAGTGCACAGGTGAGTGCACAGGTGAGCACGGAGCACATGCAGCTCAGCTTCACCCGCAGTTCCTCTGTCCCATCATTTAAAAATACTCCATCATCATCAGCATCTCTGCAGCCTCCTCCACAGCTCGGTCCGGTCCGGCTTCCAGAACCAGGACCTCACGTCGACTCGGCCTGCACCAGGTAACCCGTCCACGCCCCCTGCAGGTTCGCTCGGGTTCCTCTCAAACGCCTCTCCGTCACGAGGACTGGGCCGTTTGGCGCCTCAGTTATCCAGCTCCATCCACCGCCTCCCCTTCACCGGCGGTCGGGTTCTGCTCGGCTCGGTGGGCGCTCAGCGGTCCTGCAGGTTCAGGCAGGGCACCCACTGGTTCCTGCAGCGGATCTGCTCACAGAAGCTGCTGACGTCCTGCAGGGCCTGGCACTGCAGAGGCTGGACCTGCGGGTTCTGCAGGAACAAAGAGGGGACGGGTTAGACCCAACAAGAACTGGTTCTGATACTTTGTGATAACACACAGAATGTGTCCAGTAAATCTAAAAAAGTAGCATTTTTGAGTATTTTATTTATTAATTTAAAAGTCTTTCTAGCCCTAAGCTTAGATTTCTTTAACACTATTTCAAATTCTAAAGAAATAGAATCATTTTTGAAAAGTGAATAAAAGTGAGAAAATATTTTCAATTGTTTATTTAATAAGCAAAGAAAGCAGATTTAATGTTAAAATGACATCTACAGAGTGATTTTGTGCTCAGATTGACTCTGTAACATTTTCTACATATAGGTCAAATTAATCACTGCAATAAAATAACTTTCTCTGTTTTTATCACTTTTACAGTGGATTACATCAACTCTGTTACATTACAGAAGTGAAACATCAATCTGTGGATCTGTGTTTGATTACTCTGACTGGATTTCTCAAGGACCAGGATGTGTGACACAAAAATCTGAATTATGGAACTCAAACTTTAAGATCAGTTTCTGCTGGCACAAAATGTATTCCATAGTTCCCTCCAACATATGATTGAGACAAGATTTGAATATTTATTTTCCACCGTTTATGTGAAATAACTAAAGTATCGATATTTATTTATTTTTGGTATCGATTCTAGAAGATAAAGTGCTCGGTAGGATCGATATTTGAGTGACTTACAGTGACCAGGATGCAGTGCAGGTCGCGGGGCTCGTTCCCGTTGCTGTCCGCGGTCTCGTCGCCCAGCAGCTGAGCCAGCCGCGTGGTTCCGGACACGCGCAGGATGTTGATGTCGTTGTCTCCACAGAACGCCTGCAGCAGCGTGAAGTGGATCTGCAGCGCGATGTCATCTTCATCTTCCTCATCTGTGGCCAGCAGGCACAGCACCACGCTGTCCGGGTCCCTGCAGAACACACGAGAGGTTCGGTCAGACACATACAGAACCCAACAGAACCTCACACACATGGAACCGGAGCATGACGTCATATACTCACACATTCATCAGCTTGGCGGACTCGTAGACCCCCACCGTGAGGCAGTCCTGCCTCTGAGCCGCGACCAGCAGCTCCTCCAGAGCCTGGGTCACTGTCTCCATCCTGCAGGAAGACACGAAGCGGGTTAGAACCGGGTCGGAACCACACAAACACTAGAACCGTGCACAATCAAATCAAACCCCAAAAGAACTCACTTTTTATCGGTGCCGCTGGGTCCAACAACCTCCTCCAGAGTCATGTTGAAGTCAGTGAAATAATCCACCAGCTCCAGGATAGAAGAAGAAAATCCGCTCAAATCCTCAGATAAAGTCCAAACAGAAAGGTAATCCAGTCCGGTACCGAGGTCCAGCTGAGGTCCGAGAGCTGCGAGAGTGTCAGATAAGTCCAAAATGTTCCGATCAGAGAGTCAGAGCGAAGCTTTCTGCCTCTAAAAGGCGAAACTCTCCGGTTTTATACCCTGCTGAGGCGGAGCGGCCTCTGATTGGTCCGCCGCGATCAAAGGAGCCTCCGGGCTGCGCGCTGATTGGCTGAGCGCGGCAGAAACCAGCCGAGCCCCACGTGGGTGGTTTCGGAGAATCCCCCACAGTCTCTCTCTCTTTTTCCTCCTCTTCCTCCTCCGCTTGTTTGTCTCTTTCTGTCTGAGGAGGAATTTCCAAACCTCCTCCCATAACGAGCCTGCACGAGCTCTCCGGTCCAGTGTGTGTGTGTGTGTGTGTGTGTGTGTGTGTGTGTGTGTGTGTGTGTGTGTGTGTGTGTGTGTGTGCGGGGGTGGGGATGGGGGGGGGGGTGTCAGACTGTATGTGTGAGCAGGTGACCGTAGCACGAGCGTTGTGTAAATCACGAAAACACAAGAAGAAGAAGCTGTTGAGCACGAGACGGTCAGGTGACCTTTCTGACCCGGGTCAGATTTATCCTGGGTCAGAATCTGAAGCAGAACTTTGAGAAACATGTTCCAGAGGTTGAAACTGAGCTGCTAGCTACAAAAAAAAAAAAAAAAAAACAGTAGCAAAAGCCGAGCTGGAAGCTAAAGGCTGCACATATGATTATATGTGCAGATTATATGTAAAGTTTCTGAAGGTTAACTGTCAGATAAAAGAAACCACAAGTAGACAAAGGTTAGCAAAATGTAGCTAATTTCTACAAACTAAAAGTGCAAAACAAAAAGAAAAAATCACAAGTAGCAAAAGTTTAGTTGAAAGTATCTAAAATCTTGAAACTAAAAGAAGGAAAATGTTAGCTGAATGTAGTTAAATAGCAAAACTGAATAACAACAAGTAAAAGCACAGCTGGAAGCTAAAAGCTGCAAATCTAAATGCAGCAAAAAGTTTTATCAAAGTTTCTGAAGGTTTGCTTCAAAAAGTAGCAAAGCTAAAAACTAAAAGTTGCAAAATTCAGAAACAAACAGTAGCAAAATGCCAGCTGTAAGTAGCTAAATGATTAACTAAAGCAGCTAAATGGCTAAAAACTAAAATTGCTGAATATAAAATATATCTATGTGGCAAAACATAGATATATAAATTAGTTAAAAAGCATCACATTGTGAACTGAGACGACAGAGCAGCTGAAACTTTGTTTTTGAAGGAACTGTTTTTATTGGTAAAATATTTACAAATAAAGTTTAAAAAGTATAAAAGTTACTAAAACTAAAAGAAGTTTCTGCAGCTGTTTTATTATGAAAACAGCTAAAATAACAGAAAGTCTGCAGGCGCATGTGTGTGTGTGGGGGGGGGAGGGGGGGGGTCCACTCAGGAGAGGGGTTTCATGGAAGATCAAACTTAAAAAGAAATGAAACTGAAAATAATCCAAAGAATCTGAACTGCAGATATTTTAGGATTTATGACTGGAAAAACAAACAACAAGAACAAGAAGCTAAAGTTCACAGTTTGACCTAAATATATTAATATTATAGTAAAATCAGTTCAAATGGTTTTGAATGAGTAACAAATATTAAAAACATTATGTAATGAATCAGATTTATGAGATGGAGGTTGTTTACGATGAAACTGCTTCCAAATAAAGTCTTTGAAACTAATGAGTCATTTCTGATGACGGTTAAATTTAATCACGTGACAAAAACGAGCCCTCTACATCAAACGTTTGCACATAAATGAGCTGAAATTAGCAAATCAAAAGTGTTTTTTTAATATTTCTGGTTTCAGTCAACTTCAAAAAGCTTTACAGATTAAAAAAATGTGTTCATTTGACTTTGATTGGTGTTGAATTAAACAAATACTTCAAAGGAAAAGTCTGTTTTAATCAGTTTTGTTGTGTTCCGGCGCCCCCTGCTGGTCATCTGAAAACTCACCTCTGAAATAACTTTTGTTTATTTAATTCACTAATAATTATAATAATAACAGAATTTTTTATTTGTCACAACACGACTGAGGTTTGATATAAATTCAGATTTTATTTTTATGTTTGCTTTTTCCTGTTTTTTTGTAGTTTTCCTACTACTTAGATTGTTTTTCATGCATTTTTTGCCTGTTTTATTTGAGTTTTGCAGGGTTTTGTTTTGGAAAACACACACAGGCAGAAGAAAATTAGTCTTTCTATTGATTAATGATAAAATATTTGGATATCTTAACAAAAATGCTTATACAGTCTATGAATCCTAATAAATAGCAAAAATGAGAAATGATAAGTTGTACATATGAGTTTATAAAATGACTATACCCAGTTTTAGTCTAAACTCTGTACCTTAAAAATGATTTAATTAAATAAACAATGGTGGAAACACTTCAGTTTGTGCTCAGTTGCAACAAATAAAGCTCATTATTATCCTTATTGAGAGGAGCTGTGGCTCATCATC
The DNA here is from genome assembly GCA_031762495.1 of Anablepsoides rubrolineatus. Classification (NCBI taxonomy): domain Eukaryota; kingdom Metazoa; phylum Chordata; class Actinopteri; order Cyprinodontiformes; family Rivulidae; genus Anablepsoides; species Anablepsoides rubrolineatus. Next base: position 1,409,014 of record JARVGW010000427.1, on the reverse strand, counting down.
AGCCAATCAGAGCTGATGTTTCAATGGATCACATGACCCTGAAGCTTTGATCAGTCTGAGCATTTATTTACCTGAACAAAACAAAGACTGTTTGATTAAATTAACTCTCATTCTTTTCAGGTGAAACTTGAATCTAATCCTAGGAGAGTTTTGACTTAAAAACAGAAGTTTCATGTTTGAATTCAGAAAGTCAAAAGTAAAAAAACCAAAAAGTTAATTTAATCAACATCTGAATCCACATCGTGACTGACTGACTGATTAAAGGTGAAACCTCCTGCTGGTTCTCCTGCAGTTCACAAATCATCTCATTAAACAACACATCCCCACCTCACGCCTCAGAATCCACAGCTTTTTAAACAAAAACACTCAAACATTGATTTAATGATTAAAAATAAAGAAACAAGCTAAATATTATCAGATTTTTAGTTTTAATAGGTAAAGCTTCCTTCACTCCTATAATAAAATAAAATAAAATATGTGAGCCATCATATCGAAATGAGGATTAAGTCAAATTTGGTCAAAATGACCTCATCACATTTTCAGATACCTGATCATTCTGATATCATAAACTTATCCAGAGATATGACTTCATTTGTTTTCTTGGTTATATTAATACATTACTGTTTGGTCTGAATTCTAATTTTATGTAAATTTATTGAGTCATTTTTTATTTTAATATAAAGAGTAAACTTTAAATAATAAATTGTATATTCAAATCTCAGTTGGAAAAAAACAAAAACATTTCACAGGAAAAATTCAAACTTTTAAGGCATTTTTCCTCAAAATCATTTTTTTTGTTGCTACTGCTCCAAAAATGCTTCAAAAATTATATTTTACACACTTCATTCAAATGATACATTGATAAAGCATTAACTTATTATATTTTGACAAAATGCAATTTTTGCACACGTTTAAATCAAAACCCTGTATTTGCCCATTTTTCCACACTTTTGGACTTAATCCTCATTCTGGTTCAGCTGATTGAAGATCACTATGTGATGGGTCACATAGAATAGAACAGAATAGAACAGAATAGAATAGAAACAGCCTTTATTGTCCCGCGGGGAAATTCAGGTGTTGTAGTAGCAGCAGCAGATACATACATTAATCCACAGAAACATTATATGTGACCCATCACATCGAAATGAGGATTAAGTCTAAAAGTGGGATATGGAGAAATAGGCAATATAGTGTTTTGATTAAAATGTTTGCAAAAATTGCATTTTGTCAAAACATAATGATCAAATGCCTTATCAATGTATTATTTGAATAAACTGTCTGAAATATAGTCATAAAACAAAAATTTGCAGCACTTTTTTGGGCAGTACCAGCCAAAAACCTAATTTTGAGGAAAAATGCATTAAAATTTTGAGATTTTCCCTGTGAGCTAAAAGTTTTTTGTTTTTTTTTTCCAGCTGGAAAATCTCAATATTCAAATACTATCTGAAGTTTCTTCTTTATATTGGCATTAAAATTCCTCATTAA
>JARVGW010000427.1:1340453-1359040 GCA_031762495.1 Anablepsoides rubrolineatus | reverse complement strand
CGGAGAGAACCCACGCATGCACGGGGAGAACATGCAAACTCCACCCAGAAAGGTCCCCGGGCCGGGATTTGAACCGGGAACCTTCTTGCTGAGAGGCATCAGCTCTACCAACTGAGCCACCGTGCCGCTAAATTTAAACTCAGAATTAAAATCAAAACTGAGGGGAAAAAGACTGAAAGTGAGAATAAAGTGAGAATTCTGGCTTTTTTCTCAGAATTCTGATTTTAATCTTAAAAGTATGAGAAAAAAGTGAGAATTCTGACTTTAGAGTTCACTTTTTTCCAGAATTCTGAGATTAAAATCTGAATTCTAACTTTAATCTTAAAATTCTGAGGAGAGAAATCTGAATTTAATCTCAGGATTAAAGTCAGAACTCAGAAAAAAAGACATCTTTATCTACAATAAAATGAGAATTCTCACTTTAATCTCAAAATTGACTTTTTTCTCTGAATTCTTAAATCTTAAAATTTTGAGAAATTTCTTTGAGAAATTCTCACTTTAGAGTTTTGACTTTTTTCAGAATTCTGAGATTAAAATCAAACAATCAGAATTTTAAAATTAAAATCAGAATTCTAATTTGATTTCAGTGTGTCTAATCCTTTTCTGTATAAATAAAATCAGCAGAAACACCTCAGTTTTATTTTAGGATTTGATCAAACTAAACGAAACATCTTCAGATTTTGATCCCTGGATCCAAAGGGGTCCTGGTGGTCTTGGTTTTGATGATTGAGTAACTGCAGAACCTGAAGAGCAGAACCTTGTGTGCTAAAGTCATGCTAACGTCATGCTAACGTCATGTAGCTGGAAGCTAATGAAGGCAGAGTCTTGACGTCTTCTGTAGCTCTGAGAAATTTTTTACTTTAATCAACAAATATCTCAGTTTAAAATGCAGAATTTGTCATTTTTATGACTAAATTTTTCATTATTTTTACATTTTAAAGTTGTTAAATTGGAGCTAGCTTCAGGCTGCGGCTCGTCTGCAACCGGACCCCTCGGGGGTTTTTAAAGATGGAGGTTCTGGGTTTGACCGAGGTGGGTCCATTGGTTCTGGTCGGTGTCCATGCAGACCTGATGATGGAAGCTGAGGAGGGTTTCAGTCTCTGACGGAGCTCCACTGATTCACCTGGACTCCACTGACGGCCATGTTGCTCAGGGAAAAACACATCTTAAAAAGTTGGGTTTTTTTAAACGACTTGATTAATTTTGACTTTAAAGTCAGAATTCTCACTTTTTTCTCATACTTCTGAGTTCACTTTTTTTCCAGAATTCTGAGATTAAAATCTGAATTCTAACTTTAATCTTAAAATTCTGAGAAGAGAAATCTGAATTTAATCTCAGGATTGAAGTCAAAACTCAGAAAAAAAAATCAGAATTTTGAGATTAAAGTAAGAATTCTCATTTTATTGTAGATAATAGTGTCTTTTTTTCTAAGAATTCTTAAAATTTTGAGAAAAAAAGTCAGAATTCTCACTTTAGAGTTCTGACTTTTTTTCAGAATTCTGAGATTAAAACCTAAATTTTAACTTTAATCTCAAAATTATGATTTTTTTCCCAGAATTCTCACTTTAATCTTAAAATTATGAGTAAGAAGATATCTGAATTTAATCTCAGGATTAAACTCAGAACTCTGAGGGAAAAAAAATGCAGAATTTTAAAATTAAAATCATTTTACAACAGATTTATTTTTAAAAAAGGTGCAAAAAGAAACTGATAAATGTCTTCAGAATAAAAAAAGGAAGTCTTTGATTTGTTCTTTTTTTTTAGAATAAACCACCAAATAAATAAAGTGATGGTTAATTCTCACCTGCAGCCTGAATGAGAATATTAACATCAGGAGGGTTGAACTGATCTTTAAAATTAAACAAAACCTTTATTTTTTTCTTCCTCATCACTTTCCAAAGACACCAGTTTGTAGCCAAAACACAAGAAATTACCTTTTTTTGTAGGTAAAATTATAGAAAAGTAATTTTAAAACCATTTTGGCTTCATAGTTTTTAGAGCAAAGATTTAAAATGTTCAGAAATATAAAACTTAAACTAGAATTTCTGCTGATTCCAGTTTTTCTTTTTTTTTTATCTGAAGATGTTAAACAACCAGTTTGTCCCTTTAGGTTTTACTTACATTAAAGGGTTGATAAAATACATATTTACAATAATTTAAACCACCGTACGGTGAAACCGTTCAGTTTGAGCGTGGAGTCAGTGGAGTCTCAGCTTCAGTTTTTACTCTGCAGGAACTCCAGGGGGCGCTGATGAGCAGCTCCTGATTGGTCGTCCTTGGAGGAGGAGGAGGAGGAGGCGGTGCTACGAGGAGGCAAGGAGGAAGAGTATGAGAATGAGGAGTGGGGCGAGCAACGTGGCGGAGCAGGGCCGGGCCAGGCCGCCGCCGCCTCCGGTGGTGTCGTCGGTCAGGAAGGGCTCCGGAGACTCGTAGATGGAGTCGTCTGAGAGAGAGAAAAGATTTGTTAATCTGGTTTAATCTGGACTGGTTTAATCTGGACTGGTTTAAAAATCTGGACTGGTTTAATCTGGTTTAAACTGGACTGGTTTAATCTAGACTGGTTTAATCTGGAATGCTTTAATAATTTGGACTGGTTTAATCTGGTTTAATCTAGACTGGTTTAATCTGGTTTAATCTGGACTGGTTTAATAATCTGGACTGGTTTAATCTGGACTGGTTTAATAATCTGGACTGGTTTAACCTGGACTGGTTTAATCTGGACTGGTTTAATCTGGACTGGTTTAATCTGGTTTAAACTGGACTGGTTTAATCTGGTTTAAACTGGACTGGTTTAAACTGGACTGGTTTAATCTGGACTGGTTTAATCTGGACTGGTTTAATCTGGTTTAAACTGGACTGGTTTAATCTGGACTGGTTTAATCTGAACTGGTTTAATAATCTGGACTGGTTTAATCTGGTTCAATCTGGACTGGTTTAAACTGGTTAGAGATCAAGATGGCGGCTGCCAGTAGTGGGCATGGCTCTGTTATTTAGCTCACAGCTAACTTAATTTTTTATTTAGTGAATTAGCTTTTTTTTTTTACCAACTTTGCAAACAGTTAGCAGACCAAATAACTTTCGCTAAATTAGGTTTTTTTCAGCTTCAAGTCTGCTAACAGCTAACTAACAAGCTAACACCAACAGGTTTGTGAGTCTTAGCGGTTAGCTGTTAGCTTCAACTACATTTTTTTACATGTTAAGTGGTTTAGAGTTAGCTAATCTATATTTCCAGTTAGCTTCAATAAATCATAATCTGCTAACTTTTTTGCTAGCTGTGCCCACGACTGGTGGCTACGACTGGTGGCTACCACCATATTGCTCATGTGGTGGGAAAACATCTGAGGCTGTAAGAAAGACGACCTGGGAGAACTTGGCCAAAGTTCTAGTCGACCAATTAGCAGCTGATCAACAACAGAGCGGCTAAAAAATAAAAGAATCAAGCTTCTGCGACGGTCCAGTAAAGGTCCAAAAACCATTACAGGAGGTTCTAGCTGCTGCCGGATCCAGTTCTCCACACTATAACCGATCCTTGTTCGGAGGTTTTATTGCCGTAACTCAAGGATCAAATCTTTTTTTCTTTTTGTTTCCACTCTTGAACTCTTTTCATCGCCGCCGCCTGTAAATCTCCTAAAGACGCCGCTGTGATCCGGCCCGGCAGTGAATCGAGTCCAACACGGAGGAGTGAGTGACGGGACCAGCCGGTCCTCCTCCAGGAGTCACGGTAACGAGCCTTAAAGCTGTCATCCGCCGTGCAAAAGTTTAAATGTGAACCAGAGTCGGATCAAAGCTGCAGTTAGGACTCCTCGATTCAAAGATGGCCGCCGCAGCTCATCAATCTTAGCAAACAGAGTTAATTAGATTGTTTTACTGTGAAAGGGTCAGATAGTTCCCGCTCTTCAGGCAGATTTTAGAGGAAATAATTTATCTGCTTGAATAAAACTCAGTTTCCAGCCGACAGAAAGGTGTTTTTCTGCAGCTGAAGTTCTTTAAAGCTGCGAGGAGGAAAAGTGTTGAACGCCTTCGCTGCGACAGCTGAGAGCTTTCACACTCCCTCAGCTTCAAACAGGACGGAGGAGAGATTAACGAGCTTCACACCACCACTGGAGGGGCTTTTAAACCGCTAACGACTACATTAACCTTTCAGAATAAAGTGACAAATGATGCAGGAACAACTCTCCACTCAAAGCGCAGATAATTTTATCTTTAAACTGTTTACAGAAACGCCTCGTCTGCCGCTGGCCCTCCTGACGATCTGCTTCTGATGCTGCACTTTTATTTTGAAAGGATTAGAAAGTTTAGCTTTACTCCCTTCATGCTGGACCAGTGAAAATGAAGGATGTTAAAGCAGGGGCAGAGCTAAACTTTTATTTATTTGCAAGGAGATTTTTTATTAGGGGGAAACATGGAAATAAAAAAACACTGGATTTGAAAATTCAAGATGGCCGCCACAGCTAATTCCAAACGGCTTTAATTCAGCTGTTTTAAGAAATATTGAGCTGAAATTTTGTGTGATCAAAGCTGAGATTGATCCAAACAAAAAAAATTGAAACAAACAAAAAAAATGAAACCTGGAAAATAATTTTGAATCTGGAAAAAAAAATTTGAAACTGAAAAAATAATTTTGAAACTGAAAAGAAACATGTATTGAATCTGAAAAGACAAGATGTTTGAAATTTTTCCAGATTCTAATACATGGTTTTTCAGTTTCAAATATATATTTTTTTCAGTTTCAAAATTGTTTAGTTTCCAATTTTTTTTCCAGATTCAAAATTATTTTTCAGTTTCAAATCTCCTTTTTTCAGTTTCCAATTTTTTTTTATTTTGAACAAAATGTATGACCCCAATTAGCTCCATACTTAAGAATTTGGTAAAGAGAGTTTTCGGCTACTACTACTGTAATCTTCTAAACGCTAATCAAAAATTCAAAATGGTCACTGCATTTAATTCCAAATGGATTTATTTATATGACAACGACGGAGACAGATGGAATGGGGTATTGAACTGGCAACCTTTCGGTTACAGGACAACTCTCCCCTCATGGCATTAAAATAGAAGTTAGCAACATAGCTAATTGGCTAAATAAGAAGCTAGTTCTGCTATTAGCGGGACTGTGCCCATCACTGGGTAAAAGTTTTAAACTTTGGGTTAGCATAGATGCTAACTGTTGTTATTATACTTAGGTATGAAAATATAGAAATGAATGTTTATTTATATCAACTAAACTATATTTATTCAACTTGCAGAACTTTAAAACACTAAAACGGCCAAAAAAAATTTAGAGGACTTAAAATGAGCAGAACCAAATTCAGCAGAATCTAATCGGTCTACTAAAGGTTAGCAAAAAAGCTAATACGCTAAATGACAAGCTAGTTCTGCTATTAACGAGAGTGAGCCCATTGCTGGTTAAAATTTTAAACTTTGTGTTAGCATATATGCTAATTGTTGTCTTTATTAAGTATGTGTTCATTTATGTCAAATAAACTATTTTTAAGTTGCAGAACTTTAAAACGCTAAAATTACTCAGATTAAAAGTTTTTTTCTTTCTAAAATGGCAGAAATTGAAATTTTGAGAGGACTTAAAATGAGCAGAACCTAATTCAGTAAAATCTAATTAGTCCACTAACAGCTTCCAAAGTTAGCAAAAAAGCTAATCCGCTAAATGAGAAGCTAGTTCTGCTATTAGCAGGTTGGTTAAAGTTTTAAGCTTTGTGTTAGCATAGAAGCTAACTGTTGTTTTTAAGTATGAAAATATAGAAATCAATGTTTATTTATGTCAAATAAACTATTTTTATTTAAGATGCAGAACTTTAAAAAACTAAAATAGGATAAAAGGCTTATTTCTTTATAAAATGGCAGAAATCCTCTTTGGTCTTGGCTCCATCCTGACTAGCCATTAGCTCGTCAAAATGTAAGTCTTATTTCTCCAAATTGATGTTCAAAAGTTCAAAAAGACAACACTAAATGACAGGTAATGTTTTTAACTTGTTTTTTAAGCATAAAAACTTGAAAAAATTTGTTCAATTAACTTATTTTCTTTACCTGCTTTCTGTCAAACTGAAATATGAAAAAATTGAGTCAAATCAAGTATTTCAAGAATCTTACCAAGTAAAAATTTTCTTATTCCATTGGCAGAAATTTTTTACTTAATTTGAGTCAAATTTTCAGGCTGACAAGACAAATAATCTGACACATTCTGAAAACAAGATTATTATTCTGACACAATCAGTTCTTGTTTAGTAAACCAGTCTAAAAACAAGATTAAAAGACTTTTTTGGCTGAATATAAGCTTTTAAAACTTGGTTAGATGGACAGTTTTTGCAGTGTAGGGCGTTTTAGAGACGTTCAGTAAACTAAAAGCTAAAAATAAAAACTCACTGGACGGTTTGACGTAGATTTTCAGCTTCAGACAGGGTTTCCCAGCCAGGTTTGGATGTGGAGACGCTGCAGATAAAAATAAAAAACACAAAACAAGTCAGTTTCAAACTTTCTTAAATTAAAACAATTTGGGCATCAAATGAAACTTTTAAAGCACTAAAATAAAACAGAAACTACATGTTTGAATCATTTTTAAGATCCTGTGGAAACAGCTGAAGGTTAATTAAATGTGTTCGCCATGATTCCTGTTTTAGGACTTTATTTCGGCTCATATGTTTACAATAAATCTCTGTTGGTGAAACGAATCAGCCGAAGTTTCTGTTTTCATCTGAATAAAATGAATAATATTAAAAGCTTCTGAATCAAATCTCCTGTTTCAGATTCTTTGTTCTGCTGTTTGACTCCGACCCGCAGAGAATGTTTTATTCATGAACCTGCTGCATGTGCGCGCACACACACACACACACACACACACACACACACACACACACACACACACAGACACACACACACACACACGCCTTCATTAAGTGTCATTTAAAACAAACTGCATCTGCGTCTCTGCTGGAGGCCTTTCAGTCCAAACGAGCCACAATTTGGGAAATGTTTTCCAGCTTGGAGGACAAATTAGGTCCAGTTAGAACAAAATAAAAGAAAAAGGCCCGCGGCTCGGGTTTCTGCGGGTTCAGAACCTCGTCCCGCTTCATGTCCAGAGCTGCTCTGATCAGACGGTCACAGATCAGGTCATCAAACGAGCGGCAGGTGAACTAATAAATGTGCTTTTATCAGTAAAACGTGAGCGGATCTGCAGGAGGAGACGCTTTCTTTGGTTGATAGCTAAATGTATCACAAATGAACGGACAGAAAACGTTTCAGGAAATAAACCCCTGGATGTACCTCTTCAAGATGGCCGCCACGGCTAACTGAGCAGGTGAGGGTTTACAGATCAATAAATCCAGACTTTTGCTTCTGGACTCAACTTTTTGTCCTTCCTAACTTGACTTTTTGATTCAACCTGACCAGAATAAACATCATGAGATATTGTGTTCACTTCTGAAGCTACAATCAAATAAATTTATGATTCTTCTTATTAAATCTGTACATTTATTAAAAACTAAAACGTCAAAGGTTCATCTCTTCAACCAGGATGGGCTCAGATACACCTGGAATTGTCCTGAACCCTATAGGGACCCTGACTGGAACCCTGACTAGAACCCTGTCCAACATCTGATCCAAGTAGGGGTCTCTGCAGTACCTGTTGTCCTGTGGGCAGAGTTGACCCTACATCTGATTGGACTGAGAGGATCCAGAACCAGGTCTGAATATTCCTGAGCCTGTACTACCATATGTAGTACTCACAGTTGTAGTAATACTCACAGATGTAGTAGTACTCGTGTCCCGGCCTGAACTCGAAGCCCAGGCTGAAGGGCGTGAAGAGCTGGAACTTTTCGGAGAACTTGAGGGGTCCGCTGGGACTCTGCGGCCGGTTGCACTCCCAGCGCTTGAAGCCGTTCCTGTAGTGGTTGCAGGTCATGTAGCCGTCGTAGTTCACCATGTACAGCACGTAGTGCTCCATGCGCTCCGCTAGCTCCGCCCCCTCGTAGTGAGGGCAGTAGATGTCCAGGTAGTCGTTGATCGCCACCTCCACTGTGTAGTCGCCCCGAAAGAACCTGAAGATGACAAACCAGAAGATTTCTGCTTCATTAAAAGAAACTCACAAAACTTTAACAAAGAGTCATTTTGAAAGTGGCTAAATTAGATTTGTGATTGTTTACGTAGCTGCTCTTTTACTGGTTTTATCTCAAACATCTGTTCAGCTGATTTTAGCCACTGTTCGGTTGCTTTTAGTTGCTGTTTGGCTACTTTTAGCTTCTGTTTTATTGCTTTTAGCTACTGCTCTACTAGTTTCTCATTTTCTGCTTTTAGCAACTGTTCCAATGAGTTTAGCTACTGTTTAGCTACTTAAGGTTTTTAGATAGTGTTCAGCTGCTTGTTGCTAATAACACTCCATAGTAACTTATCTTAGCTATTAGCCACTGTTTTGCTACATTTAGCTATTAGTCTGTTGCTTTTAGCTACTGTTCTACCACTTTTAGTTTATTTTTTCCTGCTTTTAGCTACTGTTTTAATCTTTTGAGCTAATATTTAGCTACCTAAGATTGTTGGTGTTCAGCTGCTTTTAGCAAATAACTGCATTGTAACTTATTTTTAGCTATTAGCAACTGTTTTGCTACATTTAGCTATTAGTCTGTTGCTTTTAGCTACTATTCTACTACCTTTAGTAGTAGACAATCTATTTTTAGTTAGTCCTCAGCTACATTTAGTTTTTAAAAAGTGATCTGCTGCCTTTAGCTGTTGTTCTATTACTTTTACCTTCTGTTTTTGGCTATTGGCAACCATCTGAACTAGCATTCAGCTAGCTGATAAAACTGCACATCATCTTTTATTTTTTAGCTATTAGCAATTGTTTCACTACATTTAGCTATTAGTATGTTGCTTTTAGCTACTGTTTTAATCCTTTGAGCTAATGTTTAACTACTTAAGGTTTTTAGATAGCATTCAGCTGTTTTTAGCTAATAACACTGCACATCATAGCTGTTCTTCTGTTTTTTGCCTATTAGCAAGTATTTAGTTACTTTTGTTTGTTAATCTGTTGCTTTTAGCTACTGTTCTAATGCTTTGAGCTAATATATAGCTACTTAAGGTTGTTAAATGGTGTTCAGCTGCTTTTAGCTAATAACACTGCACATCTTATTTTATTTTTTAGCTATTAGCAACTGTTTTGCTACCTTTAGCGATTTGTCTGTTGCTTTTAAATACTGTTGTACTTCTAGTGGCTAAAGTTCAGTCATTTTAGCCTTTAGCTAGTGTTCTGCTAATGTTAGCCTCTGCATCTGTATAGGTGATTGAGGTGGATTATTGTAGCGGCCATCTTAATCTGTGTTTTTCATGACATGAACGTCACTGTATCAAACCAGCGGCGGGTAATAATGTCCTGTCAGGCCCTGCCTGCAGCCGGTTGTTTAGCAGGAGAAGAAAAAGCCGAAAAGAAGCTTTTCCCCCCATTTCGGCTGATCTGCTCTATCCCTGCAAGTTCACCAGCTCCGACTCCAAACACATGGAAACCATTGATCACTGCCTCCGTGTGTGTGTGTTTTCCTCCAAACCCCCGAGAGGCATAAATTAATCAAAGCTGACCATTTATCAGAAGGTTCGGCTGTTTACAGAAGGAAGATGTGACTCACAGCTGGACCCACTTCCTGCCTGCCGCCGCCTCTCAGAACCGCTCAGAATCACTGCGAGCCAAAGTTCGGCTGTTTACGTGACGAGAGGCTGAGACATCAGGAACCATGTCAAATACTGAAACTGGTCAAATCAACCAGAAATTAACCTTTATCATCTCAGTGAGAGGACGCCACTTTAGCTACTCTGTTTTTGACTTTTACCATTTTGCTTTGCTACTTTTAGCCAATTATGTAGCTACTAATCTGCAATTTTAAGCTACCATTTTAAACTTTTAGCTTTTTGCTGGCCTTTGCTTTATTTTTTTTAATTAACCTTAAGCCACAAACTCTTTGCTGTTTTAGCTCATGTTCTCCTACTTTTAGTGGTTAGCTAGCCCTTTAAAACTTTAACTTTTAACATTTTGCTACATTTTAGCACTTTTAGCAAAGCTTTTGCAAGTTTTAGTTACTTTTAGTTAATGTTTTGTTACTCTTTCACTAGTTTTAGTTTGTTGCTAATCCTTTGATACTTTAGCTAAGCCTTTAGCTACTTATCTGCAACTTTAAGCTACCATTTTAACTTTTAGCTTTTTGCTGGCCTTTGCTTTATTTTTTTTAAATTAACCTTAAGCCACAAACTCTTTGCTGTTTTAGCTCATGTTCTGCTACTTTTAATGGTTAGCTAGCCCTTTAAAACTTTAATCTTTTGCTATATTTTAGCTAATCTTTGGTCACTTTTAAAGCTTTTGCCAGATTTAGCTACTTTTAGTTAATGTTTTGTTACTCTTTCACTAGTTTTAGTTTGTTGCTAATCCTTTGATACTTTAGCAACCAACCTTCGACTTTTAGCCTATAGGTAGACTTTTGCTATATTTTAGCTAACTTTTGATCACTTTGCAAGTTTTGGCTACTTTGTTTTTTACAGTTCTGCCAGCTCTACTCTGTTACCAACCGTTTGATACTTTAGCTTATCTTGTTGCTAGCCTTTTGCTACTTTTAGCCAGCCTTTTCTTACTGTTACAGCTCATGTTCTGCTTCTTTTCTTTTAACTCTGTTTTAGCTTCTTCAGCTGATTTCAGCTGATGTCATTCGGCTCTCAGCGTTCAGGTTGATTTTCTGATAAAGTTTCTCAGTTTCATCTTCTAACAAGAAGTTTCTTTGTTTGCTGACGAGTTGAACTGTTGAACTCCAGAGAGACAGAAACTAATGAGGCTGAAGCTGGAAAACACACACACACACACACACACACACACACACACACACACACACACACATATACACACACGTCTGGAGCCCAGACTCCGCCCATCTGGGACTCATTGTGAGGGGAACTGAGCGCTCCCCTGGCAGCGGGTCGGTCCCTGCAGAGCGGCGGGAGACGAGACCCTCAGAGTTTTATCTGCAAACCTGAAACTCACAGCTAAAGTTCGGCTGTAACACCTAAAGGTTTGTCACACTACAATGTTTTAGACAACTTCTAAAAGTTTAATGTCTAAATTACTAATAAAAGTTATATATTTGATGAGTTTATTAGAATTACAGTAGGTACACACTCACAGCCCTGTTGACACAGGTGCGATGACGTAACTGATGACAGGACAGTAGAGGGTAAATTTCTACCGTTTCTACCGCTCAGCCCTAAGTGTGTATATAAATACTCCATCAGATGATTCTTTCACACACAGGTCAAAGCTTTCAAATACAGTCTATAGTTTCCACACAGTGACTGTTTGAGGTGTACTTTTTAGTCTGCGTTTCTGCCTATCTTAGATGAACTCATTACTTTATACTTTTTTACAGTTTCTACATCAAACATGGATGATTTTTGTTAATCTGGCTCAGGGGAATTTAACAAGTCCTAAAGCACAGAGTGCACACCCAAACTGAATTGAAGTATTTTTTTTAGATTTTGTTATTTGAAAATTATTGTTTGAATTTATTTATTTATTTTTGAAAAAAGGGCAGATGTTAGTAAAAATATTATCTTCTTTCTGCTACTTTTCATTTTATTTGTGATAGGTATTATTTCAAAACTTGAAATGAATGGTTTTGTCATATTTTTTACATGAAACATTACAAACATAAAACTAAACGTGTGACGATCGGACTCAGTTTTTATAATGTTTGAGGCTTAATTTTTAGTCTGCGTTTCTGCCTTTCATTTAAATATGGGCATAATTTCTCTGCACTTTTTCTTGAAGTTAGGATCTTTAGCAGCTTAATTTGTTTCAAAAAGGACAAGATTATCATCATTAGGTTTGTTATGTTTTAGTTCAAGCAAAAAATTTTCAACACTCAAAATTTTCGCAAAATTTGTTTGTGACTGAAATTTTATTATTTCAAAAGTAACTTTTACTTAAAAATTCTATAAAATCAACCTTTTATAGCAGCAAAAATTTGGCTTTAGAGTGAAAATTTTAGTAGTAAAGTAAAAATGAGTTTATTTTTTCCTGATGCGTCCTCCCAGCTGCTCGGCGGCTCGGCTGATATAATTTACATAATTTAGCTCAAACACACAACCCGCTTTGCTCTGACAGATGCAACAACTGATCTGACAAAAACAAACTAATCAAACAATCAAACTTCACGGCGTTTTGAATATTCACGCACTTCAACAAACAAACGACGCCGTTAAAGTTGAGCGGGACGCGACGGTGAGGGGAGGGGAGGAGGGGTCGGGTCGTCCAATTAACGGAGCCAATTTGGGTTTTTTTGGTAATGAGGTTGGCTCTCGCTGATTTGGTTTGTTTTTGGTCGGTCCTGATTAGCAGCGCCGGTTAATCACGGCTCGTTTCAGATTCAGCTCGAGTCTTGATAAAAGTGAGATTCACTCGTTTAACGGGGGGGCCGAGGGGGGCCGTGATGAGACGAGCCTCTGTTTACTGGGATTAAAATAAAAAAAAACATCAAGTCAAACTGGTTCTGTTTGATTTCTACAGAAACAGAGGTGGATTCAAACTCCTGATCAATAAACGTAAAAATCAGCCTTAAATTACTGTTTTGATTGATTGCTTTAAATGCTTTAGCGCCAAGAAAGTTCATCAATTTTTCTAATTTTTTTGTTTAAACGATACAATAAACCTGAAGGTGCCTTCTTAGTACCACCAACTTCAGGGCAGAGCTGATTATTCCCACCGGGCCTGAACGCAGCATCAGAGCCGAGCTGATTGAGTTTGGGGTTGGAGGCTGAGAGCAGCTGCAGCTCTGAAGGAACGGCTTCCTGCTGAAGGAAAACGATCCGCTTGATGAGAGAGGACGGAGACGTGCGTCTCTCCTCCGCCTCGCCCTCTTTGTCTTTTCTAACACCATTAGCAAAGTGCATGCTAACTCGGTTAGCTGAGGGATCGGGTGACGCTAACAGCTCCGAGAGGAGGCGATGCGTTCACTGAACCCTGTCCCCTCCGTTCTCACATCATTACTCATCACTCTAATGGACCGAGGCGCTCCGTCCGTCCTGGCCGGGTGACCGGGGTCACCACCTCCATCAGCATTAGCATCATCTTTAGACGGCCGAAGATTAGCTGATTAATTGATTGAAAGACCGACGAAGAAGTCGGGGAATTAAGTTCCCGACCGTAATGGCAAAAAATACATCTGCCAGCACCAAAACACCAGAAAACACAAATTAGAACTGAACCGTCACAAAACACAAGTACACTGCAAAAACTGTCTATTTAACCAAGTTTTAAAAGCTTATATTCAGCCAAAAAGTCTTTTTCATCTTGTTTTGAGACTGATTATCCAAAATGTAAGAAAATTTTACTTAAGATTCTTAAAATACTTGATTTGACTCAATTTTTTCTCATATTAAGAATCTTACCAAGTAAAAATTTCTTAGTCCATTGGCAGAAACTTTTTACTTAATTTGAGTCCATTTTTCAGGCTAACAGGATAAATAATCTGACACATTCTGAAAACAAGATTATTATTCTGACACAATCAGTTCTTGTTTAGTAAATCAGTCTCAAAACAAAAAGACTTTTTGTCTGAATATAAGGTTTTAAAATGTGGTTAGATGGACAGTTTTTGCAGTGTAAATCTGAAAAGAAACAACTAAAAAAATCCTCTAAACCAAACAACTTTAAACAGCCAAAAGCTAAAGTTAACAAAATCATAGCAAATAGACCAATTTAGCACAACAGTAGCTAAAAGATACATTTAGCTAAACCGTTGCTAAAAGTTCAAATTAAATTTAAAACTCATGAACCAGTCAAACTCTTTGATACTTGAACAGGTAAATCAGCTGAAATTGTTTGAATTTCATTTCAAACATAAAAATAATTAAACTGCTAAAACAGTGTGAATGCTGAGTCAGCGTTTTCTGGGCAAGAGAAAGACCCGACATCCTGGAGAAAACTGACTGAAGCCAAGTGGACGTTTTGGACCAGAAGGATTTTGGTCCAAACCAGGACTAAGACCGGTCCAAACCGGACCACTGAAAGGTTCTGTTTCGTTTCCTCTGGACCTCGAGGAAAGTCTTCATTCTTATTCCGACACGCCTCGCTGTGATTTACTGTTTAATCTGTGCAGGTCTGTGAAGGTCAGGAGGATTGGATCCAGGTCCTGGAGGGGGGACGGGTCAAGGTGATTCGTCAGGGTTCTTGACAGATCAGAGACAACAAGGGTTCTAGAGAGCGGACCAGCTGCTGACAGATTAATGAACGGATCCACTCAGACACAATCAGCACCGCGTCCATCTGGACCCAAAGGTTAAAACAATAAATACAGGTTGGGATTCTGCTCAGGTGGTCTCAGGTTTCAACCCGAAGGTTTAAAACAAAAACAATAATCTGATTTGTTTGTTTAGTCAGAGACGCCTTCAGATTTAAAAACACTGGAGCAACTGTGAAGCACGGTGGTGGCAGTGTCATGCTGTGGAACTGTTGAGTTACTCAGGAAACAGTACAGACAATTTCTATTTGCACTAATGAACCATTGATACCACTGATCATCATTACTGGACAGAGTCATGTGACCTGGGAATGCTACGCATGTGAGCTAACGCTAACATTGATGTCAGTGAGAAGAACCAACAAATGAGTAATAAATGTACAAATAGTTTTTAGAAACCACAGAAATTATGACAGGATTATGTTTCCCAGTTAAACCCTAAAACACATTTAAGAAAAAAATAATGAGATCAACTATAAAACCAACATATTTACAATCACAAAGCTTCAATATTCATTTTTAACATTTTTTAGATTTTATTACCTGTTGTCAAATATTTTATCTGGTAAAATATGGACTTTTATTGGAGTACTAACCACATATTTCATAATTTATGATGTAGACTCTAATGTAATGATTGAGCTGCATGACTGATAGAAAAACATTAAGTTATTTAATAGAACTATCAAACAGCAGAAACACCTCTATTGTAGTTCTGTCATTTTTGTAAAAAACGTAGTCATTTATTGAACAATAATCTTTATCTTAGACATGGATGGTTATAAATGTATATTTATATACATATAAATAAAAAAATTGGTTTTTTAAAATTATTTTAAATATCTAAAGCTCAGACCTGATCTGATAAATACAGGCATAAATATCCAGCTAATCAGAACACAGACGTGCAGTATTTAGATCATTGTTAGTCATTTAAATAATATTTTTATTTTTAATTTCCTCAGCTTTATTTCAAACCATAGTTCATAAAAGTTGAGCAAGACATCAGAACTTTAGAGGAGGTTTTCTACAGGACGTACAAGCCTTGATATGCATTGCTTTTGTTGACACGTTTCAATGCATAAAGTAGCTCCTGCTAGCAACCAGCTAGCGCCGTCCAATCCAGTTATATCTATCAATGGCTGCTACCTCTAAGATACAATTAAAGGTAAAGTGTTAAGTTAATTCATTTATAATAAATATTAGAATATTTTACCTTTATCCCATCAGAAGTCAGAACCAAAGTTTTTAAAATAACTGCATAAAATTTAAAAACACGCCTGAAAAGCAGAAGAAAAACAGGAAGTGGGAGGAGTTAAATGGATAAATTAGTAATAGAATAATAGAGAATACTTTGGTAAATCAAGTTTTGTTTCAGTGACAAAACTTCTCCAGAGGCAGAATAAAAATCAAAAAAAAAATGCTTCCAGTTTTCCTCAGACCGTCAGAACGAAGCGTGACATCATCGCCGTGGTTATCGAGTTAACGGAGGATCAGGATTTTCCCACAGAGGAGCAGCTTCATTATTTCTGCCCTCGGTCACGTGGCCGATGCCCCGCGGAGATACGCCGCGCTCTATTGTGCGCTAACGTAACGTGACTCGCTCCCGACAAGCTCGGCCACAATCCCCCCACTGTTCCAGACACGCAGCTACAAGATGAAACCGTCTGATTAGCTGCAAACACCTGATCCCAGCAGCCAAACACACGCTCTGCTGTGGAGAGAAACCCTCATCCTGTCCTCGCCCGAGAAAAAAACCCAAACAGACCGCATTCAGAGGGAAAAATGTTTGTTTTGATTAGCTCTGTTCAAACATTAAATACGGCTGATTAAACCGTCACAGAGGTGAGGAAAAGACCAGCAGAACCTCTGACAGGAACCAAAATAACCTCAGCTTGAACCTAAACACCACAGAAACCTGGATCAGAACCAGAACTTACCTGAAACAAAACAAAACTGCAAGCAGATCATCAGAGCTTTTAACAGGCTCGACAAATCCTCCAAAATAAAAATCACTGGACCAGAACCCTGAGTCCATGAAGGATGGGAGGATCCCTGGACCAGAACCTCGCACGGACCCACAGTCCTACAGAACCTTACAAGAACACGCCAGGTTCTACTGGAACAGAGAAACACTGGAGCGGTCGACCTGAGCCTGAGCTGAAGAAGGGAGGATGTGTCGCCATCTTGGTCAGTGCTACATAACATTCTGCTACAGTACCTCAGAACCAACAGAACCACAAACTTTAGACCAACAGAACCACAAACTTTAGATCAACAGAACCATAAACTTTACTGAAATAAACTCCCAACCTTTACACCAACAGAACCCCAAACTTTACATCAACAGATCCACAAATTTTACATCAACAAATCCACAAATTTTACACAGTCAAAACCACAACCTCTACACCAACAGAACCACAACCTCTACACCAACAGAACCCGTGTACAACTGAACTTTCCAGGACAGGACCAGAAACTTCAGAACAGGCCTGGTTGGGCCCACAGACTCCTGGGTTCTGTCGGATCATGTTAACGTGTTCCACGCAGCAGCAGCCACATGTTGACTGTAACACGACTCCGACCCTTCTGTTGTCATTACCACGTGACCCCTGATGAACTCCACACCAGGCGTATGTGTGTATATAAATCTCAGACTGTGTGTGTGTGTGTGTGTGTATATAAATCTCAGACTGTGTGTGTGTGTGTGTGTGTTGTCGGTCCGTTTCAGCTCAGAACACAAACCGAAGTCCGGCTCGTCTTCAGAGCAGAAAGAGTCGGAGGATTACCCACAATGCTCCAGCTCCAGATGACACGTCAAACTAAAGGTTTATCCAGAGTGTTGGGACACAGAAAGGGGGAGACCTGCCCCCCCCGTCCCCCTCCAGCCCCTATTGTTGACCCGGTCTCCGACAGAGACAATAAAAACAATACGAGTCTGCTGCTGCTTTGTGTTTTCTGATCTGAGAGGGGAAGCCTGTCAGATACTAACACACACCCTGAAGGAGCCCCCCAGCCCCTCGGTCATGTGGGTCAGGTGGCCCCTGTTGGCCCCCAGGACCCTGCCTGGCCCACTATTATCTTTGGTCCTGTCAATCAAGCCGTGTTTGAGGAGGAGGTCGAGAGCCGCTTTAATTCAAACAAACAAAACAGTTTGTCTGGAGGAACACATGAACGGGTTTTACTGTTCAACTGAAGTCCTGTTGGACTGTGGGGGTCTTAAAACCCACCCATCATGGAAGAAATAAAACTAGACCTGATTGATTGAAGCCTGACTTTTCTTTGACTCGACTCTTATTGGCTGTTCTGGTTGATCTGACTGTAGGTGGTCAGCTCTGTTCACATTTGGTGGTATTTGCTGATTGACAGGTCCTTGGTGGGTACAAAAACTAGGGATGCACCAATATCCAATATTAATATTGCTGTTATGATCAAACAGATACCACTCGACCAACAGTCTCCCCTCCAGAAACAGAAACACAAAGATAAAAAGTGGGAAAACCATAATAGATGTTAATATATAGATTTCTATTATTTTCCTTAATTTTTGGGAGATCAGCCGATACTTGGATCAGATCGGTGGAAAAGATGAGCTTTTCATTTACCTCTAGAAAGATCTAAAAACCAGCCGCTGCCCCCTTTAGCTGCTGAGAGCACCTAATGTCCAGTTAAAACCAGTTTGTACTGTTTAAAGGGTATTGTTCAATGTTTTTCAATAAGATTGGAATATTGAAGGTGAAGTGTGACCTTATAACACCTGAAATTGAATTGAATGTCAGACTTTTTAAACATTTTAAAGACCGGTGATCGTGCACACCTAAATCTTATAACTGTCAGCTTCAGAAGATAACAGGGCTGTGTTTGGAGGATTTTAGTTATATACATGTCACAATATGACTTAGAATCTTATATCTAGTCGAAACATCTTATTTTGAGCAGAGTTTGTTGGATTATTAATCTTAACCTGGAAATTTTATTTATTTCAAGATCAGCCATTTTCTTACTGCACTGAGTTTATTTCACTTAATTTAATATGTTTCAGACAATCTAGTATTTTATAAACTTATCTTTAGATGGCTAATTTTTGCAGTGCACAGGTCACGATATGATAAAGATATATTTATTGATTGATTATGCCTTTATTGTCATTGTATGGAGCACAATGAAATTACATTTAAGAACACCCATTCAAGACTCGTATATAGTATATATTATATACTATATATGAGTATAGTATATATACACACTCACTGGCCACTTTATTAGGTACAGCTGTCCAACTGCTCGTTAACACTTAATTTCTAATCAGCCAAT